>CM061921.1:386741680-386881287 GCA_031002005.1 Vandiemenella viatica
GATGAGCGGATTGAGTAGCTCATAATGACGTTTGCTAGTCTCTTGCTGGAGATAGGAGGAGGGTTGGTGGATAGATCTGAACAAGGTAAAATACCAACTGTATTTCTCGGGAACAGGAAATCGCAAAGAGTTTTAAAACATTAATGAGAAGATTTCAGAAAGAGAAGAAGGTGTTCCATATAATATTAGGTAAACCATACTCCGCAGTACGGGAGGAGTAAAACAAGCTCTCGTGGCCCACAAGAAATATGAGAAATCATCGAAGGACTGTCGGTATAAGTCGCAGGGTATTCTATTGCCTAGGGTCGTAGAGCACTCGGCAATCTATACTGTCTCCAAGTATAACAACACATTTACGAGAAATAAATTTTTCAGCAAGATATTCAGGAACTGAAACATAATATAATTTAAACAATAATTACGAAAAATTCTAGTTGTTATACCATGATTTAGTAATAGTTTGATTGAAGTTACCAAAAATTATAAGCAAAACCACTCAACAACTTCTGTGTGTATAATGAACTTGTAATTGCCAATACGACACCAGCTTCCATGGGAAAAAACGTGAGGAAAGACAAACATCATAAACAACAAAAAATCGAATCTCATATAACCATTACATGGAGTGTAACGTCAGCTGGAGCGAACATTGACCTTTCACTAGTAAAACTTAAAATAAGTCAACCTGAGCAGCAGTGTAAAAAACTCTAAACACAATGCTGAATCTCTTAATACGGAAACAAGTGGAGATTTGTGCGAAAGAAGATTACCGGTAAAAATACACACAATGACATCAAGTTAGAGGAAGATTTTAACACAAGCTGGAAGTAGATTAAACGTAATAAAAGGGGAATTAAACCATGATAATAAAAGCTCATCTAAAAAAAGTGAAACACATTTTTTTTCTGAGTAAGTCAAACTACTAACACAAAGAAAAAAAATTCTGAATTGAAATAGCGCATTCGTAGGTCACCAGAAGTATATAAACAATTTAAAGAAATCATAAATAAAGTTATCAAAAAAAGACTAGCATAAAAAGGATCCTCAGATAAAAAGTTACCAATTACCTACAACATAATTTTTTTGGATTATTTTTTTTAAAGAAAGAGGAACTAGAAGAAATCAAAATAAATAGTGAAGATTATTTTTTTGAAATTAGCAATAAGTCCGCCAGTAAAGGACGAGGTATTTACATGTGTGTTCCAAAAGGAAGTAAACAATAGGAATCTGTTTGATACACTACCAGTCAATGTAGAGGTTCTCGATGGGTAGATGACATATGCAATAAACTGTATGAACTAAAACTGCCGACTGAAATTATAGAAGAAAAAAGAAGGGGTATAAGAAATTTGGAGAAAAGTAAATTTTTACACAAATTCATAAAAGCGAATGGAAAATATCGGTGTATAATTAAAAACAAGAACGTCGTGCCGAAAGTATTTAAAAATGTGACAAGTGAAAAGAATGTTATAATGGAACTCGAGAATAAATAAATGAGAATTCTGTGCTATTTAAGATACCTCAACTTACAGACTTTGGTCACTGAAACAATCATTGTTTGAGATTCTCGGCAGTTCGCCAGTATCAAATATTAAAAAAGGTAAAAATGCATCGAAGTGTTTTTATTTAATATAGCCTAGAAAAACAAACATTGCAATGTATTAAGTAATATTTTGGGTAATCCCAAAAATGAACAGTTGTGAGAGTAGGCATACCTCAATTTGTCATCTTTACGAGAGTCAAAGTTTGACATTAATTTTTCTCGCCTCGTGGTAACTGTCTTGGGTGTAATGAATCTTATTTTCTTTAATGTTTCAAACGTACCTGGTAAATTATTACATTCAGCACGTTCTTAGTGCTTCTTGAAAACGGGCAATCTAGATTATCTGATCCGTAGCCAATTATATTTGCTTCTAGCCCAGTTAGCAGTCATGCCAGCTGTCATCCTGTATTTCAACAAAGTAATCACCAGCTTCATATCGCTTGCTGAGAAACAGTTTCATAGACTAAGTGTAATTTTGCTTAGATAAAATAATAGTAAATTTTCACTGTTACTTTGGATTTAATGGGAGACTATAATAAACAAATGTGTGATGTTTACCGCTGCTCTACCTATTAATATGTCTACCATATACTTAGATTGTTTCTGTCCCTCTGTAATACTTTTAAATTTGGATTATGCAGAGCAAACCCTTTAGGTCAAATACAGGTCATGTCAGTTTAGGACTTGACCTGCAACTCCAAAAAAATATTTTTTTGTCATTAAACATCATCGCTTGCCTTCAAAAATTAATTTTCTGTCACTTTTGAACTCTGTACAATTCATGTTTGATTTAAATCGATTTTAATAGTTGTCTCTATTTGTTAATACTCCGTACTAGTAAATTCGTCACATGGGACCTACTCTAATTCCTGTCCGTACTACATCCCCACCACGCTTCTAACAGTTGGCCCTCTTATGTTTGGAGCGTATGAGCAGGTTGTAGCCTCCACTCTTCTCTTCACCAAAGGAACTTTAATTAATTTCTTATTCTGTTCTTAATTCAATCCTATCTCTTAGACACTTCAATGAGAGGTACTATTATTGTACAAATCATAATACGAAATGCACTAAACTTGATTTATTATTCATTTATTATTCATTTTCTATGGGGCTAGGCGGTGCAGTGCACCGGGGCCCTCACGCTCAGGGGGCCCCCAAGCATACCTCAAGGGGCCCCTAAGCGCACGTCTAGGGGCCCTCAAGCGCAGTTTAGAGGGCCCACGAGCCTTCACGGCAAACTGGCGACTTTTTTTTTAGCTCTACCGTCGTCTAAGGGGCTCCTGAGAACACAGGAGCCCCTCACTAAGGGCCATCGCTGCTCAGGGGGGCCCCAACCACTGCTCAGGGGCCCCTAAGAACAATTCAAGGTCCCCCATCCTCAGTTCAAGGGGCCCCTACCAGCACACAAAGCAAAAAAAAAAGGTCGCCCGTCTGGCCTGAGGGCCCAAAATAAATTTTTTGCACCGGGGCCCTTGTTGACCTAGCTACGCCACTGCGTAAAGCAAGTTAAAAATTCACAAAAGTTCTTTTTAATATTAATATTTTAAACTCATCAAACATTTAATTGGAGGCCGCTGCCTCGGCACTCTATAACCTTACGCCATATCTATCCTGTTCAACAGCCTCCCGCGGACTGCCCTGAATGTATTATAGCTACGTGACGAGTGTCTTGTACTACGCGGCAGGTAGCTAGCTGGAGAGCCTTTCTTGCGCGGCAACAACAATAGATTCTCTAACTCCAGAACAAGGCTTCATTGTTATTTGAATAATTAATACTAAAAAAAATATAATTATAACAAACTATAGCAACTTCAAATTTTATGGATCTGGGAGGGTTGCTTGCATGTGGCATGTATGTCACAGTACCCAATACATAGTCTCACGCCTACAGATAGATATATCAAGATATTCTTTCACATCTCACATACTGATACTGATGGACCAAAACATTTTCACTACCTGCGACGGTGCACCGCTGCAAAGATATGTGGCGGAATATTGGTGTGATCAGCTGACAGAATGTGCCTACACTTTCTGTGTATTCAGTTCCTTTTCAAGTTTAGTCTAGCGACCTTACGTCGATACATCTGGATGCCGGAGTATCTGCTAGTGCTGAAGACATCTGCGAGGGGCGCAGTTTTTGCGGTCTCTGCTCGGTCTTGTCCGTCCCTTTCCGTGTCTGTTGACCGGGCTGTCAGCCGCACGACGTGCGCGGGCCTCATTTGTACGGCGAGTCAACCACAAAAAACAGGATTAAAACGCGGGGAGAGAGAGAGAGAGAGCGGGCGTTTGTCAGCGAGAAACCTGGCCATCAGTCTAGCAGACTACGGGGCGCCACCCACACTGCACTATGCCGCACGCGTATCTCCTATGCTTTCCGCACCGTCCTAAACTACTTGTTAGATAACGCTAGTACCCCTTTTTCTTCTAACATCTACACCTGGAGGGTAGGTACAAATTTTTCCGTTCGCCATTTCTGACACAAATATGCAACAAGTTTCACAGTTAACACTAGTACATATCACCAAGTTGATCTATTTCATATTTAAGATAGAACGTCTCGTACGTTATCACAAAATTCGCAGAATTGAAACCACATTTATTACGAATTAGTAACAAAATTACAGTACTAATCTGACGTACAAATTTCAAAACAAAAAAAAAGCAGTCTGCATGAAAATACACTAAAATGTGTTTATTATTATCTACATCATGTTATCTGCACCATTGTGCAGCAATGGCAAATCAGCAGTTCCGCCGTAAGTGTACAGAGATATTACAACTACGCTTATCATCATAGATCTTATATGGTATTATTTCTAAAAGGTGTTTTTTGTGATGAGCGATCTTCCTCCCTTTATACTTAATCAAAATAGATAAATGAAGCATCATTTTAAAAATTAAGGGCTCCTATTTCTAACATGGGGTGTAAGGGTTTGGGAGAGGCTATACTAGCCTTTTCCAACCAAATGTCAACCTCTCCTTCACGTGGTGCACCCTGTTTGCACGGACGAGGCTCTGGCGACTGAAAGATTCCCGGTATAAGGAGTCACCCACTGCTTGCCAACGGCTCCGAAAGGAGGGCGGAAGAGCGGGGAGCGGTTCAGGGCACCCTCTTGCCCTTGGGGTTGGAAACGGCCCCTAAAGGCGGATGAATCAGAAATGATCAACGGCATGGGGATGCAGAAGGCAACGGGAAACCACTGCATTAAAGACCCAAAGGGTATCCCGAGGACATGTAATCCTCTCAAATTACATATATCATGATGGCTTCTTCCTGGGTAAAATATTCCGGAGGTAAAATAGTCCCCCAATCGGATCTCCGGGTGGGGACTGCTCAGGGAGGAGTCATCAGAATGGATAGAAACATTCTACGAGTCGGAGCGTGGAATGTTAGAAGTCTGAATAGGGCAGGTAGGTTAGAAAACTTAAAAAGGGAGATGGAACAACTTAAGTTAGATGTTGTTGGGATTAGTGAGATTAAATGGAAGGACGCACAGGATTTCTGGTCTGGGGAACACAGGATAATTAGCACACAAGCTGTCAATGGAGTCACTGGTGTAGGATTTGTAATGAACAAGAAAGTAGGGAAACGGGTGAGTTATTATGAACAGTTTAGTGACAGGATTATTTTGATGAGGTTAGAAACTAAGCCCGTCCCAACCACATTAGTACAAGTTATATGCCAACGTCACAGGAAGATGACGAAGAAATAGAAAAAATATACGCTGAAATTGAAGAATTAATCCAATATGTGAAAGGGGAGGAAAATCTAATAATCATGGGTGATTGGAATGCAATAGTGGGAGAAGGAAAAGAGGGGAATACTGTAGGAAGTTTTGGTCTAGGAGAAAGAAATGAGCGAGGAAGCAGGTTGCTAGAATTTTGTGAAAGATATAAGCTAGTAGTGGCGAACACACTGTTTAAGAACCATGCAAGAAGAATATACACCTGGAAACGTCCTGGGGATACAGGCAGATATCAGCTAGATTATATCATGGTCAAACAGAGATTCAGGAATCAAGTTCTAGACTGTAAAGCGTACCCAGGAGCAGACATAGACTCGGACCATAATTTGATAGTAATGAAGTGCAGGCTGAAATTCAAGCGAATAAGGAAGCAGTATAAGCAGAACAGACTGGAAGTGAATAAACTGAAACAATCTAGCACGAAAAATTTGCAGAAATGGTAGACTTAGGTCTAAGAAGTAACTGTGAAAGGAGCTCAACCGAGGACGAATGGAATGCATTAAAGACCGAAATAATGAAAGCTGGCAAAGAAACATTAGGCTTTAGGGAACAAGCTGCCCGAAAACCTTGGATCACAGAAGAAATTTTGGAGCTGATGGATCAGAGAGAAGGTACAAAAATGCTCAGGATGAAGCAGGAAGAGAGCAGTACAGGCAATTTAGAAATCAAATAAATAGGAAATGCAAAATAGCAAAAGAAAAATGTGAAGAAGTAGAAAAGGAAATGGTCGTAGGAAAAGTAGATGTTGCATATAGAAAGATCAAACAGAATTTTGGAGAAATGAAGAAAAGAGGTATGAACATTAAAGCTGCCGATGGGAAACCTCTTTTAAGCTCAGAAGATAGAGCTAACCGATGGAAGGAATACATTGAGAAACTGTATGATGGGGACGACTTGAACAATAGTGTATGGAAAAGGAAGGCGATGTCGACATTGATGACTTAGGAGATCCTGTTTTGAGGACAGAATTTAATAAAGCTCTGAATGACTTGAAAGCAAATAAGGCAGTTGGAATTGATGAGATCCCTGCAGAACTTCTTAAATCTCTAGGAGAGGAAGGAATCGAAAGATTATTCAAGCTGATATCAAAAAGTTATGAAACAGGAGAAATTCCAACTGATTTTAATAAAAATATCATCTTCACACTTCCAAAGAAAGCACAAGCCGACAAATGTGAGAATTATCGCACCATTAGTCTAACATCACATGCTTCAAAATTACTGACCAGAATAATATACAGAAGGATGGAAAGGGTAGTAGAAGAGATAGTAGGTGAAGATCAGTTTGGGTTTAGGAAAAATCGCGGTACAAGGGAAGCAATTCTGTCTTTAAGATTAATACTTGAAGGGCGGATCAAGAAAAACAAAGATACTTTTATGGCATTTGTTGATTTAGAAAAAGCTTTTGATAATGTTAGGTGGGACAAGATGTTCAAAATTTTAAAGAAGTCAGGTCTAAAGTATCGAGATAGAAGAATACTCTATAAACTATATAAGAATCAAGTGGCTGTAATAAAAGTAGAGAATCACGAGAGACATGCATCAGTTAAAAAGGGTGTGAGACAAGGTTGTAGTCTATCCCCGTTAATATTCAACTTGTATGTAGAAGAAGCAATGAAGAAAGTCAAAGAAAAATTTCCATGTGGCATAAGTTTTCAGGGAGAAAAAATCAGTATGCTACGATTTGCTGACGACATTGTCTTGTTAGCAGAGAGGGCTGAGGATATTGAGAAGTTATTGAATGGCATGAACAAAATACTGAAGGAAGATTTTGGACTGAATATAAATCAAAGAAGACAAAAGTGATGAAATGTAGCAGAAATGATACCAATACTAGCAGATTAAATATAAAAATAGGATCGGATGCAATAGGAGAAGTGAGTGATTCTGTTACTTGGGAAGCAAAATTACAACCGATGGCCGAAGCAGGAATGATGTTAAAAGCAGAATAGCACTAGCAAAAAGAGCCTTCATGAAAAAGAGAAACCTTTTAGTTTCAAATATTGATCTAGGAATTAGAAAGAACTTTTAAAACTCTATGTGTGGAGCACAGCACTTTACGGTAGCGAAACATGGACTTTAGGAATACCGGAAAGAAAGAAACTTGAAGCATTTGAAATGTGGTGCTACAGAAGAATGCTGAAAATTAGGTGGACAGACAAAGTAAGAAATGAACGAGTTTTGGAAATGATGGGTGAGAAAAGAAGTTTATGGAAGAAGCTTACAGGAAAGAAGAGACAGGCTGGTAGGTCATATTTTGAGACATGCTGGATTGGTTAATTTGTTAGTGGAGGGAACAGTCGAAGGTAAGAACTGTAGAGGAAGACAGAGATTAGAATATATGAAGCAGATAATTGAGGACGTGGGTTGTAAGGGGTATGTAGAAATGAAGAGGTTAGCACAGGATAGGAAGGGATGGAGGATTGCATCAAACCAGTTGAAAGACTGACGACAGCAAAAAAATGTCATCTGCAAACAATCTAATTTGAAATAGTAAACAATCAACAAATTATTCATTAGAATAATGAATAGCAATGGTCCCAATACGCTACCCTGCGGCACTCACATTTTTACTTCCACTTCCTTTGAACACTGCATTTCCTACTCTAACTTTCTGTTTTCCTCCCTTTTAAAAATTCTTGTATCCAGCAAATCACTTTCTCATCCACTCCAATTGTTTTTTACCTTTTTACTACCATTTTGTGGCTTACTCTATCAAACGACTTTGACAGATCTAGTGGCTACACTATCGATTTGGCCTCCCTTGTCCATTTCATCTGAAATATCTTGCATATATCCCACCAACTGAGATTCGCATGAATATCCTTGCCTGAACACCATGTTGCCTACTTGAAACCACTTACGTTCCTCACATACATTTCTGATGTGTTGCATATCAATCTTTCCAATCATTTACCTACCACTGAAGTCAACTGATTGGCCTGTAATTTTCGACTCTATTTCTCACCCCTCTTTTATGTACCGGTACTACTATCGCACTTTTCCAGTCTTGTGGTAAGCAGCAAGTATCCAGACTCAATTTAAATAATATTCAACATAAGGTACAATGTCACATCTGTCTCTCTTTAAGATATCTGTAGAAATATTATCTGCACCAGCCCCCTTATGTTTTTTCAGGTTTCTTATTTCCTTCATGATTTCTTCATGTTGAATTTCAAATTTTATATCTTCATTTCTAATCGTATTGTTAAACTCGTTCTTCCTCTACAACAACTAAATGTTAGTGATACTACTCAATATTGGATTTAAACCGATTTGGGGCTACATTTGATTGACTATTGTTGGTACTTCTGTTGCATCCGAACGTTTTATTTTCGAAGGCTGCTCAAATAATCAATCAGCATAGGATCAGAATGAAAGGAACGATTGAGTTAACTTTTGTTTCTGCAAAGTTTGCCAAAACACCATTGCTGTTAAGTGGTTTAAAAGCTTAAAATTAGTAATTTTTAGCAGATTTTAGACTTTAGTATTTAATGACTTTTTAAAAAAAAAATGTAATTGTCTGGTAACGTAATATAAAATGTGTGTTAATCTGTAGTTTCTGTTTCACTCACTCTTACTCATACTTGTCCTAAATTTCATTGTACAATTTATTGTATGTAAATGATAAAAATGGGACCAAATAAATGAATGAATGAACACTACTTAACCAATACACTATACAATACAATACATTCATTTTCCATTGCGCCCAATATAAGAGACTGGCTCTGTGGGATGTGAAAAGTTGTCAATGTTTCAGATAAACAGTTGCATAAAACAATAATAAGTACACCAGTAGACGTACAGTCATAGCATACATGGGGCATTTAACAATTCCATAGCAAAATAATATATACACCACAAGATGTACAGTCATAGCATACTTGGTAAATTAATTATGTAACTACATTTACACCACTACTGACAGTTATTTTTTAGATACCTTAGAAATAAATTCTTCCACAAAGTAGAAGGAGTTGTCAGTTAAAAATTCTTTCAAATTTTTCCTGAATTTATTCTTATCATCTGCTAGATATTTAATATGTATTGGGAGCTTATTGAAAGTATGTATCCCTGAATAATGGACCCCCTTTTGAATAAATGACAATGACTTCTAATCCTTGTGAAGATCATTTTTACTTCTAGTGCCATAATTGTGTATTTTACTATTTGTTTCAACAAAGTATAATTGTGACTACAAAGGACATTAATGTATATATACACAGAAGCTAATGTTAAAATCCCTAACTTCTTGAACAGCTCTCTACATAAAGTTCTATTGCTAACCCCACACATAATTCTTATTACACGCTTTTGGGCTCTGAACACTTTGTCTCTATGGGTAGATTAGCCCCAGAACATTCGTAATCGGACCCATTGTGAATGAATCATTGGTCATGAAAATTACTTTAAGTTCACCAGTTGGAAGTTGAATGTATGTACGCTGGAGAACCTAAACTCTTCCTTAATTAAGGTTGCAACTGCTAATGTTGTAGATAAATAGATTATTAATAGCAGATATGCTATAACAAATAGTAAAATACACAATTATGCACTAGAAGTAAAAATGGTCTTTACAAGGATTACAAGTCATTTTCATTAGTTCAAAAAGGGGTCCGATATTCAGGGATACATATCTTTAATGAACTCCCAACACATCTCAAATGTCTAGCATGTGATAACATTACATCCTGGAAAAGATGGAAAGAATTTTTAATTCACAACTCCTTCTACTCCATCGAAGAATTTATTTCTAAGTTATCTACAAATAATTGACAGTAGTTTGTGTAAATGTAGTTGAAATAATTAATGTGTATGTAATGTTGTAACCGTACATCTTGTGATGTGTATTATAATATGTTGTATGCAATAGTTATCTGTAAATTGACCACTTCCACATCCACAGAGCCAGTCTCTTATGGTGGGGGTTCATGGAAAATGAATATATCGCATTGTATTTGGTCTGATCAGAAAATGAGAAACTAACTCCGCCTGCTCGTAGGAAGTCAAATAATTACTTCTTAAACTAGATAAAAATGCTATTCTTTATTCCCGTTTTTAAGACTACATGTTTAGCTGCCCATACACACACACATTTGCGCGCGAGTAAGCTCGCCAAACATTTACGCGCGGATATTCTCGCGACGAGCCTATACTTGTCAGAGCCCATACACAGGGACATCAGTTGCACACATTTGTCGTTCAGCTGGCTCGCCGCGCTCAAATTGTTGTGTTTATGGTACTGGTCTAGGGGTTTATCCGTCATGATTTCCTGGCTCGCGGCTCACTGGGAATTCCAAAACATCGCGAGCCAAGTGTAGTGAGGTTATGTTACAAGCGACGTGACAATATTGAAAAGAATCATGTTTTTAATTTCCACACAAAAAAAATATTTATTCGTGCAGCAGCTTATATTAGAGCTGTAAAAAGAAAAAGAAACGGACAGTATGACCAAAAAAAAAGTGGGCAGGAAGATTATAACACGATCATATACTGCTACTTGTACTATTTGAAAAGCATTTTCTTCGATTTCTTCAGTATTCCATAAATGCACAGATACATCTTCCCCTTCATAATTTGGGCTTCTATTTGCTGAAACTGTCCAATGGTCGTATTGATTTCTAACAGTAAAGTCGTAGTAATATCGTAAAATTAGTTTGTAGATTTTGTCTTCGACTATTCCACTTCTTGTCGAATTTTCATTTTTTATATATTTCTTATATATTTTATATAGTACTCCGCAAAGAGTGGATTTTCTTTTCTTACTAATGCACTGTCAACTTGTATATTATAGATATTCAAACCTCTATCAATGCACAATATCCTAATTTTTTAAACTTCTGTTCGCATACTGTTTTGGTTTCACCTTTCACAATGGAGTATGTTACTGATATGTCACAATTAAATGAGCTACAAATTCTCTGCTCATCTTACTTAACTTGTTAGACACTAACCAAGTCTTATGTGCCGCGAGTAAATTGTTAAGTGAGATAGCTGTGTGTATGGTTACCGTCGCGCTTGCTCGCCACGTTCAAATACGTAACGATTATTATTGGCTTGTGATGCGGCTCGTCGTTAGACAATTAACACACACATTTTATCGTCTATATGGATCGCCACGGAATTGCTGGCGCACAAATGTGTGTGTGTATGCCTAGCTTTTGATCGTTGACTTCAATTCATGATGAAAGTATGAGAAATTTACTACCAAGAAAATTTATCAATTTTTTGGTAGTTCTTGATAGTATTTGAAAACTACTTCAAAGTTGCCATTTATCAGTTCTACTATAATGGACAAAGTAGAAAAACTGTTTGAACAAATAACTCTCCAGGTTGTGATTTTCGGTTTATTCAGCGATACTAATATTCTCATACACCTGACCAGTCTGTTGGAAGTGTGAAGGGATTGTTCATTGAACATGGGATAAATGTGTAAACAAACGTGGTTCATGTGCATTGCACCTAGTGACGGCAAATAACTTATGTTTTTGAAAGGTAGTATGCTTAATTTTTTGCATCTTTGTGTTCTTTATGTTATCATGATATTACTTAAGGTAAGTAGAGAAATATCTGCTAAACATTTCGTGATTTCAAGTGTTATTTTAGTTAATGAGAGGGGAATGATAAGCTTAATGACAATTCTGCGTTGTGGAAATGGTGTTTGAAATAAAATTGTTCGATATCTGATTGCACGTTTATATTATTGATCACATTGATAAAGATTCTCGTATATCTTCATACCTTTTGTGAATTATAGAACTTTTTCACATTGGTTATATTAGGCCATAATAACAATCCCTGACGATTTTTGTTTTTTGCATGTTTTTATTTAAGCTGTTTGATTTTTGGTCGCGACCAATAAAGAAAATTGTTGAGAACTTACTTTAATGTTCCTGTGCTTCGCTCCCTATGTTCTTTATGTTAATCTGAAGCCTTGGGACTTAATTCGGGTACCGTATTTTTTAGACTCAAAATTGCGTAAGAAATTGCTGTGGGAACATACATCACCATACGTAATCATTAAATACATTTGATGATGTGGAGAAATTGATGATCATCATTCATTTTTAATTAGTGTGCATCAACTTTATTTATACTAAAATTAGAAATTTTGTTTATAATCGTTACCTGTCTATTTATTGTATTTGCTGCACTGTTTAAACAAATTCAGATACACAGTGAACTTATTTTTTGTGTCACTATGTGAAACCAGCTTAGTGACTGTCTAGTTTCATTACTGACAGACTTAAAAATTGAACTAAGCCTATGTACAACAGAGTTTATTAGTATCTAAGCAATAAAAGTAAACTAACCAAATCTCACTTCTGTTTTCAAACAGGCCATTCAATACAAGCATCTATATTTCTGTTTGACAGTATTTTAGAAGAAATTAATAATATTACCTGCCAGTATGAATATTTTGTAATGTGTTTGATGCATTTTGTGATCTTGAACTTCTCCTACAAAAGAAGTGTTGTGGTATTTTCAATAAAGGGTTTAGCTATTCCTTTTTTAATAGAAACCAGATAATGTCACTGGGGCATTTTAATGATAATTTGGGTGGTTGAGTTTTTCATTGGTGTTCGTCAGATGTGGAGTACCTCAGTGTTCTGTATTAGATCCACTTTTGTCTTTGATCTATTTAAATGAACTACCTCATGATACAGCAGAAACCGCAAAATTTGTTCTTTTTGAAGGTGACAAACAATTGATTCAAGTATATTCCATGTTTCTGTACTGAACATATTGCAGATTATATCTTTGATCATATTGGTAACTGAATCGCAGCAGAGAGCTTGTCCTTAAACTAAATATATGCACACACATTAACACCAGAAGTACATTCAAAATTTCACTTTTCAGTCTATTCAAGATGAAGAACCCATAAACTTTCTAGGTTTGAATACTGAATTATTTAAATTGTAGGGTACATGACTAGCTTAATGAAGTGATTTGGCACGACATTTGCAAGAAAATTGTTAAAGCCCTAGAAATGCCATATTTGCATGAAGCGAATACGCTCGATTCCCTGTGGAAAATATTTTGTTACTATAAATTTCTTGTGACTTTTTTTGGTAATAAAGAGCTGAAATGTCAAGACAAAATTTCAGCAAAGGAATTAACAAACATTTCAAGGGATTTGTATTAATTTTGTAGTGCTTGTGAAAAAGTGGTATAGCGATCTAGAATTAAACGTGCCCATAAAATAATTACCGATGCAGTTGTTATAGTTAGTGTATATATTATTCAGTGACAGTGCCTATCTGTACATCTGTTTTGTGATATAATGATTTTGCTGCAAAGTGACTCCACATTCTAGAGAGTTACTTTTCTATATTGGGATCTATGGAAATGACTATTGTGTTGTGAAATTATTTTGATTACAATGAACTCTGCTTCTTGTGCTCATCTAATAAAGATAAATGTTAAATAATCAACGTAAATTAATGTTACGAGCATTTTTATCCCAAAAATCATTGCCAGAAAACTTCTTTTTTCCCCAGCATTTATCTTGACAGTGAAGTAGGGATAGCTGTGGAAGGACTTTTTTTTTACATAGCTGTTATTGTGCTACATATCATAAATAAAAACATGGTAGCATTGTCAGGAAGTTGTACACCATATTAATTAAAAAGATTATGCTAACAACTCCTGACAGAATGAAATACTTTTAAGTATACATTTATACACTGCACAGTTCATAACAGAATAAATGAATGCCAGTTCTACTACTATGAAACTGTATTTAGTGAAAGTAAATTTTCATATGATAAAGAACACCAAGAGAGCAGTAAGAAACTTGTGTTACCATTTTACTACCAGTATTATTTGTTTTTAGCTCATGTAAACTGTTCTGTATGGGAAAAAGTATATTAATTGTCATGAGGGTAGATAATTTTAGATTTGTTTGAACTGTAATTAGAAAGAAAATGTGAACATTCCAGATGAAGGAAGGAAATGTACGTCTACCCGAGATCACAATTACGCTACAACATTCCACCATGCCGACTAATGACATCATAATACTATGGTAGCCAGTTACAAGACACATTATTATCAAGCTGTGATTAGTTTGTTATACACCTGGGACCAGCATGACACCACTTAAAATACTTTGGAACATATTTATAATGGTGTCTTGCATTTGACTAATGCAGTATTATGGCATCAATTCTATGCTGACTCGCGATTTTCAGTAATCATGGAAATGTTATTTATAAAAAGTGAGCTATATGATTCTGTGAGAGCTACTTTCATTCATGCTATTTATTTTGGTTTAGTCTAGATTACGATGCCCCTGCAACAACTTTACACCACATTAACCTCTGACCTCAAACCATGCTGCATATGATTTATACAGTGTGTGCACAGCTACATACATCACAAGTGGAACCTGCACAGAAAACATAGTGCAGTAGAGCTCCAATTATCCGAATCAATTGGGACCAGACCCCATTCGGATAATCAAAAATTCGGATGATTGGATTTTTTCCGAAAAATTGTCTATTTTAATTAATTACTGTATGTACGCTGAAAATGGGAGAAAAAAGCTATTTTTAAAGAAAATGAGCTTTTAATTAATTAAATGAAAAGTAACACTTTTACATGTTAAACGTACTTACAAGTGCTGTACATTAGTACAGCATGTACGTACCATACTGTAAATAAAAGTCGTTGCTTGCTGAACATCTTGGTCAAAGTAAGCTGTTTGACTGTATTCATCCATTTTCTGGCAGCCAAGTCGCGCATCCGCTTGACAGTGAGAAGTTGCATGTGGTCACACTCAGGCTGACGCTCCTTCCACTTCAACGCAGTTTCAAGGCCGGCAGATGCTTGACTAGCTGATGGTCCCCTGTCTACTTCAACTTCGACATTAAGGTCATCTTCCTCGACACATTCTTCTCTCACACTTTCAATAAGTTCATCATCATTCAGAATTTCATATCGAGGGCCTGATGAATCACACACCACCCACTCTCCCATATCGAAAAAGCGATTCGGATAGTCGGAGTTCGGATAATTGGAGTTCTACTTTACAAGTTGAGAGGAAGAGCGTGCGACATTTTAAAGTTCAATGTATATAGAACTGAAAAAAAATGGTAATTATCATATTTGATGGTATGTTTGTTGTATATTTTGGTTTTGGTTTCTATGAATTCTTAAGTGGAGATTCATTTCCTTTTAACGGAGCTCTATGATTACAGCTTATTTCAGCTGTTGTCTCTAGATTGAAATGTGGCCTGGACCACAAAAGCTAAAAATTACTTGTAGCCAGGTTGTTCAGCAAATTTATTCTATTTATGACTGTTTCCCTTTCTGGATTGTTTATGTTTGTAGTATGGTGAGGTATCATGTTGTAGGATTAAGCTGAAGGGTTCTTTTGGATATGCCAAGACCAATATTTTTGATGTAATACACTTTCTGAGTTTTTAAACTTCTACTTATTTTTCTATTAATATTTCTCTAGTTTTTCTGTTGAGTTATTTAATGTGTTTGTTTTATTCATTCAAAATTGGTTTTTGTGGTAAATTATGTGGAATTTATAGGTATTGATTATACTGATCCATACAATATATGATTATTTTTTTAAGGAATTAGTGCAGCTGGTTTGTCCCCACCCAATAGAACCCATTTTTCATGCTGGTCCTGCTACTCTCATTTGTAGGTGAGCCTGTGGTGTACAGCCTGTCTCAAATGTCATTGTGATGTCACTGGTTAGTGTGGTGGAAAATTGTTGTAGCGGTACCGCTTGTGTGGTCGAAAGAGTGTGTAGTGGTATTATGATCTAGACTAGTCCCACATTATTATACTCCAGTAATTACTGTATGGGTGTTATTGGTTCGGGGATCATATTAACATATGATCTGTTCAACCATTTAGTATCGTTTTGGAAATATTTGAGCACACAATCCTGGTGGAATTACTATTGATCCCGACAACAATTGAAATATTACATGGATAAGCAAGGGGGGGGGGGATACCTAACACTAGTACTGTATAGGTAACAAAAATAAAGTTAGAGCACAAGAAAAGATGTTGTATTGAATCAAACACAGAATATATTGGTATGATCCCTGGACCAATACTTCTCATATAGTGTTGTCAAATAAATAAAGCATCAATAGAGCAAAATGGTTCCTAAAAAGCCTTTCATGTAACGATGTAGTAGTTGCATACAACTACTTGTAGAACAACAATGCAAATTCAATTTAAAAAATCATGTTCTTTTATTAACTACACTGAAGGCCGTATATAAGGTAAAATGAAGCAAAATGTGGGGTATGTTTGAACAAAATAGTCTTCTGGTCATTAAAAGTTTGCACAGATGTGCCAAAATAATTTTAGACAACTGAAGTAATGACGCTGCAAAGCCAGTAAAAACCAACAAAGAGTAAGACAGAGTTGTTGTCTGGGGTAATATCAAGATGGGGATACCGCTGCGGCCTCGCGTAGTAAACACACAGATCACGTGATATATATGACATCATTGTGACATTAAGTCTGCACGTACCAACACAGTAACAGCTATAGATATGATATGAAAATTGGATACCTGCAATATCATGAGTTATGGTTACGTTTCACTTTGGTCCAGGCAAATTACGACCAAAACACATATTTATGAAATATGATTTCGTCAATCATCTTTTGTGTTTATGTTGTAATGCAGCCTGGACCATACGTCACAATGATGTCATATATATACCACGTGATCTGTGTGTTTACTACGCGAGGCGGTATCCCCATCTTGATATTACCCGTTGTCTGTCTCCAGTATTGTTTGTTATATACTTTGACAGTTTGATAAAGAAATGGAAGGAACTGTCCCCAAAAGGTATTGAAATAAAAAAAGAACTAATCATTTCATGCTTTTCTCTTAGCTGATGATGTCATTATCACCACCTCAGAAAATGATCTACAAAAAGTTATATGTGTGCTTAATTCCATCGCCAAAACATATAACTGTGAATGATTTTAAAAAAATAAAATAAAAATTTTGGCATCTGAACAGAGGACACATGATTAGATTGTGAATCTGTTTGGATGTTTGCTAACTAGAACAAACATCAGAATTTAAATATCTGGGATGTAATGCCACACACCAACACGGGAGGGATATTGACTATAAATTAACAAGAAACTCAAATGAAATTCTATAAAAGAATAACAGTCTCGACACAATTGATATCGAAGTGAAGCATGGTTCCTTAGGAAGAAATATGGAAGCCAAATAAAAGCTGCAAAAATTAGATTACTGAGAAGTGTTGTTGGGAGTAATAAAGCACGCCATATGCACAGTGAAGTAATATTGCAGAAATTAGAAATTTAACAGTTGGTGATAAAATATAAGAATACAAAAATAAACATCATTAACATGTACTAAGAATGAGTGATGAACATCTTCCACAGCTGATTCATGTATATGTTGTAAATTGTTCTTTTTTTATTGGTTCTTTGGATCTAACATCTTTAAGATCTTTAGTATCTTGTTCCATCAAACACACCGAGCTTGGTAGGTGAGCGGTTAACGCATTCAGGAGGACGCCGGTTTGAATCCCCGCCCAGGCATCCAAATTTGGGTTTTCCACGGTTTCCCCGAACCACACCGTATGAATGCCGGTATGATTCCTTCAAAAGACCATGGCCGAATTCCTTCTCTTTCCTTGTCCCCAGTCCCATCCCGCCTCTAAATCACATCGATGACAAGTCCATCAAACACTGTCGAAATCTTTTTCTGACTGCAACAACATAATGAATGTTTTTAATATCTTCCTTTAGCTTTTCTTCTAATATTAATTTTCATGCAAAAATTGTTCCATGTCTCCCCTTAGTTTCTAAACTGAAATCAATTTTACGATACTACCATCCGTTTACGATACTACCATCCGTGTGGCCGCATATGTTAAAGCACCACCCCACTGGGTTGGGACGGTTGAACAAGTCCAGCTTCAAATCCAAGGTCCCTTATACTAGTTGTCCTGATTGCAGTTTTCAGTCATTTTCCACATTCATCTAGATGACAGCTGGAATGATTCTCCCAGTCTCCACCTCATGAACTAAACAATTCACAAACAAAATAAGTTACACATTTCACAGACAAATGGAAACATATCCAATTCATCCCATCAAAACTATAGAAGGCTGGTAGGTAGAACCTTGCTTTGAAAATAAGCTAATTTTCTGCGAGAGGGTGTTCAAAATGATCTGAGAAAGTGAAAATGTTCAAAAGATGATGATGATACTATTGCTTCTACCTTCCTTTCTATTATTCTGGACATTGTTAGTAATATTGACAACCAAAATGTTGTTAGACAACAAAAATTAGGAATGATAAGGGAATAGGTCAGGTGTGCACTACGCACGTGAATCGGCTACACGGGTGGCAGGGGCCATGTGTAAAGCACTGGGTGGTTTTTTAGGCTGAGGGAGGAAGACCTGGAACACGAAATACAGTTACGGGCAACCCAATCAGATGTAACACCAGAATGTAGGAGGAGCGTAAAAGAATCTCAACAGTTAAAAGTTCTCGTAATTAACTGTAGAAGCATTTGTAACAAACAACCAAAACTTAATAGCATTATTTGTAGCACAGAAGTGGATATCGTTATCGGTACAGAAAGTTGGCTAAAACCGGAAATAAGTTCTGCCGAAATTTTTAAAGATAGCATGAATGTTTTTTCGTAAAGACAGATTACATTCTCATGGAGGTGGGGTATTTATAGCTGCGAGTTAATCTCTCCCATGTAGTGAAATAGAAGTCGATACGATCTGTGAAATCATATGGATTAAACTCAAAGTTGCTGGGTCAAAACTCATCATAGGCGCCTTCTACCGTCCACCCGATTCCGACATAGCTATCGCCGAGGAGTTAAGAAATAATGTAAACAGTATAGCTAGCCATTTTCAGGATCATGCTATGATTCTAGGAGGCGACTTCAATCTGCCTTATATTGACTGGCGTAATTATGTTCACATTACAGGTAGCAGGGATAAGGCAGCTTCTGAAGTAATTCTCGAATTGTTCTCAAATAATCATCTCGAGCAGCTAGTTAATGAACCTACGCGGTGTCATAATGGTAGCGAAAATATTTTAGATCTGCTGGTTACCAATAGGCCAGAATTATTCACCAAAATTTCAACGACCACAGCAATAAGCGATCACAAAGCGGTAATTGCAACTATCAGACTAATGACCAAGCGAAAAAGGAGAAAACGGCGGATTGTATACAAATTCAGTAAGGCCTCTAAGGAGTCTTTTAGAACCTACCTGAGGAATAATTACCATAACTTCAAGTCAAAAAAGGACGCCGTTGAAGAGATGTGGCATCGATTTATACGAATAGTCAGGGAAGGTATGGTTATACATATACCGAAGCTGATAATAAATGGGAAGGATGATCCACCGTGGTACACATGCGAAGTCAAAAGATTACTCAAAAAACAAAGGAGGATACACGCACGCTCAAGAAGGAAGGGGTGTAGCAGCGATTTAGAAACCTTAGCTGAGTTAAGAAGACGTATTAAGAATGTAATGCGTGAGGCCTTCAACGATTTTCATTCCAAATCTCTCTCTAGGAGTCTCACAGAAAACCCAAAGAAATTCTGGTCGTATGTACGAAAAGTCAATTGTACCAATAGCAATATTCCAGCACTAATTCGTGAAAGTTCAGAGGTTAATGAAAGCCGCGATAAAGCTAACGTACTGAATACTGTATTCAAAAATTCATTTACTGATGAAAATAAGGATAGTGTTTCCGTTTTCCCATGCCATGTCGAGTTGGTGATGGAATCATTATGGATAGATACTGCAGGTATCATAAAGCAATTAGAGCTCTTGAAGTGGGGGAAAGCACCGGGCCCAGATGGAATTCCAGTTAGAATATTTTCAGAATATGCGGCGGAAATCGGGCCATTTCTGTCTGATATATTCAGTAAATCATTAGAAGAGCGAAAAGTACCTTCAGACTGGAAAATCGCGCAAGTAACTCCGATTTTCAAGAAAGGTGATCGAAGTGATCCTGGAAACTATCGTCCAATATCTATAACATCTGTTTGTAGTAGAGTTATGGAGCATATTATATGCTCGAACATTATGAAATTTCTAGAGGATAATAATTTGCTTACAGAAAAATCAACACGGAATTTTCGGAAGAAAAGATCATGTGAAACACAGCTTGCCCTATTTACACACGACGTAATGAAAGTTATTGATGCAGGTTCACAAGTAGATGCAATTTTTTTAGATTTCCAGAAAGCCTTTGACTCTGTGCCACACAACCGCCTTTTAGCGAAGCTACGAGCGTACGGTATATCGGATGAGCTTTTGTGAATGGATAAAGGATTTTCTAACTGGTCGGTCGCAGTATGTCGTCGTTGAAGGAGAAAGTTCTTCTAGTCTAGATGTTACATCGGGGGTACCTCAAGGAAGTGTAATAGGACCACTTCTTTTCTTAATTTTTATAAACGATCTCGGAGACAAAGTGAAAAGCCTTTTTAGATTGTTTGCTGATGATGCGGTTATTTATAGGGAAGTAAGGAATTTGGCCGATTGCTTAGAAATTCAGCGTGATCTGGATATTATTTTGGCATGGTGCGCTGAGTGGCAACTTACGCTAAATTGTAAAAAGTGCAAGACAATGAGCATAACTAACAAAAAGAATCCAATTGTTCAGAAATACGAGTTAAATAATTCAGTTATTGATATGGTTGATTCTATGAAATATTTGGGAGTAACAGTACAAAGGAACATGAAATGGGACTTGCACATTAATTCGTTGGTAGGTAGAGCTAATTCTAGGCTGCGATTCATAGGTCGAATATTGAAAAATTGTAATGAACAAACAAAGGAGATAGCGTACAAATTTCTTGTGCGTCCACATTTGGACTATTGTTGTGCCATTTGGGATCCGTTTCGTAAGGGGTTGATCGAAAGTATAGAGAAAGTACAGAGAAGAGCCGCTCGATTCGTGACCGCTTGCTACAGTCCTTATGAAAGCGTCACAGAACTGATTAGTAGACTAGGCTGGGAGTCTCTGGTAGATAGACGACGCACGCTTCGTTTAAACTTATTGGTAAACATGCGTACTCCCACTTTCACTTTTGAGTGTAGTGAAATACTTCTTCCACCAACCTATTTGAGCCGGAATGACAGGAAAGATAAGATTAGAGAAATAAGGTGCCGCAATGATTCTTATATGAATTCTTTTTTCCCTCGTACCATTAGGGATTGGAATGCAAAACAAAGAGATTAGCTTTGGTGCTGAGCACCCTCTGCCACCCACAATTTTGTGAATTGCAGAGTATATATGTAGATGTAGATATGTAGATGTAGATGAAAGTAAACCCATCACTTGCAACAGATAAGAGACACACAAACACACTTTACAGTATTTTCATATAAACCTTAATATCATGTTTAGAGGGGAGACAGATGGCAAAAATTTGTACACACTGAGACTTTGATGAGTTTACTTTCTCTATCTTTTCTTATTTTAATTTTTAAAGTGCATATGGTTTCTGACTATGTCATAAGTTTCTGCATTCCCCGTTTTCAGTTGTAAAGACAGTGTTGCAATGAAAGTTTGTCAGTATCACTCTTGTCACGAGTTTTCACTCAACCTATTTCTATAAGAGATTTTAGCAACTCTTTCTCTGATTTTAAGTCTTTCACACCTTGTAAAATTCTGTATCTGTAATACAATTGAAATTTTTTCCCTGTACTTTTAAGTTGAAGTATACGCTCATAAATTTTTATTAATTCTATGTGCTTTTTTCTGAGCTTAAAAAGGGTTATCAGTCACCATCTATGTTTGTTTATTTGCCTTTTTAATGTCTCAGTATTATTTTTAGCATTTTTGTTTCCTATATTTTCGGTACTTGTAGCGATTCCTTTTAAATTTCTCCACATTTCTGTTGCCAACAATTTTCATTCTCATTTTGCATGTCATTTCTACATCTTCCTTAGCTAGATAATTTTTTTCTGCACTTATCCATTTACTTGTTTTCTCTATGACACTCATATGCTTCATCTCCTATAATATTCTATTATTCAATCAAATTTCTGTTACTGTTTTTCCTTATTACAATATTTACACTTCCCACAAACTTTTGTTGCATGTAATTTGCTCACATGCAGGTCCTTTGGTACGCGTTCCTTCCTTCCACCCTCAAATGTTAGTAGAAATTTCATAACTGTCAAATTGTTTTCAGAGTAAGTTTCCACACTCAGTTTGGCTTCACAGTAATCCAAATTTTTATTTAGCTATTACGTAGACCAGTTAGCAGCATCTTCTATTCTCTAGGACAGGGGTGGCCAACCCGCGGGCCACATTCAAATATATTTGGCATATTTTGTAACACTTTTACAAAATATTGTTTATATTTCATTTTTAGTGTTATATATATCTTTACAAAGTGTGTTTAGTATCATTATTATTATATTATCTATGTTTACATGTAAGAATAATAGTAAACACATTAACAACTTATGTTACATTTTTTCTGTCTGTAATGGGGATATATAATTTCATATGCGGCCCGCGGAGTTATGATGCACTTCCAAAGTGGCCCGCATGATCATTTGGGTTTGCCACCCCTGCTCTAGGGCTTTCTATTCCTCTTGTATGATTTTTAAATACTGAGTTTACCATGATTAAGTTACAATTTCGCAATATCTGACCTCTGATATCTTTAATTTTTTTCCTATAAACCAAATTTTCCTGCTTTATTTACCTCTTTTTCCCTCCACTGTAAACATTCCAATCACCCATGGTCATTGGATTATCATCATCTGTTATATGCTTTATAAGCTCTTCAGTTTTGCCACATATTTTCCTTGTTCATTGTCTTCCACTGAAGTTGGAACAGTAATAATAATAATGCATACATTGCTTTATTGGCTGGGAGACCCCAAAGTGTGGTTCGGCCACTGGTTTGACAGAGTTTCAATACGCCTCTGTCGCTGCTTACTAACCTAACACAGTAATCCTACCAGGTAAAGAGGACCTACAGTTTAATGTGGAAACTGAACCACGAAAGCGTTCTGTCGTACTTCACATTACACAACAAGCTGTGCCAGAGATAAAGGTTAAGAAGTTAAGGGCCCTGCCGAGACGGTTTCAAACGGGGGACATCTCGATCTCCAGTAAGATGCCTTAACCACTGAGCCACCAGACTTAATTTCTATCCTCATTATTAGCAGTAACGAAGAAAATAAACATTCAGTAAGAGTTTTATGGCATGAGAGAAAATGTGGAATTATACTATAGAGAATTTCTGTAGTTTCATGAGAAAACTGAAAGGAGCTGTTAGTAAGTACCTCCCATGTAACGAAATAGATGTCGATACTGTTTGTGAAATTTTATGGATCAAGCTCAACGTAGCTAGGACGAAACTTGTAACTGGCTCCTTATATCGTCCACCAGATGCAAAACTATTGCTGAGGCCTTAAGAAATAATGTAAATAATATAGCTCGGCAATTTCCAGACCATACAATAATGCTAGGTGGCGAATTTAACTTGCCATATATCGACTGGACTAATTACGTTCATGTTACTGGGGGCAGGGATAAAGCAGCTTGCGAAATCATTCTAGACCTTTTCTCAGATCACAATTTTGAACAGTTCGTAACTGAACCAACGTGATGCCTCAATAGTAACGAAAATATTTTAGATATTCTTGTTACCAATAGGCCTGAATTATTCACGGATATTTCTACCACCATGGGAATAAGTGATCACAAAGCTGTAATTGCTACACTAAAATTAACAACCATGCACCAAAAAAAAAAGAAAGGATCGTTTACAGATTCGAAAAGGCTTCAAAAGAGTGTTTTAGAACAT
Organism: Vandiemenella viatica; assembly: GCA_031002005.1. Lineage (NCBI taxonomy): Eukaryota > Metazoa > Arthropoda > Insecta > Orthoptera > Morabidae > Vandiemenella > Vandiemenella viatica. The sequence continues at coordinate 386,765,818 of CM061921.1, forward strand.
ATTTGAGGCATAATTACCACACCTTCTTAGTAGCAGGAGGCACCGTTGAAGAGAGGTGGCATCGATTCCTAAATATACTTGGGGAAGGTATGAACTTGCATATACCGAAACGGACAATCAGGGAAGAGAACGATACCCCATGGTACACACGGGAGGTTAAAAGGTTACTCAGGAAGCAAAGGAAGATACATGCACGATCAAAAAGGACGATGCATTGGACTGATTTAGATAAGTTAGAGGAGATAAGGAGACGTGTTAAGAATGTGATGTGTGAGGCCTTTAATAACTTTCGTGAAAATTCTCTCTCTAAGAGCCTCACTGAAAACCCTAAAAAATGTTGGTCGTATGTAAAAAAAGTTCGTCATAGTGGAAACAATAAGCCAGTTCTAATAAAAGACGGATGGGAAGATGACGACAGCTGTGACAAGACTACCATATTTAACACCGAATTCGAAAATTCATTCACGCGCTAAAACATGGAAAACATACCCACTTTACCACATCACGTGATATTAGAGATGGATCCGATAGAGATTGATAGCGTAGGTATTGTAAAGCAATTAAAGCTCCTGAAGTGAGGTAAAAAGCCGGGTCCCGATGGTATACCGGTAGGAGTATTTTCCAAATACGCAGAGGAAATTGAACTATTTCTGTCAGATATATTCCGGAAATCTTTAGAAGAGAAAAAAGTACCTTCTAGCTGGAAAATAGCCCAGATAATTCCCATTTTCAAGAAAGGAGATCGGAGTGATCCTAGGAACTATCAACCCATATCTCTTACATCAGTATGCAGTAGAATTCTGGAGCATGTGATATTCTCTAACATTATGAAGTTTCTAGATGAGAACGAATTACTTACACCTTGTCAACGCGGATTTTGGAAGAAGAGATCATGTGAGACACAATTGGCACTATTTTCACATGACGTAGTGAAAGTTATCACTGCAGGTTCACAAGTTGATGCCATTTTCTTGGATTTTCAGAAAGCTTCTGATTTTGTACCACACAACCGACTTTTAGTGAAGATTCGAGTGTACGGTATACCGGATCAGATTTGCGAATGGATACGTGATTTTCTAACTGGTCGATCTCAGTATGTCGTTGTTGACGGGGAAGCCTCTTCTAAGATAAATGTTACTTCAGGCGTTCCTCAAGGAAGTATAATAGGACCACTTCTTTTCTTAATATTTATAAACTATCTCGGTGACCACGTGAAATTCTGGTTGCGATTGTTTGCCAATGATGCAGTTATCTATGGGGAAATAAGGTGCTCCGACGATTGCTTAGAAGTTCAGTGTGATTTAGATGCGATTTCCGAATGGTGCCATAAATGGCAGCTTACACTTAATTGCAAAAAGTGCAAGGCAATGCGAATAAGTAACAAAAAGAATCAGATTGCTCATGAGTACAAAATAAACAATTCATTTGTTGACACGGTTGATTCCATGAAGTATCTGGAGGTAATAGTACAAAGCAACATAAAATGGGACTTGCACATAATTTCCGTCGAAGGCAAGGCTAATTCTAAATTGCGATTCATAGGTCGTATTTTGGGGAACTGTAATGCTCATACAAAGGAGATAGCATATAAAACACTAGTGTGTCCCCATGTGGATTACTGTTGTGGAGTTTGGGATCCGTATCGCAAGGGCATGATTGACTCAGTGGAGAGGGTGCAGAGGAAGGCCGCTTGATTCGTGACTGGTTGCTACAGCCCTTATGAAAGCCTCACAGAATTGATACATAGATTGGGCTGGGATAGTTTGGAATACAGACGACATAGTTTGCGTCTGAATTTATTGGAGAATATGCGAATATCTTTAAATTACAAGTGCAGTGAAATACTTCTTCCGCCAACCTATTTAGATCGCAATGACCGGAGGGATAAGATTCGAGAAATAAGATGCCGTACTGATGCTTTTATGTATTCCTTCTTTCTTCGTGCTATGCGGGATTGGAATGCACAATGTTTGTGATTTGCAGAGTATGGATGTAGATGTAGAAAGGAAAAGATGAGATTCAAACAATTATGAATAAGGCTGAGGAAAAAGTTACAGAAAGGACAGAAATATTTGGTGAGGCTGCTGGGAAGTGTCGTAGAGTGGCATTAGGGGAAACACCATAGCAATAGTTTCTAAGAGAAGACTGAGAAATAATAAACAATTTTAAAGTACATTAAAAAAAGTTTAAATCTGCTGGTATAGATAATATTACATCTTAAAGATTTGAATTTACATTATGTCATGCTTGGAAGTATTAGATTAAGTTTGAAGACGTCATATAGCAGGAGACTTTAAGCATGCTATAGTAGTACTAATTCATGAGGGAGGGAAACAAGTTTGAGAACAGAAGACTAATTAGAATGATGCCAGTGGTAGATAAGTTGGAGAGCTTGATGTCTAGTTATATCAAGAGCATCTGAAGGAGACTGAGTTGTAAATCAAGAGCGTATTTCAACGGGAAGCTATCCATGCATTTGTTTGGTAGTGGGATTTATGGAATATACTGGATGTGAAAGCAATAAGAAAAGGACCGAATCTGATGGGTGAGCAGTAACATTCAAGTCTGGCATTTGGGGGACACTGTTTCAAATTCACATTTGGCCATCCAGATTTTGGTTTTCCACAGTTTCTCAAAATCAAACCAGGTAAAGCTAGGATGGTTCCTTCCCATTCCTCTCTCTCCTATTCTATCCTAGTTCTAATGACAGATGATCTACAAAGCCTGAAGCAAAAGAATAAGAAGAAAAAAGGACAACCTGATCATGTGGCACTGAATTTCTCCTATTCTTTTGATAGAATTAACCATGAGATGGTAGAAAAGTTCCAGAAATTAAAGTGAAAATGCCTAAGGAACATAGGTAGATAGGGAATATCATCTCATATCATGGGTGAACAGTAATGCTTGTTTGCATCCCCGTCTGGCCATCCAGATTTGGGTTTTCTGTGGTTTCCATGGTTGAATTCCTTCCCATTCCTTGCCTCCAAACCTTTCCTGCCTCTAATGACCTCAATATTGATGAGATGTAAAGCTATAAAAGAGAATGATATCCCCATTGCAAGTATAAATTACATTAATGCAAATCTGTCACTGTACGGTCCATACTAACTCACAGATTTTCAGTCATTGTTCTGTATATAAATGCTATTGCTGTAGCTCCATTGTCAGTTTAGGTTAATTACCCTTTAGCTCAAAAATGTTCTGTGCCATGCAAGAAAACATAACTAATTCTATTAATTTTTTTAGGGAAGATTCATGTGTGTGTCTTATCATAAGGCAAAGTAATTCCATTTTGAAAAGTTTTTATGAAAATGTTGTAGGCCTTGTCCTTTGTAGCAATTTCCAAGTTGATTTTCCACACATATTTGTGAAAGCTGTTTTACTGGTCAGTAATGTGGGAAAGATCCTTAAATGACAAAGTCTGTTATAATAAGTAGAAAAATTGTTTAGGCAATGAATATAAGGAAGAATTGCCGCCAGAAATGGAAGCAGGCAGACGATAACAAGCCTTTAAAAATACTGACATATTTTATGATATTTAAGTATTAAAACTTATTCTCGCATAGAGAGACAACATGTGGATGCACACACACCGAATCTCAGTACATGATACGAAGTGGACAGTTTGTAACAATGGGAAAGTGTTGTCATTGGAAATAGGTAAGGGTAAAGGCAGCTTTCAGGATTAGCGGAGGCAGAGCTGCACATTCCTATTTAGAGTGGATGTGCTGTGGTACAGTACTCATTTGATAGCAGGCTGAGTGGATCTGGTAGGCTGTTCCTCATTTTTGTCAGGAATCAAACACCCGTTGTCCGGGCCGTAGTCGAACACTACTGCCTGTGGTACACGGCCACCCTATCGTTGGAAATAGGAGTACATATTAATAAAAAAAGATTATGAAGTAATTTGGATCATGTTAAGAAGGGTTAATAATATTTCTACTCGTGTGACACAAATGGGTGAAAAAAAGTGATAAGTTTAGTGGCTGGAAGTTAATGCCAGGTGTCATGGATATATTGGTAAACTAGCTCCCATGTACAGAGTTCATAAGGGGTTGTAGTTGCAGTTTTTAAGGTTATCCAAGTTGTAGGAACTGGCATGGGCTATCACTGAACAATTTAGGTTGCTGGTGTTAACTATTTGCATGTGCCCATTCATCCTGTCGGTTATTGGTGAAGACTTCCATACGAATTACAAATTAGGATGGGGAATTAAACCACCACCTACCTTAGTTGACGGTTGTGTAGCACGAACATAAGTAACGGACACGAACACAAAACAAATTGTATTTTTTGGGTCTTGCCCCGTCATCAACAAGTGGAACATCACGGGGGCGGGCAGTCTCCTACATACGTGTGTTGTGCGTGTGGAATGTCCGTCTCCAATTCTGCACCTCTAAAGCTTATTGTTGCCCCTAATTCCTTACCCAGTTTTCTCCTGGACTTGAGACCATTAATCAAATTCTTCATTGTGTGCATGACATGCTTCATTCCTTACTCAAAATGCACGCCCTTGTCACCAAAATCCTGCCCACTGCATCCTACACATGCTTCAGATCGTAAGAACTTCTTGTTACACAAATATTTACCTTCTGATTTTCTCAAATCAATACATAATATAGTTCATAATAAAACTGATAGCATCCAGACACAATTACCCAATTCAATGCTACAACTTGAAACTTTTCCCACTATTGGACATGCCACTTGAACACCACCACATCTCGTATACCAACTCACCTGGCTCCATTGCACTAATTCACACCAACCAACTGTCCATCAGGATAAATAACCACAAGCAAACAGTTTACACTTGCAACCTATACCACCTAGTGCCAGCCGATGGCAGAACTCAAAACTCGACTATTTCTGAAATGGCTGTACAGTAAGTGCTGGTAGTTTTTCCAGAAATTAAAACCTCTTCTGAATTCTATAAACAAGAACCACCTTACCAACATATCCATAACACCCCTAGCCTCAACCTCTGGTAAGACCCAATCATTTTTTACTGCATACGTACAGTGTTATTGCCCCCTTCTGAATCTGATCTGATTTATTTATATTATTCTTCAATCCTATTTTTATTATAGTTGCTATGAACCCCTGTTTCCACTTATTGTAATACTTTCCCACCTTTATCAATTGTCTAACCCACATTCCCTTCCCCCCACCCATCTAACACCACAACCCCCTGCCAAGTTTCTTGTCTTTTACTTGTATAAGGTTGCTTACCAAAATATTGTAAAATGTTTATCTTTTTCTGATTTTGTCACTGCACTTCTATGCTCAGCTCTGTAGGAATATTTTGTGATTTGTCGGAGATGTATCGCAGAGTTTATCGTGAAATCATTGTGCAGATGACATCATTTAAAAAATGAAGCCTCAGAGGAATATTTTACATCTATGGTCCACAGTTATCTAAATAAGGATTCTTTAAATGCACAATACCTCAGGGCCCACCATCATTTTCAAACTACATAAATGTTTTACCTAATGTTACAATGGAAAACTTTTTAAAAATTTTTTATTGATGTAACTAGCACAGAAATTAAAAATCCTCCAAATTTTGCTGCCGGTCATATTTCTTATCATCTCGTTGATCATTTTAATTATTGGTTTACAATTATTGGCTTGTCTGTAACCTTTGATGAAACTCTGTATATACAATTCAGTATGTCATTTAGATCAACACCAGTCTATTAAAGAGATGGAGACTGTAAAATTTCTAGGTTCAAATATTGATCATAATTTTGTCTCAGATCAGGCATTCTCACAGCTCTAGTGCATAAGATTCTAAACACAGATACCTGTTAGTGTGAATTGATTTATAAAATACTGAATGTCACATCCTCCCATTTTCCCACCTCACTAAAACGTCTAGGAATGGTAACTTACTTTGTTACAATGGAGGTTTAGTAACAAGGTCAGTTACTGTTCCTAGATGTAGCTGTCTTTACCTACATTGGAGGTATCACAGATAACATTGGGAAGCTGTTGAGCAACGTCAACATCAAACCAGTTTATAAGGTCCATAGATAGGTCAACTCTTTGATGAAAGTATAAGACAAACAAATCACACTACAAACTGCAGAGGTTTTGCGAAATTCCTTGCAGTTGTGGATTGGTTTATATTGATTAGACTGGTGCCTCAGTAGATTAGTGGCTGCAAGAAAGCATCTGCCACTACAACTAAAACAAGGACAAGTCAGTTATCACACAGCATTCATTTATGGCCGCTCGTGCCATCAACTCCGAAAACATTACGATTCTTTCCAAAGAATGTCAGTGGTGGCCGAGGCTAAAGACGCAAAACACCTTAATAGTATCAACAAAGGCATCTTAAAGCTACGTGATATATGGATTGCTGTGCTATGAAGAGAATAACTGAAGTCGCAACCCTTACCAAGCGACTCAACAATGTGACAGTTGTGCTCTCCTGATTGGCTGGACTATTCAAATCTTTCAGAAGACCGTTAGATGTTTTACACGGTCTACTAATTACGAGGGTAATTTGGAAAGTAACTTCCATTTGGCTATAAATAAAAAACTTGGATATTAAAAGATATTTTATTATATACATCTTAAAACTACAGCTTTTTACTATTTTTCAACATAGTCATCATTTAAATTTAAGCATTTGTCATAGTGTTTCACTAATTTACAAATTCCTTTTTCATAAAATTTAGCTGCCTGGGCATGTAGCCAATCTTTCACAGTATTTTGAAGTTCGTCGTCGTCATCGAAGTGCTGCAACGCAAGCCACTTCTTCATGTGAGTGAAGATATGAAAATCACTAGGCGCCAAGTTGGGGCTGTAAGGGGGATGATCGAAAATGTCCCATTTGAATTGCTTAAGAAGCTCTCGAGTCTTACGGTTACTGTGAGGACAAACGTTGTCATCGAAAAACGCCGAATGACAGCTTATGGCACGTTTGTTTTGAATGGCTCGCTTAAATTTCTTCAAAGTTTCACAGTAGACATCTGAAGTGATTGTGGTGCTGCATTCCATAAATTCAATGAGCAAAACTCCCTCGGCATCCCAAAAAATTGTAGTCATAACCTTCCTCATTGAAAACGTTTGGCGGGCTTTCTTCGGTTTGCATGGAGAATTGTTATGGCCCCAGGCCATCGACTGTTGTTTCATTTCGGCGTTTACGTATGCCACCCACGTTTCATCACCAGTCACAATCCTCTTCAAAAAATCTTCTCCTTCCGCATTGTAGCGTGAAAGAAAGTTTAAGGCAGAGCCCATTCGTTTGGTTTTGTGGACCTCTGTAAGCAATTTTGGAACCCACCTAGCACAAAACTTCCAGTAGCCTAATTTATCGGTAACAACCTCATACAAAACTGTACAAGAAATTTGCGGGTATTGTTCATAAAATGTTCAGAGATTGTGAATCTTCTATTTTCTCGAACTTTTTCATCAACTTTCTTGACGAGATCATTATTCACAACAGAAGGTCTACCACTCCTCTCTTCATCATGAATGTTTGTTCTACCACTTTTAAAAGATCGGACCCATTGCTGCACAACACCTTCACTCGTAACGTTTGAGCCATATACAGTACACAAGTGACGATGAATGTCTGCTGCTGAAACATTTTGCGCCAAAAGAAATCTTATTACAGCACGCACTTCACACGATTTACTATTGCAGCACTCATGTTTTAAGGTTATAACAAGACAATGCGCAAAAAGAACAAGGTTCGTACTGTCACAGCTAGATGCTTACTGAATCGGGGAACAAGCAGATGTGAATACAGCGTCGCTCCGTGCACGACTACTAGCGCCACGCTAGAATGGAGGCAACTTTCCGAATTACCCTCGTACAAGTTAGGGTAGTTTGGCCAAGAAGCAGCCCAAATAAGTTCATATGGAACATTGGCAATTAATACAAGGATGTGGTACCATACTGGGAGCACAGAACCTAATATATTTTTATTTTAATTAATTAGGCAATCTCGCATATTTCTCTGGTATGATAGTCCCTCTTGTTCATTCCAGTTACTAATTTAAATGGGGAAGAGGAGGAAAGTCTCTTAAATGTGCCTTTGCAGCTTCTTACCCTTATAATTCTTTCTCCCCTGTATTAAAGCCAAGTTAAATATTACAACTAATGTTCCAGCCAGTGCTAGAAATTCGTATATAAATCCAGGCGTATTTGTTACTCCTAACTTTCAGACTCAGGCGTAAAATAAAAATGCTCAGGTGTAATTATATTATAATTACAAAATTACAGATTTTACAGCTTACAACCTACTCCAACACAATTTAAAACTGTAGGTCTAAACGTGCCAATATATTATATACCAAAATTGTGAAATAGGTTGATATAATTCTTATTTTTATATTTATTGCAGTAGCTTTTTAATTTTACACAATGATCTTCATCTTCAGTAGGCCCAGTAGCTGGTGAGTTAATAAGTGTTTTTGATTGTTTACTTGCTTGTTGACCCCCTTTATTGCGTGAAGTTTGAGCAGGCCTATTGGTAGTAGCTGAAGAGCTGATGTTTCTTCATATCCTGACTTTCCTCGTTTGCTGCTGCTTGTAATACTTTCTATCACCACTACTTGTCTTTAAAACCAGTATGAAGTTAAAGTCAGTAATTTTACAATGCATCTTCACTTCCTTTGTTAAACCAAAAACGTATGAACTAGAATTGTCTTTTGCTTCGCGGTACTTCCCCTACACTGATGCCCCTTCTTCTGAACTTCATAAACGTATTATTTGAAACTCTGAAATAGATCAACAATGCGTCAAGAACTGTAATTGAAATTTTTAGAATTAAACCTTGCACATGCAAATGAAAACGAAGTACTGAAATGTAAATGTTTAAAAATTTTGATGCTTAGGCGTATTTTATACACCTTTGACGGAGATTGCAGGCATAAAATGAAAAAATTCAGACGTAATTACGCTTAACACCCGATCAATTTTGAGCACTGGTGCTAAATCTGGTGAACAGGACGCTTGGGTCAAGGTAATCATCTGCGTTGAGGCCAAAAACTAGACACAAATTCTGAGTGTACGAGTCCTTTTGATGTCAAAAAGATCAACATCATCTTCACATTTGATTTCACCTGACTTTTTTTGGATGAGGTGACCCAGTTGACTCCCATTGACATGACTGTTGTTTACTTTCTGGGTCGTACCCATAGCACCATGTCTCGTCGCCTGTGATGATTTTGTTGAAAAATTTTGTAGCATTTTTGAATGCATCCTTCATTGCTCAACAGGCTCGAGGAGACAATTCCTTTGATCTCTGTGAGAAGTCTCAGTACAAACTTTGTGGCCACTCTTCGCATCCATAAATCAATGTTCAAAATGCACAGTACTAAGCTCCAGGACAACCCAGATAAGTCCTCGAGTTGGTCGATTGTCCTGCGTCAATTTTCATTGATCTGATTACAAATTTTGCCGATGTTGTCCTCACTTCGAGCAGTTCAAGGGTGACTGGAACGTGGCTGATCTTTAATGGCCAGTTCTCTCTTTTAATGGTTAGTTTTTTCATATATGAACACTTGGAACACACACACCAGCAGAATTACTCAGAGTGGTAAGTTGAAGCATTCAGGCCTCGGTTTATCCACGATTTCCTGAAATCACTCCTCGTAGATGCCAAAAGAGTTCATTCAGAAAAGCATTCATCACTAAGAAAGACAAATTATTGGCATAAAATTAATATTGCTGATTACATTTCTAAACAGTACTAAAAGCTAAGCACGGTTCTCAGCCCAAAGTTTGGTTGGGCTCTCCCGAAGATGACATACTAACAAGGGGAGGCCACTAGTTGTAAAATTGAGATTTGACTCCTACTGTAATAAAAGCTCACGGCCAGAGGTGTATTGTGGCAAAGCAGTAACGTACGTTTCTTCACCATTGTCGAGGTAATCGGCATTGAAATATTCTGTTGCTTTTAGTTTCTACATGGAGGAGATTTCAAGCAGTATGTAGTGCAGCAAGCAAACTCTGCCCATTGCCACCAGATCAAAAGTGTGTATAGATAATTCTTGGTAATCAGTTTCAACGACTATGGACATACGGAAACACCCTCCAATTTTGGAGACAGGAGGTGTATTTTTGGTGGGTACTGGGCCATGTGGGAATTTGGAAACAAGGCAGCTGATGAAGTTGTCAGGTTACCCTGCGACAAGGTCAAAATTGACTTTGATCTGGTCCCAAAGTCTGACCTTGCCTTGGCAGCAAAAAGAATTCTCTTCAATATATGGCAGAGGATATGGCTGGAAGTCCAGAATAATAAGCTCTCTCCTTCCAGCAGGAGAGAAAGGATGATGTTCTCATTACTATCCTCCACATAGGGCACTGTCCTGTGACGTATGGTTTTTTTTCTCTGCCGGGAGAACCCTCCAGAATGTGACGCTTGTGGCATACATTTGACAGTTCATCAAAATTTAACCGATTGTATGATATTCTTATACTTAAAGGCAGACATTGACATAGTTAACGATCTGTCCCTTATTTTAAACAATGACAGTGTCAATGTTTTGAAAGTTTTAAAATTTTGTGTATTCTCCCAGTCTTGTGCCAAAAATTTTGGGCAGGTCGGTTTAGTTTTTAAAGTGGATAGTTATCAAATTTACATACACCAATCACTGTAAATTGTTATCAATTGTTTTAATTATTAGGCTTATGCTTTTAAATCTGGTTGGCCTATTTACAGCCAACCGGACATTGTTCGTAAAGTTCATGATTTTAGTGGCCCTTTTGCAGTCAAAATTTTATTTTATTTTGCTCTCTATATGGCCGACCCCTTTTACAGTCAGCCATGGAGACAGCAATTTCATGTATTTTTAAGCCACATTGGCAAGCCAGTTGTTGCTAGGGTACTAATGACCCCATTGTCGACGTGCCTTATAACCAGAGTGAAAACAACAACCACCACCTTCATTACTATGTGCAAGAGTGTGAAAGTGCATGTCAGTTTGAGGCGACATTTTGAAGTCACTCTCAGACTTCATGTTCTGGTGAAGTATTGGCTTCCAGGAGTGGTTTCCCACATGTCCACAGTTGTCGAGCTCATCTCCATGTTGAGGTGATGGGGCAAGCAGTGTAGTGGTAAGATGTGGGCAGTAGGATGGGATGCTTGGTGGGGATACACATGGTGGGGTAGGTTGGTTGTTGGTGGGAGCACATTCTCACATGATCTCAATGGCTCTGTTACATCTCTCTTAATTGACTATTAACTGGATTCCAAGCTGCACTAAGCTGATACCCTGTGTATCTGTTTACAATGTTTTTGGCAATACGAATTTCCGTAGCTCCTTAATCACACTGACCCAGTATCCTTTTGCTAATATGCTAATATTCATGTCACCTCCAATTCTAACCTGTATCTCTTCTCTTCACTGTATAAGGCTACTGCTAACCTTATCACTTGGATCAGGTGCACAAATCTCACGTACTCCATACAGCACTGAAAAATGGAGCTTAACTGTCCAGTGTACTGTTGCCCACACTTGCAAGTGATGAAATAAATACCAGAATGTCTTGAGACCCAACCCATCCTGCATGTTAAATCCTTTAACTTTCTGGGTGCACAGAAGAAAGTCTTCACGCCGGCATTGCCTAACAATTTGGCGATTTTTGCCGAAGTCACTCCAGTGAAGGGTAAAAGGCATGTTGTTCAGCCTCTTGTTGTGTTGCTTGCCTCTTGTCTTTCTTGTAAAAGGCCCTATTGATCTGGGCATCGCTGTTGCCATTCATGTGGAATAGTTTAGCTCTGTTGGAAGATTTACTGCATCACAAATGGCTCTGGCCCTATGCATTAGGGTTGATATATCACTGAACTGTGCTGAGCAGCATGAAAGCTGTGCATGCTGAGGTATAGATCGGTGTGGGTTGGTTTTATATACATTCCATGTCCTATGTGCCATCTTTATTCCAACTAACCAAAATGCCCAGAAATGGCAGGCAACTTTCTTACTCAACACCTATTGCAAATTTGATAAGTATATGTATTCCATTTAAATGTTTGAGGATATCTCATTTTTTCTTCCGTGTGGCCATATGGCGAAAGTATCATCCACGTATTTGTAATAATAGTCTGTAACAATTCCATACTTTCCAGTGCCACATCCTCGAAATGTTCCATTCACATATTGGTGACAGCTGGAAACAGTGGTGAACCAATGGTGACCACATCACTTGCAAAACAATTGTCTTCGAAGAAGAAATAAGTTGAAGTTGGAGTGTAGTGAAAAAGTTCAACAGCCGGTGGTTCAAAATGCTTTCTGAGAAAATGTAATCTTGTACAATCCCGAATGACTGTTGTAAGAAATGACATCACAACAAAACTGACTGTGTCATTTGGAGCTAGTAGTAACTCTTTCACAGTAGCAACAAATTCTGCATGTTGTGACCCAGTGGCATTTACTGTAGGTTGCAATGGAACCCCATCATCGTGTATCTTTGGCAGCTCATATAGCTTGGGAGGTACCAGGGCTCGAGGCTGAAATCTTTTGATGGTTTCGGTGGAAGATCAGAAGTATTCAGAAGCACACTAGACTTCCCGACTATTGTCACTGTTGGATCACAGTCCGGACTTGCATAATCTTAGTCTTCCTGAATTAAGTTTATTTATCACCTGTAATCTTCTAACATCACAGGAATAGTACAGTTCCCTTTATCTGCTGGAAGATTGGCGATGTCCTTATTTTCCCATAATTCCTTTTCTCCACTCTGAGGCTGACATGTTCGTCCTGTCAGAATTCACCTTATGTAGGATGCAACGTGTCTCTCGTCTGATTTCTTCTACAGAATCTGCCGGTAGTCCTCAAATGGCCTTCTCAGCTCCACTGATGATATCAATGTGTGGAACAGATCTCGGGGTAGGTACAAACACACTGTCGGATGTATTTCTCTCCTGGTCAAATTGATGACAGTTCCTTTAATCACATGTCTGCTGGACTGCCACGGCTGAGCGTCATCTGAATTTCCCTAGCTGTCTTGCTGTGGATTTCCATTATGACTGTACACTGTCAGCTATTGTGCAACAATCCATCCAGTTCCAAACATCCCGAGGTTAAGGAAGATGAAGCTCATGTGAAGCTGAACCGTGATCCAACAAATAGAAAGACAAGTGGAAACAAAACGAGGCATATTAGCATACACAAAAGGATACTGGGAAAGTGATAAGGGAGGCTGTGGAGATTCAGCTCACCGAAAACATTGTAAACGGAGGTACCGTGCATCAGCATAACACAGTCAATTAAGAGCGATGAAATAGAGCCGCCAAGAGAACCAATACCCACACTGTGTATCCCACTGCACACATCTCTCCACCACACGGAGAAGTGCTCGGCACGTGTGGCTATGACGCCAGCGGCAACCGTTCCACGAACCCACAAGATAGTGACTTTGAAATGTTGCATCAAATTGACACGCTCCTCCAGTGGGAGGCCTGAGAATTGTTTATACGATTGTCACACTGGGACAGCTTTCATTCTTTTAACTTTGAATTTGTTTTTGTGGTTTTTCCCTTTCACCATCTTTCTTCTACAACCATTCGTACCATCTTTTTTCCCAGTAAAACAATGCTAGAGGACACTTTTTTGCTGTTTAGAACTTGTTATAGTGAAGTTTCACAAGTGTTTCTAGCAGTTTTGATTTGTTTGTATTTTACTTTAGATTGTAACAGTGTTGTCGGCAAGTGTCTTTACCCAGCTTCTGACAATATGTGTTGAAGTTGGCTTTAACTGTTTATTTCTATGCTGCTGCCTCATCTAATTATGCAATATTTCAGTTGTATCATCTGCATAGAGCCTGAGGCTTCTTCAGCTAGAAGTTGATCTTCTGCGAAGTACTTCATCTCTCCTTCCCAAAGGGCAATAATGATATTGATTTATTCTAAAGCCTCAGAGCAACAATTCATTCCCAAGTGTCTTCACACTCCTAGTAAGTGTTACCTTAAGAATCAGTCTCTTACTAACTTTTTACATTTAATTTTTAATATTGTTAACAGCTTTTTTTTTTCTTTCATATTTTGAAACTGGCTGCCTTTTCCTTTGTTTGGTTGCAGATTAGACTAAAAGAATACCTCAAGATGGGTTTACGATCAGTGGAACAAGTGATAGAGTAAGTTTATATAGACTATGTAGAAAAACTATTTACATCTAGTAACTATTTGTCACATTATTAACTGGTCTTTCGATATATACATCAGATGTATTTTTTATATTTACAGAGAAGCTCAAATCCTAAAAGAGAAAATCCTAAACATTGATAATATAACTAACGATGAGGATGGTTTGGTATGCCAGCAAAATTTGCAGGTATGTATATTGTCCATTAATTCTTGAAATATATAATCTGAAGGTGAGGCACTTGAACCTAGAGCCAGAATAACGGTAAAGGTTTTTTCTATGAAACTGTTATCATCTTTGCTCTTATCCATGCCAAATAATTTGGAAGTTGTATACCTGAATCACAATCTTGTGAGGTAAACTTACTTTTCAGATTTGTCATCACAAAATACTCTCTCTTTCCCAAGCAAGTGATTCACATTGCTTGTTTGAAGTGACTAGTTTGGCAATATCACAATTCACAGTGCTGATAAATATTTTTCCTAAGTATATTGATTTAAGCTCACTCAAATGTGCATGTGGCTTTCAAGTTTAAATATTCCTTTTGATAAAAACATTTAATGACTGAAATTCATTTATTTTTGTTCAGCATCAATAGTAGGAACTATGGATCAAGAAAAGATATTGCATGTTTATGATATTTGCTGTTAAATGCGTAATGATGATTCAAATGTTAACTTATTTTTAAACAAAGGATAGGAAAATGACTCATGGCGAGTGAAACACATACACGTTATTTCAGTTTTACACCTTACTGAGTCATGTGGTTCAGGAGGTGTGCACGCGCCGAAGTTTACCACATGACACTAATTTATATTGCCAAAAAGTTGTTTCCTTTTTCCTTAATATCAATGTATTTTTAAATTTTATTAAGAGTCATTCACTTCTTTTTTGTATCTATAAATGGTTTTTCTGTTTGCTTGTTAGTTATGCCTCCTGTTTTGTTTGCAGACGATGTATCATGATGCTTTGATTTGTGACTTGGAGTGTTCCTTGGACAACAAAGTGGAGGTGGACCTATGGAATCATGGTTTCAGAAACAGTATTGTGTCACTCCAGTCTCAAGCAAGAGATAAAAAAGTATGTATTAAAAGTTGTATTTGTGTATCATTTGCATTGTGTAGGGGTAAAATAATTTTTTTGTTTAAGGGATTTATTTTTTAGTTTATGATCAGCCTTATGGCTAATGTCACGGTATAAGTTAACGTTGAGTATACCTTCACAAATCTAGATTGGCGGTAGAAGTAACTGCAATCAAGTGTCTAATGACTCCAATTATTTTTTTTTTTCTTTGCAGGATGTAGAATGATAACTACACTATAGATATATCAGCCAGTTACAGCAACTATAGCAGGGGTTCCCAAACTTGGGGGCGTGGGGTGCCACATAGCTTCGCCGCCCGTGCGGACATTACCCTAGCTCTAGACCATTGCAAGTACTATGTCTCCATGATTACGTCATATAGATGTAAACCTTTATTCAAACATCACATACTTTGTGAGTTTCTCCAAGATGTCATTGTTAGTGCTGATAATTAAGCATTTACCTTATTAATTATAAAATTGTGGCAGGGTGAGGAGGGGGAGGCTTTTGTTTTGATGGAAGGAGAGTGTGATATGAAAGAGTTTGTGAACCCTTACACTATAGGAACAGTTAAATGCATTAGGGTGGGCCTGGCCATCCAGATTTTGGTTTTCCACAGTTTTCTGACATTAATCCAGGTGAATTGCTTGTATGGTTCCTTCAAAGATGCCATGGCCTAATTCCATCCAGTTCCTTGCCTCCAGTCCTTTCCTGCCTCTAATGACTTGATGTCGACTAGGCGTAAAACTGTAAGAAAAAAGTTTCCAGGCATTACACGTAAACAGTGTGCAGTATCTATTAGTAAGTAATGTAGTAAAAGATGTTTTTATATAAAATGACTCTTGAATCTCATACAGTTTCAAATTAAAAACATTTGATATTTCCTGGTAAATTATTGAAAATTATTCATACTAGAGTATTTCACACCTTTTGGGTTAAAAAAACTGGCTTAAGCTCCTTGTGTATTTTTTTCTAATGCTTTCATGATTATTTTATTTTTTTCAAACAGAAAATTCTTGATAACAAAACACATTGTAGAAGGTATCTGTTACAAGGCTGCAAAAACTTGTTCGTAATTGATTGAATGTATTTCTGATGGATGTTCTATGCCCCGTCTTGCACATAATTTGGCTTATGGGTTGTGTAGTCTGAAGATGTCGTTCCTCTAATTTTAAATGGCTCAGAAAATTATCCCATATGCCAAGTTACTGGAAATAAGCAAAGTACCATAAACTAATTTCTTTACACAAGATCTACTAATGAAAATTTTGCTATCAAACACGAACTTAGGTATTTTAATATTTTTATGTTCCAGTTTAAACTGTGATCAGTTTATTCGCCTAAAAATTTTACACTTTTCCAATCTTGATCACACTAGTTTGAATAGTTTGTGTCCAGCAGATCTACGAGCTGTGCCACATTGAAATGCACAAACTGTTCTTTGGGGGGAGGGAGGGGGGGAAGTAAAATCATTTACCAGCTCTGAAGAGTAATTGGAGTGATTTTTCATTCTACACTTGCCTCATCCACATAGTTGACAGAATTGGCTTCTTTGGATTTCAAGTGTTAAGTCATTAATGATTTTAAATATAACAGTGGACCTAACATAGAGCCTTATGGAAACCACATTTTTTACCTTCTTATTCAGAATGATTTACAATATCTGTTATATGTTGGAAGCTTTGCAGTATTATATGTTTTTGATTCATGAGATGTGATCTAAACCACATACAAGTTATGCCATAATATTCAATACAATTCTTTACAATAAGAAGCTGTAAATAAGCCACAGAAAATTACTCATTGCTTCTTGAATATTGTAAATAAAATTGAAATTCACTTGATGTACTGAGAAATCATGAAGTGGATGAAAATGTTATTAACTAGATCATAACAAATTCTTCTAATATACTTTCTTAAAATCTGTTAATAATGAATTAAGATAATTACTGGTCACAACTGATTCATTGTGTGTGTGTTTTTTTAAGTTATTTTATAAATGCAAAAAAATCACTAATAACATTATCTGTGACATAGATAATCTATTTCTTAGCCATTCAGCAGGCTATTGATAATCGCCAAGGTATCTCTTCACTAGAATCCTTGGCGTAATGAGGGTTAATATTTTTCTCAGTTGCATACTACCAAGATTTTGACTGCAAGTCACAAGCACTGTATACTGAGATCTTCTAAGATTGTGAAGGCTAGGTAATCAGCTACAGTTAAATACGAGGGTAAGTCAATTATTATCCACAATGTAGTTATAATTTTTAGAGCAATACAATTAGGAAACTTACATGTACATCGTTTTTCAACATAGTCCCCTTGCATTTCAACGCACTTCATCCATCCTTGCACAAGCTTCCTTATGCACTCATAAAAGAAGGTTTTTGGTTGAGCTGCGAGCCAGGAATTCTCTGCTTCTTTCACCATTTTGTCCGAGGTAAATCGACGGCCGGTTAATGTCTCTTTGATAGGACCAAACAAGTGGTAGTCAGAAGGGGGAAGTTCAGGACCATACGGAGGATGAGCCAGTACTTCAGAGTTGAGTTTCAGCAGTGTGGACGGGCATTGTCGTGCAACAACACGACACCTTTTGACAGCAGTCCTCGGCGTTTGCTTCAGCTTGTCAGCAAACGTCTCACTGCAACGCACACTGTTTATTGTTGTGCTCCTTTCCTGATAATGTTCCAGTCCTGGGCCTTGTGCCTGAAATCAAGTGCCGTCGATTTACCTTGGACAAAACAGTGAAAGAAGCGGTGCATTGATGGCTCGCAGCTCAACTGGAAACCTTTTATGAGGGCATAAGGAAGCTTGTGCAAGGATGGATGAAATGCGTTGAAATGCAAGGGTACTATGTTGAAAAACAATGTGCATGTAAGTTTCTTAATTTTATTGCTATAAAAATTATAACTACATTGCACATAATAATTGACTTACCCTCGTAAAACATATATTATAAGTATCAGTGCTGCCATTACATTTTATAACTTTCATCGCAGTTTATAGTCGCTATTGCAAAATAATATTAAATAACTTTCTGGGCAAATCTAGTTGTGTAATTTCATTTTTTTCATGCATGAATTATGTATCTGGAGGAAGGTAAGGAGCTTCATTAATAACATGAGCTGGTAATTTGGACATTTTGAGCATTTTATAAATGAAAATATTTGTTGAATATTCAAAGAAATGGCACAGAACAATTTCCTCTTCAGGGGGTAAAACAGGTAAAGCAAATAAAAGGTGGAAAATTTGCTGAATCTAAAGATATACCCATTAAAGAAAGGTACTGAAAATCTTTTGGGATGTAAGAATGAAGACTTTTCCAGAGGATCGGTCTAATTAAGTCTTTGCTGGTGTTCTTTTGGAATTGCCAGCAAAAATGTTTTAAAAAATTATTTGAGGAGAATAAACAACATCTGGACTATAAAATGTTCAGTAATCATGATCTTTATACAAGAAAATAACTGAAATCGTAGATATGTTAGCACTTTAACTTAACAGGTGTGATATGAAGACTGTATGGATAAATACTGTAAAGCAGAATTGAAAATGAAATAATTATTATTGAAGAGCATAGCAGATTGTTATAATAGATGTGAGATAGTAATATTGTTTTTCTAAATACCAAACATGTTCATAACTAGAGTGTTAGTTGTCATAATGTGCACACATTTATGATCGATTTCCTATAAAAATTTCAGAATCCAAAGCGGGATGAATCTGAATGTAAATTGACTCAGTTCCTGGAATCTGCCACAGCATTTTATTCTGGACTACTCCATGATATTTGTGCAGCCTTTGACTTAGAGCTTCCATTTAGAAGGTAAGACTGGAAATTCAGTAAATTGATTGTAGTGTATGCTAACTTCCTCCACTGACAGGGCTCAGTGCCGTGGAACACTTCCTGAAAATTCGAACCCCTTCCTCCTCCCCCCCTCTGACAGCCTCCACAGAACATCCTGCCTCATCTCATTGTCACACCTCATGCTGTCGAAAAACTTCTTCTCCTTCAACTGTCAAGTTTACCACCATATATGTGGCACTGCCATGGGTACCCATATGGCTCCATGGCCTGCAAACCTATTCCTGGATTGTCTATAGCAACAATTCCCGAACAAAATCTCAATCGAACGTCTTGTATGGATGAGATGATATTTTTACGATCTAGAGTCACAATGAAAATCACCTACTAGACTTTTTCAACACTCTAAACAATAGTCACTCCATCAACTTTACCTGGACTTACTTCCACATATGTTACCTTTTTTGATGTTGAAATTTCCTTACAGAATGGGAACCTACATACCTCTATTCTCATCATACATACAAATCTACAACAATACCTTCACTTTAACATCCCCTTCCTTACAGCCTGCCCATCCACGGCAGATGCATCTGTTCCAATGCAGAATCTCTCACAAGATACACCCAGAACCTGTTCCAAGCCCTCATCTCTTGCTGCTAGCCCTCCACACAAATACTTCAATATGAAACCATCACAAAACTGTAAGAGGTTACAGTAAAGCATGATTTCCATTTATTTTGTTGTTATTGATCTGGTGAATGTAGTAAAACAAGTCCCAGATGTGTATCTGCAGTAGTTTTCCAGAAAAGCAAAGAAATAATTTTGGAAAATGGCCCAATTTAAAAAAAAAAATTCCAGGCAATTGCACAAAGTTTTCAACAGAAGTTGTAGAGCATTTAATTTTGAAAAATGATGATAATAAAGTTAATTTCTGGAAAACTACTGCTTATACACGTCTGGGACTTGTTTTATTACATTCACCAGATCAATAACAACAAAATAAGTAAAAATCGAACTTTACTGTAATCTCGTACATTTTTGCGATGGCTTCATATTAGCAAGGATGTTAAATTTCAGGCAAAATCTTTTATTAGTCATAACTTCGTAACTAATCATTTGCGGACCTATGTTTATGTGAACGTTTTTCTTTCGTTTTACTTGTAGAATAACATAATAAAATATTTGCATATCTTCATGAATCGTGATAAGTAATGTAGAGACTGAGGAAAGTAATTGAAACAAGGAAGTAAACCCTACGCTTACCATAGACGAATGCAGGAGAGCAGTGACAAACACATTTTACAAAATTTTGGTGGTAAACCTTAATTGTGTGAGTAGATAAGAGACACTTTGCGAGGGGAATCAGGTATGCACACATACTCTTACCATGTGAATGGAGAGCCAAGGTGAACAGTGAAAGTACTGAAAATAAGATAAAAATGAGAGCAAAAAAAGTAGGAAGTAGGGGGTGATAATATTTAATTTATATGTAGATGAATAAATACTAATAATTGATGGGCCTACTAGAATGGTCTTACTAGAGGTTTAAGCCAGGTAAATGCCTGATTTCAAGGATAAGTTTTTAAGCTAGCTCCTACCTGCGGAGTTCAGGGGGAGTGGTGGTTTCTGGAAAGACTCTGACAGCCCTCACAGTAAAACAGATTTTTAGGTTGTTCAAATTGCAGTAACTGGGACGTCCAGATTGCTGGTGTAATTTGTTTGCCTATGACCATACTGACATAGTTGGTTAGTGGTAAGGTATATATGAACTGGTGCAATGGAGGCAGATGAGATATAAGGTGTGTTGTAGTGCATGGTGTGTGTGGCATGTTCAATAATGGGAAAAGGTTTCCCTGTGGTCAGCTTTGAGTAATCTATTGCAGGGAAGGATTCATGGAGCAGTTTGAGAAAATTGCAAGCTATTTGTGTACCAAGATGTTCTTGAGATTGCTTGGTCTGCTCAAACATGTGCAGAGGAAGTAGGCAGGAATTTGTGGAGTAGGATGTGCATTTTGGGGAAGGAACATAGGAAGTCATGCTCACAATGAAGGATGTGGTTAATACATGTCTTGTGATTCTTCAAAACTGCCTGTGAATCCTTCCTGTGCAATATATTTCATTACAAAATTTGCAGCATGCGCCTAGTCAGTACTGCTTACTCCATCCTGACCAATAGAGCAACTTTTTTCCTTTATTGGACAGGCCACTTTCACGAAAACTCTCCTCGTATACCAAATTACCTGTCTCCACTGTAATAATTCATATATATCACCCTCCGCACTCTCCTCTTTTCCTCCAGTCAACTCTCCAACAGAATGAATGGTCACAGGTAAAATGGTAACACAAGTAACCTGGACCATCCAGTGGCAGCCCATGTAAGTCCAACCGAAACAACCACTTTACTGCAATGACTTGGAGTTTTCCCAGAAATCGGGACCCCCTCTGAACTCCACAGATGGAGGAGCCAAAACATTATGACTACTGCTCACCACATTGCAGGTACATCACATGGCAAGCCATGTTATGTGTAGCAAATGGGGAAATCTGTTGACAGAAGTGACTTTAACAAAGAGCAGATCGTTATGACCCCGGTTCCTGGGGGGAATCTTTGAAATGGCTAGACTGTTTGTCTGTCTGTATGCTACTTATTGAGTGTCTATGGAAAGTGGTTGAAGGATGGTGAAAACACCTGTAGGTGACCAGGTGGTGGACATCCGTGCTTCATGACAGAACTTGCAGGATTGGGGAGGGGGCGGGCTTTCTGTGGCATGTCTTATGGCAGAGTACAATGCTAGTGCAAGCACAAGTGTTTCAGAGCACACATTGTTGAACACTGGTTTCCACAGCAGACATTCCTATGCTGAACTACACATCCTCAATTACGATTGCATTGGGCACAAGATCGATATTGGACCGTGGATCAGTGGAAATATGTCACCTGGTTGGATGATTCACATTTATTGAAACTGGTATTTATTTACTAACTTATGAGGGTGGATTGACAAGTCCATAATTTTAATGACTTTTTTTTACTAAATCACCTTTATTTTTTAACATAGTCTCCTCTCAGTTCAATACACTTAGCCCAATGTTTCTATAACTTTTTACGCCTCCCCAAAAATATAATTTTTCAAAATCTGCAAAATATGAGTTTTTTTCTGCCATGTCTTTGTTGGACGCGAATTTCTTCCCCTGAGCCAGTTCTTTGGTTCACTGAAGAGAAAGAAGTTGCTGGATGCCAAATCTAGAGAGTTGGGTGGACGAGGTAGCAGTTTGTAGTGTAATTCTACAAATATTGTGAATTTTGTTCACAATTTCTTCGGTTGTAACTTCAACCAGCTATCCTGAACTATCGGCATTTCCAGTGCTCAATCAGTCACAGTGAAATTCCATAAACCACCTGTAGGCCATACCATGTGATGAAGCAGGGTCCCCATAATATTTCTTAACTTTTCTTCTGTTTCCTTAATCATTTTTTCCACATAAAGTAAGTGCTTTATCACAACTCAAAATTCGCTTTTTCTTATTTTGTCAGACTTTCTCAACGATGTTGTAATAAGCAAATGACCATGAATTCCAGAGAGAATAAACAGAATAGGTATGTGATTTTAGAGTAACAAGAAACTTGCATGTCTTGCACCAATTATTGTCAAAGCCACATACTTATCAATCTATCCTTGTATAAATTTAATATTATCACTCTTTTTATTTTATATTCATATGTATAAATTTTTTTGTTTTCATTATTTTTGCTGTGATCCCCCACTTCCAGCTATATTATTTTCCAGTATTAATCAATTCAGTACCGCCACGACCACAACAACTACTACTCATAATTGAGATTAACCATGGGAATAGTGTAATACGTTGTTTTTTTGTGTTTGTTACTGCCTTCCTGCATGGTAAGTGTTGGGTTTACTTTCTCTAGCCTTCCTTGATTTTATTTCCACTGCCTAAAATCATTTTCCATCTCATTATTATAGAAAAAATATTCTTTCAGTGTATACTCCACAGAATGAAGAGTCCGTTGTTACCAGTGTTGGTGTTCTTTGCTCAGTAACATCGAGGTTCCACAGATATTCTCTCATTTCTTTTGCAGGAAATAGCACAATAACAATTTACCATATTTAAGGGAAAAAGGGGGGGGGGCAGGAAGAGTAGTGGATGTGTTAATCCCTTTAAAGTGTTAAACTATTCTTGTAGGTAAACACTACTTATATTTTATTTTTTCAGGAACAGTTTGACTTATGGTGCTGAGAAGAAAACAGCTGCATCGAAGGCTGTTAGTAGACCAAATAAGAATTCCTGTTACTATATTTGCCAGTACTGTTTAGTACATCTTGGGGACTTGGCTCGTTACCGTTGCCTTGTACGACAAGCAGAATTATTTTACAGGTAAAGTTATATTAAGCAATGTACAATCTGAATACAAAGAAAAGTAATCTTGAAACAGGAGTAGAAAAATATATCATTGTTTGTAATAGCTCTAGGTTTGGATATACAAAATTATGTAAATTTTAAAGTCAGATTTAGAAATTGTTTCCCCCCTCCCTAATAATTGCCCGATAAGAAATGAACACTTGAAAAGATTCAGTTCTTTATAAAAGGACATTTCTTTATAAGACTGCATGATTATAATTGTTCTTTTTATTTATTTTACTGTGGTACTACTATAGATGAGATGATTTGCTTATTTCATTGAGATTCTCCATCAATTTGCTTGCCAAATTAACGTTTCAATTGTTCTCGGCCCTATTTGTCTCCCATCCATTACGAATAGCACAGAAGCCTCTATATTCAATCTAAATAATGGTTCTATGTATGAGACAATGTGCCTGCAACACATCTGAGCTGATATTATCTACACCAGCTGCTTCAACTTAGCAGCTCTCTCATAATGCCCTAAGACTCCTGCTGAGTTATTTCTTCAAATATTCCTGCGAAACACTCCATAAAAGTCTCCCTAAACTGTTTGCTCAGTATCTTGGCTTCTTTCATCTTCTGTGTCTTCTTCCATACCTTATCTGTAACTGACTAAATGCTCTCTCTGCCACTTAGTTACTTAACATAGCCATAGAAATTTCTACTTGCATTATTAAGCATTTTTCCTCATGTCGTGAAGTGTTTTCTTTTTTTTATTGCATCATTAGCTTCCCAGTTTGCTGCTGTAATTTTGTATTTATTTGTTTTGTATGTCCTGCTTTCCCCTGCTTCCTGTTCAGTTTATTGTCTTCTCTTGCAACCAACTTATTCAGCCTGCTTATTTTAGTATGCAGGTTCAGTGTTACTGTGTATCTTTTGTATTGGGACAGTCATTTCTTCTGCTATATTACTATATCTTTAAACTATTTCCACTTCCTTCCTATTATATTCATATTAAACCTTTCTCTAATGCAGGGGTGGTGAACTTCATTAGACCCGAGATCTACTGTTTGCTGACGAAACCCTGTGTGATCGACAAGTGACATAGTTCTTGAAATTTTAAATGAAACAGTATATTCCAGTACACAATTTAGTTGTATTTTTAGTTTATTAAGAGGGATAACATTAAACTGAAAATAATTCTTAGTAACTACTTATTTACATTAGTGTGAGCAATGCTTCTGAGCATCTTCCGCTAGATTAGCAAAATCGGGTTTGTAGTTGTAAATTGCCAACTTTAAAGAATCCAATGTATGAGTGACTGTCAAGCGAGAACGGTGTTTGTTTTGTTTGTTTTAAGTAGGTAAATGCCAATTCACATAAATATGTTGAACCAAAACATGAATCAAGTTGTTCAACACATTTTTTCAAATTTGCATATTTCTCATTGGAAACCAATGCCCAGAAATCTAGACCTGAGGATGACCTTGCTTTTAGAAATATTTCTCAGCGCAAAGTAATAATTTCATTTTGAAATATGATGTGGTCCATTTGAAATGTATCTGCAATTTTTTTAGCCATTTCAAAGATATCACTATGATCAATGCAATTATTAAACGGATAACTAATAAATTCCACCAACTTCTCAATTTTTTTAGATCACTATAGCGAATTTCGAAGTCTGATACCCCTGCCTTAATTTTTGCCGTGTACTTATCGGGAATGAAATCATAGGTAAGATGTTTTTCCATATGACCCTTGATGTTTACAAATTGTTGAAATTTTTTCTTTTCGATGTCAACTATTATAGATGCTGTTTGACTTTGGAATGCTGCAATAGAACTCATAATTTCTATTAATCTTTTATTCTTGGCTTGTAGTTCCAGATTTAATGTGCTCAGTTTTCCGGTAAAATCTACTAAAAATGCTAAATCATATTGCCAGTCTAAATCACGCAGTTGCCGATAATTGTCACCCCTATTTATTATTTCGTCCAATAGATCTCAAAATCTTTGCAAAAACTTCCTTGTACTTAACCACCTTATGTCAGTGTGCAATGCCAAATCTGGTTCATTCTCATCTAATTGGAGAGATTTTCCTTTTTTGGAATTTACAATCTTGAAAGAAGTATCCATCACATGTTTTGTGTTTAGTCTCTGTCTAGCCAGTACTTATTGATTAATTATGCAGTGGTAGTTAATGAAGTCTGGAAATTCTTTGTCTTTGTGACAGAGAAAATAAAACCATTATGAATACCTGTCATTGCAGAAGGCCTATCAGTTGTCATTGATACGAGTTTATACAAAGGTAGCTTGATCTTGCTAATATATTCTTTGAATTCTGTGAATATATCAAGACCACGAGTTTTTCCTTTCTAAGGAAATCGTACTTACCAGTTCTTCATTCTTCAAGAAATCTTCAAATACTATCAGAATAAAAATAAGTAATTGTTCAGTATCAGTGACATCCGTTGACTGGTCAAATTGTAGCAAAAAAGCAACGCAGCGGACGATATCTCTTTGTAGTTGTTCATTTATGTTTTCAGTCATCGTTTCTATGCGGCACATCACAGTATTTCGAGACAGCTGTAAACCATGAATAGGGTCTTTAATTTCATTTTTATTTTTGAAATTCACGAACAGCGAATCTGACACTGTTTCGTAAATTTCCTTGTTGTATTCTCCATCGGAAAAAGGTTTACACTTTAGTGCAATTTTGTAGCTTACTTGGAAAGAAGCTTTAGTTGCAGCCTTACTTTGGTCAGTAGGCTTAGAAAACATGTTTTCTTGGACTGTTAATTACGATTTCAATGCTTGCAATTTACAATTCACTCTTTCTTATTTTGCTGTTAGGTGGAAAGTCTGTCTGATATTTACTATGCATTGTGTTAAAATGTCACTCTAAATTTCCTTTTTTCGGTATTGCTAAAAAATATTTTGGGCCCTCAGGCAAGTTGGGGACATTTATTTTAGCTCTACCAAGCTTTAGGGGGCCCTCCTGAGCTGACCTAGGGTCCCCTGAACTGCACTTGGTATTTTCACATTAGCTCCTCCCAGCTCCTGTTATCGTGCCCTCGTTTTTCCATTGGTAAATTAAGTCTTTCACCACAATACTTGTTGCAACAACTTCTGGACGCAAATAAAAAATTGAAACTTGAAAAAGACCATATTTGACAGATTTTAAAGTTCTTGTGCGTCTCATGTTTCTCATATTATTTCATATATTGATTCTCATATTATTTAAAATTCATTGAAAAGACAAAATTTCATAGACATTAGCATTTTTCATTCAGTATTGTTTCTGTATTATTTTGATTTGTTTAAAATCTTGGCTTATTGTCTCATAATATGTGTTTTTTACGTGCATAAGATGCTGTTGCAGATCTTCATAAAAGTGGGAACTAGCCTCTTTCTTCCTTTATTAAAGTCTGTATGTACATATTACATACAGAATTCCTCTAGCTACTTTTGAGGTATGTGGATATTATATGGCCATTTACAAAATTACAGCTTTTAGATTATGTTTACAAATTATTTTCTCGATAAAACTACTAGTCCTGATGACACTCTTAGTTCTGCTTACTCCACTGTAAAATAATGTGTAATCCATTAATTCTGATGAAGCTTGTAACTGTTTCTTGGTTTCTATTGCTTCGCATATGTCTATGTTGTTGTATTTAACCCTTTTGTAAATCCTCTATTTTATGTCCCAGACTTCTTACTTTCCAAGCAGCAACGCGTAACTCTTCTGACAACTACAATTGTTTAGCCATATTTATTGCTGTGATGTTAAGATTATGCATCTGCTTATTTCTTTGTTCTTCGTTATTGGTGGTTGCCAATAGAGAGAATTCTCCTGGCCACATTACCATTACTGTGAATATAATACCAGTGATGCAGCTGCCACCTCTGACCTAGTCCAACCCCTCTGTATATTACCCCCCCACAGAGAGGAGCACCTCATCCACACCATAGGACCATTCAGGATTTCGCCTCATTCCTATACTGGACCAGTTTTCAACTTCCACCTCTGTCACCTTAATTAAGTTCTCTTTTCTGATGACCGTCCCATTGAGGTCTCTGACACCCTAAGCGTTCTGTGTTGGTCTGGTGATGGGCCTGCCTCCTCATGGCCTCAAGACTTGCCTCTTTTTTTGTCTGCGTTTTCTCCCAGCTTTCAGGTGCCAGGGATTCACCTATCTCCCGCGCCCATCTGTTTTACTCCATGTATTGCGAGGAGCCACATGGATTTTTCCCCCGCAGGGGCCTGGTATGCAAGTGCCAGGTACGGGTTTGGTGAACCCGCGGTGCCCGAACTGGAAACTTGTGAGCGCTGCAAGTTTCCCACACCGTAAACTCCTACCATGCTTCAACGACCACCGTAGGGCATGGCGGTGGAACGTTGTGTGCCTAGGAGAACGAGGATCTTGGCTTCATTGCCCGGATCGCGAGGACAGAACAAACCTCTATAAAAAAAAACCTCAACCTCAAGGTCAGCCACGTGCCGAGGAGGTGAATGGGTGATGACGGAAATCACTCGTTAACGTGCAACCTCAGGGGCACCTGCGCACCCCTGTTGTATTAGTGCTTCTTTTTAAACTGGTTTTACTCATGGGACCAAAACGAACTCATCCATTAAAACCAAAAAAACCTGCGGTAAGGGTGTGCCACAGATTAATCCCAATTCACCCAGTACAAAGAAGCGGGCCAGGGTTGATATCCCTCCCGCTTCGGAAGACCATAGTAACAGGAAAGTCTGTTCCATAGCGAATGCTTTCGTTGTAATGCAGAGGGTAGAGGGGACATTTTAAAAGGTGTCCCCTTTTTATATTAATAAAGGACTTGAATGATTGGTTGGTACCTTGAGATCAGTTAAAAAGCTGAGGAACGGGACGCTGCTGCTGGAAACAACCACCAGTAGGCAGGCATCCCAGCTCCTTAACTGTGAGAAGCTCAAGGAGTTCGCCGTTAAAAGCGAACTCCACAAATCCCTGAATTCTTCGAAAGGCGTCGTCACCTGCCGTGATATCATGGATTTAAGAACCGAGGAACTGGTTGAGGAGTGGGAGGATCTGCAAGTGGCCGAGGTGCATCAGATTACACGGAGGGTAAATGGCAGTCTTGAAAAGACTGCCACCTTCGTCCTGACGTTTGACACTCCAGTGTTGCCCAGGTGTATTAAAGCTGGCTACATCAACTTGAACGTCCGTCCATATGTTCCGGACCCAATGCGCTGCTTCCAGTGCCAGAGGTTCGGACATACAACGGCGTCATGCATAGTGATGTTCCGATATAAGTAAATACGAGTAAGTACTCGATACTTTGTTTCGATACCAAGTACTTTTCGTATTTGAATTAATTCATTCGATACTTACTCGGTATCGGAAGAAAAGTACTTGTATCGAATCAAAAGTATCGAAACGCACCCGGTGTTAAATTCTATACGCATCATCCCTGCTGTGACACTCAGTCGCGCCTGCGAAACTAATTTCCCACTGACGTCAAGTTGGTAGCATTGAAAATCAAACATAATCAGTCTTACAATAGGCAATCTAATCTCAAAGAGTTTGTTTTAGGTCCCTATTTCACTGTAATAAAGTTGTATTTGGCGCGCATTTCACTATACCTGGCCTGTGGTCGCTCCCACGCAGCCACACACAAAAACTAAAAGATATGGTTCATAAGCAACTACGGTAAGTAGCCCATGAGAATTTGGAGAAGAAGTTGCTTCAGCTAGCGTTTCACGGGAATATCACTTCTGAAAACATCACAAAGAAAAAGAAAACGCACTGTAGTGACAAAGTCTCTCTCCACTTGTCAAACACTGTAATGTCTCCAAAAAGCAATCCATTTACAGAATGGGAAGAACTGAAACTTATATTTCCATGTCTGTATAAATTAGTGTTGCAAATTGAAAAAAAAAAATGTTTTTTTTTTTCAGATTTGTGAAAACAACATGAAAAAAACCTAGCACCCTTATTTTTTTTTCTATTTTTTTTTTTTTTTTTTCAGAAAACAATATATTTGATAAATTATAGTTCTATTTATGGAACTTACATTTTACTTGTGTGTTTTAAATCTTACTAAATCATATAATGTCTTACATAATGATTCATAAATGTATCTATATAGGTAACATAATTTTTTTATTCATCCTTTATGTCGGTACCACATTGACTAGTATCAATACTACCAACACTACTTCGGTTGGAGTCGGAGTTTTCTGTTTCTTCTTCTGTCTCCTCTAGATCCATATCTTCAGAAATAGTTACTTTTTCTTTTACTGGTTGTATTATATGCAAAAGCTTTTGAGATTTAAATTTTAAATTGTGAGCAATGTACACACTGTGAATGAAGACTGCGCTGATAATTCTGTATTACGGTCTTTTAAGTTTGAATTTAATTCTATTATCATACAAAATAGGAGCTTTATTTGTTTTCAATCGTTGGTTTACGCCAACGGTTGCAAGGAAGTGATTCATAATTACTGACAATGACTCTGTTTCACTATACGCTGTGAGTTTAACAAGTATACGAATATAAGGAAAGCACAATAAGTAATAAAAAGAGGCAAAAAACCGTAGTTAAATTTCCTAATTTTTTGAAAAGATTCGTAGGTCCACAGATAAATTTGTAGGGTCTGGAAGCACTAGTTTAAATAGCGAGTATCAATCCAAACAATGGGGAACGGGGATTCCTTCTCATGCAACCTAGCCTTTTCGGGAAGACCCCATTCGTAAAAGAAAACTTCAGTCAATGTTGCCAATATTTTTGAAATTTTTTGTCTACTGAACCATAAAAATATAGTAGATTTAAAAGTAAGATAAGTACTTAGTATAAACTCTAAAACAGTCATATTAAACGATAAATGCCTTAAAAATTTGAAATTTAGTAGTTATGAAAAAAACATGTCCCAGAAAAAAACAAGTTTTTTTCACAGTTTTTTCATGTTTTTTTCAAGTCAGAAAAAAACTTTTTTTTACAACACTAGTATAAATACGCACAACAGTTTCTTATTGTTGTAGCAACGTCAGTATTGAGTGAATGTTTGTTTTCTAATGCGGGTGATACAATGACAAACAAAAGAAACAAGCTGTCCCCAAAATATTTTTAACAATTGATTTTTTGGGGAAACCTTCCAACAGCGAACTTTTATTATTTAAAAGTGTTAAAACTATAGTAAATAAATATTTAAGGATAAGACAAAACTTTCAAAGTATGCTTACGATGTGAGCTTTATTATAATTTTAATAAATAAATTAAAATATTTACTGAGTGTTATTTGATTTTATTACACAACGCAAATAAAATAAATAATTTAGCAACATGTCACATATTTATTTTATATTTCAAAATTAATTTAAAAAAGTATCGATATGAGTAAGTATCGATACTTTTACAGTACTCATATGAGTAAGTATCGTAAGACAATTTGAGTAGGTATCGATACTTTGATGGTATCGGAACATCACTAGTCATGCAAGGGTAACCCCACCTGTGGTAGATGCGGCAAGGGGGCACATGAACCGGGTGTCACTTGCACGCTCCCGCAGGTGTGTGTCAACTGCTCTGGGGCGCATCCTGCCTGGAGTAGGGAGTGTCAAGTGTATCTTGAGGGGCGCAAGATACAGGAGTTGAAGACCAAAGAGCAGATACCCTATACAGAAGCAAAGAAGTAAGCAAAATCGCTCGCCGATCCAGGTTTTGGAAGTAGCTTTGCCAAAATGGTCTCGACTCCCGTCAGGAAAGAAAGTGTTGCTACGCAGACATCCTATGCAGACACGGGCACAAGCACTACGTGCTCATGTCAGTGCAACTGTGGTGCAAAATCCACGAAGGCCGCGGATGTCACTAGTAACACATCTGCATCCTTGACCAGTCCAGCAGCAGTAACAAAGTCTCCACCAGCATCAAATGTAGCACCTCCTATTCCACCACGTGCTGTTGAAATGGTAGCGATACCACTTGCTACCAGTGGATACAGAGGTGATCAGTAGATCCGAGGTATAAAGTTTAGACAGACGGATCCGACCCAGTTTGTTAAGTCCCCCTCTTCTTCTCCTCCCAGACCGCCCAGCAGTAGGGAGAGTAAGGGGAAGAGGCAGAGAAAGAAGAAGAAAAAGGATGGGGAGGATTTTGAGGAGTCCTCTGGTTCGGAGATGTCTGTCTCTGCTTCCGGACAGGAAGAAACGGAGATGCTGGTGGTCGACTCTGGCCCCGTTCCTCAGCAGGAATTGACCGAAGACCGTCCGAACGTGGGCGGGTGAGGTTAAATAGGTAAGGATGGCTCCCATACTACAGTGGAACATCAACGGTTTTACAGCTTACAAAGAGGAGTTACACCTCTTAGCACGGTCTGATCCTTTGTGTCTCTGCCTCCAAGAGACACATTTCAGACCAACACACCAACCTGTGCTAAGAGGATATGACGTGTACCGTAAGGACGATACCGAGGGTGATCGAGCGAAGGGGGGAGTGGCGGTGTTTGTCCGAAACACTGTCCATTCCGAACCTGTCACTCTCACCTCTGATCTACAAGCAGTGGCAGTGAGGATACACGGTCCTATTAAACTGACCGTATGCTCCATTTACCTACCACCAAATGCGCCCGCCGAATATGACGATCTGGTCAGCTTATTGCGGCAGCTCACACGTCCATTCCTCCTCCTAGGATACTTCAACGCACTTTGTGCGTTGTGGGGTTCGAATGCCGAGAGCCCCACAGGCCGAGTGGTTGGTGGATTAATGGAGCAGGAGAACGTCTGTATCCTGAATACAGGACAAATGACCCACTTCACCACTGCTTCCGGTTCGTCCTCTGCCATTGACCTTTCATTGTGCTCTCCTTCAATCGCAGACTCCGTGCATTGGGAGGTGGATCGCGACCTTCATGGAAGCGAACACTTCCCTATTTGGATGCACGTAGAGTGTGAGTGAGGGGGAGGCAATAACCGACGCAAATGGAACGTCAGTAATGCAGATTGGCAGCTCTTCTGCCATTCCGTATCACTGGAGCCCTGTGAGAGTTTACAGCAGAAGGTGAATCACTTCACAGAAGGGATTCACCGTGCTGCTGACATTTCCATGCCGAAAAGCTCCAGAACGCTGCGAAGGACGCCCGTCCCCTGGCGGAACATCTGACAACCTAGCAGCGTTCCGTATTGCCAGTCGAGTTATTAAGGACAGTAAGAAAAGGTCATGGCAGAATTTTGTGAGCACTATTAATCGTTCCACTCCTTCGTCAAACTGTTAGATTTCTGGGCCTCATTTTCGACAGTAAGCTTACATGGCTGCCACATCTTAAAGATGTTAAAGCCAGTGCCCTGAAAGCCCTTAATGTTTTAAAGTGTCTGTGTGGCAGGTCGTGGGGCGCTGACCGTTCCTGCCTGCTACAGTTTTATAGAGCCTTTGTACGGTCGCGGTTGGAGTAAGGTTGTATTGTCTACGGTTCGGCACGGGACAGTTATCTCCGTATACTTGATAGTGTCCACCATGCAGGAATTTGTCGCGCCACAGGTGCATACCGCACCAGTCCTATACCCAGCATTTGTGCTGAGTCTGGCGAGCCGCCGCTCTCCATCCGACGGCGTCACCTCTTGGTGCGACACTATATGCATATTGTCGCAACTCCTGACAGTCCCGTGTACGACGTAGTTATTCATCCTAACTATGAATGGTTTTACACCAACCACCAAAGAGCAACCAGACCGTTCAGCTACCGTACAAAGGCTATTTTAGAGGAATATGGGTTTGAGATGCCCTCTCTTATTCATCAGGGTTGGAGCAAATCTCCTCCCTGGCTTTTAAAGAGGCCCAGAATGATTTTAGACCTGTCATGGTACAGTAAGCTGTTACCGCTGACAGGATATTTATCAGTCTTTTTAGTGATGTTTTAAATCAGTTTCATGATTTTACCCCGGTGTATATGGATGGGTCTGAGCAGGCTAACGAAGTAGGTTGCTCTGTAGTGTTCCCTCGAGCGACTTACACATTCAAGCTAAACAGCATGTGCAGCGTATACACTGTTACGTCTTGTTAAAGTCGCTCCAGCATATGAAAGTAAGTAGGGGCCAAAAATATATCATATGCTGTGATTCCCTCAGCTGCATCCAGGCCTTGGGAAGCATGTACCCAGCAGATTGTCTTGTCCAAGACCTACAGGACACCCTCCGATCCCTCCAATCTTCTGGGAAGGAGGTCTTATTCTGTTGGGTACCTGGCCATGTGGGAATCGGGGAACGAGGCAGCTGATGTAGCTGCCAAGTTAGCCTGCAACAAGGTCAGAGTTGACTTTGATCCGGTCCCAAAATCTGACCTTGCCTCGGCGGGGAAAAAATTTGTTCTTGACATTTAGCAGAGGCAGTGGCTGGAGGTAGAGCATAATAAGCTCCGGCTGGTCAAATCGACCATTCTGCCATGGAGCAGCTCCTTCCAGCGGGCGAGGAGGGATGAGGTTCTCCTCACTCGCCTCCGAATAGGGCACTGTTCTCTGACGCACAGCTTTCTTCTCCGCCGGGAGGACCCACCGGAATGTGATGCTTGTGGCGTACCTTTGACGGTACGCCACATTTTAATAGACTGTGTACTGTTTTTAGACTTTAGGGCAGACGTTGGCTTGGCCAACGATCTGTCCCTTATTTTAAACAACGAGACCAGCAGCGTGGCGAGTGTTTTAAAATTTTGTGTTTTGGCCGGTCTAGTGCCTAAAATTTTAGGCAGATCAATCTAGTTTTAAGATGGATGGGTGGCCTCTTTACAGCCACCCTTCCATGTGTACTGTTTATGTTTTTTGTATGGTTATAATCCCAGTCTCGCTGGCCATTATACAGTCAGCGAGACATGTAGTGGTTTTTAATTTTTCTGCGAACCTGTTTGGCGCCTCTACAGCCATCCAGGTGTTCTGCAGCCTTAGGTCCTGGTGGCCCCTTTAAAGCTACGTTTTATTTTTGTGAACTATTTTATTTGCTGTCTGTATGGCCGACCCTTTTACAGCCGACCATGCAGACAGTATTTTAGTATATTTTTTAGCCACAGTTATAGCTGGTAATCGTTAGGGCGCTAATGACCTCGATGTCGATGCGCCCTAAAACAACAACATGGATTTTTCCTGGGTGGTTGTCTGAGTTAGGTTTGCTGGCGGAGTTGGTAAGAATTCACAGAGGCATTTCTTAAGATGTGTTCTCCAAAATCAACCACTTGATATGGGACCCTTGAAGCCATACCAGCCTTAAGTTTAGTGGTTTAAAAAATAGAAACTAACCTTCCTCATTGCTTTCCAGGTATGCAGTACAGTTGTCTCCATGCAATGGACATCCATATAACCAGCTAGCCTTGGTGGAAGCATCACGCGGTGACCGCCTGAGTACTGTTTTTTACTACGTACGAAGTGTATCTGTGAGACACCCTTTTCCAGCTGCAGCTGTCAACCTTTCCAGGACTCTAAACCAGTGTGTTGATGAGCAGTAAGTGTGTATCACATATTGTTTCAATACAGGTGCTTGTGGCCAGGCACTGTCACTATACTAAGGGGTCAATCAATTGATATATTGTGAATATGTGTTTGTTTTCCACTTTCATAGACCTCCTGTCTCCATCTTTGTAAGTGAAATGCTTACTTTCCCTATCCTTATATGAATTTGTATTACTTTATCAAATTTTGCTTTTACATTTTTATGTCTCAATTGTAATGATGAACTACAGAAGTTATTAATTGCATGTTCTGTTAGGAAATATCATGTGTATCCTCAAAGAAACTAACTTTCATAAGTTGGATGACATTTAAATCATGTGTGCTATGTCAGCAGACACGTCATGAAATGACATTATTTCCTCATCGGTTTTATAGTTGACAAGGCTGACATGTCATCATGGATGACAAGAAAGCGATATACAAGATGAAAGAATGATTCATGAAAATTTTTCATCATAAAATTTCAGCAAGCAACTACTGTCAGTTCGCGCTAGTGATAATAAAATAATTTTCTCTTTCCTTTCAATGAATCACAGCTGCAATGACGCCGTGTAGTGCCGCTCGCGAAGTTCCGCCGCGCTCCGAAGTTATGCTTCGCCTCCGTGTGGTGGTGTTGCGTGGACGGTGACTCTCGTCAGACTGCGTCGCTCGGTTCCAGTCGTGAAAGCTCGGGTCCCATCGTTTACTGCTTTGTTGTCCTCGCACCACGTCGAAATAGATCCACCATCGCCGATTGTTGTCTTCCCACACTACTCACTTTTCATTTCACCACTTATTATTTCCGGCACGTTTTGTATTAATCACTGTCCGTAATTAACAGTTTTAACTGCACCGTCCTGTACACGCTGAGCCATGTAACTAATACTTTATACATATGGTTAATTAATGTTTGTCGTTGCAATTGTACAGCTAAGTTGCTTTACACAACGTTCAAAGCTTCCTGTTACCACTTGTTATTTCTAATTATATGATTCGATTGCCGTGCGGTCGCCTGTCTGGGTTAGCTTTACTAATTAATACATTAATTGAATAACATTCAGAGGAACATGTGGGAAGCTATTGCGAAATCACACTCGCAAACTAGTTTCCACAGTTCACCAAGATTTATTGTTCAGAATGTTACACAAACGAAAGCAAACCACCAGACACAAGAAAAATCAGACTTCGTCACCAAAGAATGCAGTTTCGAGGATAAATAATTTGTGAATTAGTGAGTACAACTTCAGTAATTAATTATTCAACCATCGTTGTAGAACAACTTGGTACCAGTTTGCCAAACAAAGTTTATAGCACACCATATCACTCCGTGCCATATACACAGTCTACCAAAGTACTCCAAACTGTTCGCATAATATTCTGCCGATTATGTACTAGTACACAGTACACACGATACATACTCACGTGGCTGTTCTCCGCTCCCACCGTTCGTATTCCTCCGTAGACAATACCCGACTGACTCTCCAATGATATTCCATATCGATCTATCGAATGTCACACAGTCGATACTCACTTATAAACTTAACACAGACTTCCTTTATATGCAAATACCTACATCATCACTCTGTGGTGTTACAGTGCCCATGAAAGTGAAAACATTCAGATGATGATTACAATGACGAGTGATTCATTCAGTCTGTAAAGGTCACTGTAAAATGTTTTAATACACAATTATCATTTGAACGTTTCCACTTTCGAGTTTCATTCGGCATATCATCTTCCCACGACTGTGCTTTTTTGAAAGTAAGGTTCCATCTAGTACTGACTTGCTAGGCCTGTCGGTAGTTTTGTTGGGTGAGAGTGTTGTACTCTAGGTGATAATCGTATTTTTGTTTGAGGCAGAGATTGGCGACCATCCCAGCATTCACTTAGGTGATTGCAAAAAACTAATAAAAATCTGCAATTAGGCTGGATGGTATACTGGGTCTGGGATTCGAACATAAGACCACTATACCTTGCTGATCCGGTGTAGTGGTACTTTGTGTGCAGGGTCACTTACAGTTGTCTTTCACAATGTTTGTAAATATGTCAGTTACGGCAGTAAAAGGAAATAATTCATGTAAATTAATAATGGAAATGAGAGGGAAAGTTACATATACAAGATAATTGATTAGGACACTGCTTCATTTGGAGGTAGTAAAATGGACATTTAGAAAAAATTCAGAAAAATAAGAAATAGTGACGAATGGAAGAAATTGCACTCATAAAATGCAGTTTTACAATGTTAGGTTAAAGTTAGGAAGAGCTTAAACCAAATAATACTCTGATGGTGATAATAAATGTATATATTATGTATGTCCAATTTATTTTTTAACACAAAATAAACCACCATTCAAATATTGGGGGAAGAAATGGTCTGTATGAACTGTTACAGGATTAACAAAAGGCCTTGCAATTTTAAAATATGACAGTAAAGGTGTCGTGTAAATTTGAAATGACAATTGAGATATATGCAGCTACAGTACAAGCAATAAAAGACATCAAGCAGAAAAAAATTTGTGAGAGTAAAACTTTGAAACACCTGCATAAAAATAGTACAGCAAACCCCAAAAATTTTCAAGAAAATTAACAGTGTTGGCCTTATACATGAAATTCCCCCCTCCCCTTCAAATTTCCTTGCATTTCTCCCATTATTCTTCAAGAGGAATGACAGCATAATCATAATTCTCCATCTCATTAGAATGTATTTCAGAAATTGAATAAGACATAACGCATTCAACAAAACTGATTCTGATGGGTGAGTGTTGATGTTCAGACATTGTATTACCCCAAAATCCCTCCAGGCAAATGCTGAGATAGTTTGTTCTTATAGGCCAGTAATATTTGCTTCCTGTTTATTGACCACAATCATCTCCCATCTTTAATGGCCCATAAATTTGCAATGGGAAAGAGAAAAGTTTGATCAGTGGGACATCTCTTGCCACCATCTCTTGCTTTCAACAAAGTAAATAAAACATTGTTGTAAGTAGAATGCATGTGGGCAGAATTTGTATATAAATTTATAATTTATACTAAAATATATTTGCTGATTCTGATGTTAGTAAGAAATGTCATAAAAAATGGGCTGCATCCAAGAAATCTAATTCTCATGTAAACTATTTTCAGGATAAATGTGGAAGGTAGAGTGAAGCTTTCTGTCTCAGAATGTGTTACAGTATTTCTGAAATTCCATGGAATGTTGAGTGAGCTAACAGATCTGGCTCTTGCTGAAAAGTATGTCAATCTGCTGACTAACACGCTGACAGCTCTGGTAGCAACCGAAAGTTTTAGCTCTGGCCAACTCGTGCAGGTTAGTGTCACAGGAAACTGTGAGGTATATTGTAGAACTTTTTTAATCTTTTAGTTAAACATTTTTAAAGAAAATATTTTGCTCTTTGTTTAGGGAATAGCAAAGAATAATGATTTACATAACGAAAAGGGAAGTCATTCTATCAGTCAATTCCATCATTAAAACTAACAGTTTATTTCCTATATAATCTAGTAAATAACATTACTGTCAAAAATTCACTGTTAAAAATTCACTGTTAATTTGGCTTACAGGTTATTTGCATTGTAACATCAATACATAATTGATGATCAATCTTGGTAAAATGACCCTCATTTAGTTGTACAAAAAAAAAATACAATGGAAATAAGATAGGATAGGGGGGGAAATAACCATTCACTTACCACAGAGGGCAAGATGAACACACAAAAAAAGCACAAAAACTTCACAATATTTCAGTAAATAACCTTGGTCATGTTGGAAGTGAGACGTATGGCAGGGGGAAAGATGTGACCACATCCTGATCCAACACATTATTTACCGAAATATTGTGTAGTAGTTTGTGTTTTTTTACATGTTCATCTCGCCCTCCTGCCTTCTTCTGTGTTAAGTGATGGGTTATTTTTTATTTGTCCTATCTTATTTTCAGTGCCTAACAACGGTTTCTTTGTTTGCATTATCCAAAAAATACAATGGGACAGAAATTAGAATATAAAGACTGACAGCTACTCTTGGCTGAAAAAAATTCACACATGAATTACTGTGGCAGTCGAATGATTCTATAAATTGAATTCATAATTTACAATTGTGTGGATGAAATATTTACATTTAGTACTGGTTGCAAAGTACTTTCCTTGTGAGCATAGTCATCTTGTGTGCATGGTGAAGACTGTTGTACACATTCTTTGCTTACGGATCATACAGCAGTTGTCTAGAAATATCATCAACTTAACTGACCATACACAATCTAGTGACAGTGGGTCTCAGCCATAGGATATTTATAAATAAATCTGTATTGTGCTCCAAGTTATTTTTTATATGAGAAACATTGTGCTTCGTGTTCCGCTTAATTCTGTATATAGGTTGAAGAATACCACTTAATGGATATGAAAGGATTTATTATTTACATGTCCAGGAAAATTAGCATTTTGTGTGAATTGAAACCTTTCTTTTTTTAAATTTATTTCAGAACTGTAGTATTCCTTGAACAACAGTAATCTCTGTGGCAGTTTATACTGCTTTGCCATTTGTTTTTTGTTTCAATTTTTTTCTCCACAACCATTTGCATTTCCCCTTTGGGTTGGTTAAAGTTGTTAGCTTGTTTTTATACTCTTTCTTTTTAAGGTCATAAATTATTCAGTATGAAAACTTGTATAAATCTGTTGCATAGTGAATGCCTCCTATTGTATTCATTTTCCAGCATTTTTTTTTTTTTTCATAAAGACAAGTTTTTAATTCTATCATATAATATAAACTGTACTAATATGTTTCAGATGCTGGCCATCAATTTATATGCTCTTCACCAGAAACGTGGAAGTGCATTTTTAACCAAGAAGACTGTACTTGCTGATACAAATTTGGGTAGAAATGAACTTGAAGCAAAGAGACTGGTTTTGCATTTGGTTGCTGGTTCGCTTTCTGCATTCCTGCTTCCTGTGTATACACTTAAAGATGGAGAGTCCCTCCTTGACTACTTTGCTCTTCCTGCAAGTATGTATGCCTTCTATAATGTTTTATTTGTCTGTACCTTGTTCAATGTTAATAACTTCGACATTAACAGGATAGATAGACTGAGTAAAAAGAAAGAAAACTATGCACTGTCATACCTGCTAGTTTTTACAGTTTTACCATAAAATTTATGTAAAGGTTCTTTATTTTACAGTTGTATGGATGAGCTGTGTTATTTTACGAATTTTGAAACTAAAATTCGATTGTGTAAGTGAGATATTTATATAGAACAGGGTTGTTGTTGTTTTTATGGAGAGTTGTGCTAGGTTTACGATCTGAAGGCTGAAATCTATTCAGTAAGTTGCATTGATTTATGCAACAGTTAAAGCTTTTAAGAAAGATAAGTATGCAAGTCTTAATAGAAACACAGTGTTTAAGAGAAGCCTGTTCCTCCCCCCCCCTTGCCACATGCCAGTGGTCAAATGGTGCCTTGGTCAAAGATGCAGTTAAAAGATAATGTATCAACTTGCTCATAAGGCTATATTTTATTGTGGAATATTCACATTCAGCCCTAAATTTAGGGGTGTATTCTTTAGATAAACTGAGTTATGAAATATCCTAGTCTAAACATCTCATCCCATACTCCAACCATCCTTTCTCATAGCCACATTGTTTGCATGTAGTTTTGCTGTAATCACACTTGAAACATATATACACCATAACTGTTATATGTTGTTGGTGTGAAAGCTGCACATTCATCAAATGTACCAAAACTTCAAGCATGGTCTCAGCTATATGATGTTACACATTACTCCATGATATAATGATAAGTAAATTTACAGACTGTCATTATAATCTGTATTGTATATCAAAGAAAAACAATCGCCAGATGATATGTTTTGTAGTGTGCTCTTGATATCACCATCCACTGTTTGTCATCCATTGAATTTGTAAGTAGATGTGCATATTAATCATTTTATTACTTGATTACATGATTCACCAGATTGTACCATATTGGCACATTGCTAGAAGAGTAGGTTTGACAAGTACATAGGGAGGCCTATACCAAGAGCATATTGTAGAGAAACATTAAGATAGCATCTCACTGAATCAATCTGCTTCTAAAAGCAAGACATATGTGGTTGTTGTCACTTCTAATATTTATTAGTATCACAGCCTATGACCATAGGAGTGTTATTTAAAATGTTCAAAGATAGGCAGTTAGAAATAGTTTACAAATTTTGTTCTTCCTTCAAGAAAACAGCCGCCAAGCCCTTTGGTTTCACTGACATAGTAACTACGAGGGATAGTAGTTAAATTTAAAATAAATACACGGAGGATTTTTCAAAGTTTAGTGTCTTTTAACTATCAAAATCTATTCAAAAAATTCATTTGGACTTCAATCCATGTTCAAAAATATAAGTTCTTGCGACAAGAGTATGCATTCATATTACAAGAGTCATTCCATTTCAGTAGACTCACAAATGTCCCAAAAGATTATGAAGGTTTAGTAAAAAACTTTGAGATACAAGTCCAAATTATTAGCTTTACTGATGTTCAGTGTCAGAATATTCAAACGTGTCTGCTTGTCATACTATTTCCACCCAACCTAGCCTCAGCCTCCACAGCTCACATCATGCATAATCACCTCAGCTTCACACTGCCAAGGCTGCCCCAGTAATCATGGCCAAGCCCATTCCCTTGGTTCTATTTGTAGTATTTTGTGTTGTAGCACCGTTTGCCAGGATTTCCAATCCTGCGCTACGTCGTCCAAATTGTTGTAGAAGGTTCGATTCTACATCACAGTTCCAGTCAGGAACTTTGCCAAATTCACTAACTGATCCTTAATTTTTTCTGATCATCACCAAATTTTAGAATGCCACAGATTTAGATATTTTAAAAGTTTTCACTTTTTTAAATAAGCTATGTTATAAATGTGAAAATTAATTAAAGTAATTAAACATCTAATTGCACTTTTCTCTTTAAATTTTGCTTTCCCCACTTAAACTTTTACTATAGAAAAATTCATTTTATTTCAATATACAGCATTACCCAGTACAAAAATATAATTATGAAAGATTAGTCAAAACCATTTATTTTTCTACCAAGTGTCTACCAACCATACTTTTGAAATTAAATATTTGCTATTTCCGTTATATATTATTATATGAGGCTTATATCATTCTTGTCATTAATAAATTTTTTATGTTAGTACCTCTTGTTGATTCTTATTCTGAAATCAGTGTTGCATCATATTATCTCACTTAAATTTATGGTTTACTATCAAAACCTTGAACATGCGTTGAACTGTTATTGTATTACTATTCCTTACTTTACTCAAACACAAAACTTATTTAACCCATTTAATTCTGATTTAAGTAGAATTGTACATTACAATATTACACTTAAAATTTCTTTGATTATTAACAATCCTTATTAAAACTCTTGTTTTATACTGAAACTTCACATTTAAGGTTCTTTTAGCTTTTAATAGAAATCGTTAGAAAAATTATTTTTTTCTCTTTATTTAATTGAATAAGCATAGTTTCTTTCAATAATCCAAATCCTTTCGTTTGCCTCAGCAATGATGTGACAGGCACCAGCTGTTCCATCAGAACTCTCTTAAATAACTTTACTTACAGATTTTTCCCATTAAGAAATTATATGTTAAACTGCTTGTATTCACCCCCAGAATCTGTGAAACTGTTATCTATAAAAGGCATTCACTCATTGACACTGCTCAACAACCTGATACCGAACAAACGTTCTCCCATTTGAAAGGTGGCTAAAAGACTTGCTATATTACATGCCCTCACAAATTTTTCATTTTTTTTGTGAAATGCCATGAATAAAAATGAGAATAAATTTAGAATTATTTAAAATCTCTTTAATACCATTCATACTTCACTTTCACAGAAACATACTGCAGATATCTAAAACAAAATGGAGTAAAAAGGAAAAGATAACCTTGAAATGAATTATTAATAACTTTGTGTCTCATTCAAGCCAGTTGAGGGTTGCTCTAAAATTAGAGACTGAAATGAAATCATTCCATTTGATACCTAAACATGGCTACCAACCAGTCTGTTGTCATATCTCACATGTACCCTTCACTTCCTCCCTACGATGTGCACCCCGTAACACACACTTTTACAGACTTGGAACAACATTGTACACTGAGGCCATACTATGGGCCTAATTTATACCCTCTCAAGAATTAAGACACAGGCTGGGGTATTTTACCATCCATGATACCACAGTTTCCTGCACAACAGGTGACATAACTAGAAAACTGTTAACAAAATTTCCTCTGATCATTACCAATTTTTATTCAAGATTGATTTGTTTATTCTAAAAATTTATGACATTTTTCCAATATACGCAACAGTTTAGCTGTGAGAATTTAAGTCGTTATCTAATAAATTTCTTTTTTCTTCAGAAATATTACATTTCCGATAAAAATTGTGAGCTAAAATCTTCTAGGGCTTTCCACCGAGGCAGCGTGTGAATGTATGGTGACGTTTTGAAGCCTGCCCCAGGCTCCATCTTACGGTGAAGTGTTGGATTCTTGAAAGTGTCCACACTTACAAGGCCTTCGTTTGCCATCTGACGTCAGTGTACAGGTGGTGGGGCAGGGAAGGACCTGGTGGGGCGGTCGGGTAGTGGGGCCGGAGGCTTGGTAGGGTTACGCATGGCAGAGGGGGGCGGCTGACGGCAATAATCTTGCACCCTTGATCTCTGCCTCCTGAGACGATTTATCGCTGGATTCCATACCGTGCTAAGGTGGTATCCTGAATCCCTATTCACAATTCCATCCGCCAGGCGAATTTCCAAGGATTCCTTCATCACACTGTCCCAAAAGCCCTTGGCAGAAGATAATATTTTTGTCGCCTCGAAGTCTAAGGTATGCCCTTCTTCGATACTGTGAAAGGCCATGGCCAACTTAGTGACCTGTCCCAACCATACACATCTTGCATGTTCTAAACAACGTTAGAATACAGACTGTGTGGTCTGCCCAATATATCGTTGCCCACAAACACAGGGAATCGAGTATATGCCGGGATGCCTAAGGTCCAAACCATCCATAACGTTGCGTAAT
The DNA here is from genome assembly GCA_031002005.1 of Vandiemenella viatica. Taxonomy (NCBI): domain Eukaryota; kingdom Metazoa; phylum Arthropoda; class Insecta; order Orthoptera; family Morabidae; genus Vandiemenella; species Vandiemenella viatica. Next base: position 386,809,671 of record CM061921.1, read on the forward strand.
AGGTCCCTTATGTTCTTAGGTGGGCGAAAGAAAGTTTTAATCCCATCTTTGTTTAACATTCTGCCAATCTTGACTGAAACTGCCCCAGCATGCGGTAGGAATGCATACTGGTCTGCTTGCTGCTTCTCTGTCGTCTTCGTCACTTTCTTGCGAAAAGCTCTATTAATTTCTGCCATACTGTATCCGTTCAAACGGAATGTGTGTCGTAAATGGCTCAGTTCAGCATAAAGACAGTGATATGGCCGCACGGAAGAGAGAAACTGGATGAATTCCTTGAACATTTGAATGGAATAAATAATAATATCAGATTTACGATGGAGATGGAACGGGATGGTTGCCTGCCTTTCCTGGATATTTTAATTACGAGGAATCCACATGGCACTCTGGGGCATCGTGTTTACAGAAAGCCCACTCACATCGACTTATATCTTGGTGTGCAGAGCTACCACCACCCTGCTGAACGCAGTTCAGTGTTATCATCCTTTGTACGTAGGGCCAGAACCATCTGTAACGTGGACAGTCTTCTGGCTGAACTGAGCTATTTACGTCACACATTCTGTATGAACGGGTACAGTAAGGCAGAAATTAACGGAGCTTTTCATAAGAAAGTGACGAAGACAACAGAGAAGCAGCAAGCAGCCCAGTATAAGTTCCTACCGTATGCCGGGGCTGTTTCAGCCAAGATTGTCAGAATGTTAAACAAAGACGGGATTAAAACTTTCTTCCGCCCACCTAAGAACATAAGGGACCTATTACACAACGTTATGGATGGTTTGGACCTTAGGCATCCCGGCATATACTCGATTCCCTGTGTTTGTGGGCAACGATATATTGGGCAGACCACACAGTCTGTATTCTAACGTTGTTTAGAACATGCAAGATGTGTATGGTTGGGACAGGTCACTAAGTCGGCCATGGCCTTTCACAGTATCGAAGAAGGGCATACCTTAGACTTCGAGGCGACAAAAATATTATCTTCTGCCAAGGGCTTTTGGGACAGTGTGATGAAGGAATCCTTGGAAATTTGCCTGGCGGATGGAATTGTGAATAGGGATTCAGGATACCACCTTAGCACGGTATGGAATCCAGCGATAAATCGTCTCAGGAGGCAGAGATCAAGGGTGCAAGATTATTGCCGTCAGCCGCCCCCCTCTGCCATGCGTAACCCTACCAAGCCTCCGGCCCCACTACCCGACCGCCCCACCAGGTCCTTCCCTGCCCCACCACCTGTGCACTGATTGGCGCCGACGCACTTGACTGACGTCACCTGACAAACAAAGGCCTTTCAAGTGTGGACGCTTTCAAGAATCCGACACTTCCCTGGAAGATGAAGCCTGAGGCAGGCTTCAAAACGTCTCCCTACATTCACGTGCTATCTCGGTGGAAAGCCCTAGAAGATTTTACGCAACTGACTCGCCAAGAAAGCTTACATTCATTCAAAAAAATTGCTTTTAAATCCTACTTTATTTTGGTGAATGACTTTATTCTGTGTTATACTTTATTGGAGAGTTATTAACCATGTTAATTTTTTACTACACCTGTTTTCTATCCCCTATATTTAAAATTAAATATCTCCTTTTTCCTTCTACACATTAAAATAGGACTTTCACTTTTATTTCTATTTTAACATTCTCTCTCTTTTGGTTACTATTTCCGTTATGCCATCTCTTAATTTTAAAATTTATTACACTCTACTGTGGAATTTTTTTAAAGCCATCTTTTCATCATCAAAACGGTAATAAACCCTTTAACTGTTATGATTTTATGTTTCTTTGAAATTTTTTCTCTATTTACAACTAAAACTTATCTCTGTAAGACATTGAGGTTTTCTCAATGTTGTATACAGATAAAATTCTGTCGGGTAACTAGCTGAGTAAGACCATTGATAAAATACGACATTTTGATGGTCATAGTCTCTGGCAGCAGAGACTACTACTGCCAAAATGTCATTTTTTATCAATACACTTAGGCCCTCTGCACACAGAGCAATTACCGCTTGTCGCCTGGGGCACGCGTTTCATGCATCCTGTGCGTCACGAGCGTTTCACGCGAACTGGGATCTGCCAACGAAGCGTTTAAAGCAGCCAGTCTGCCTGCAGAAACAGGCAGGACGGTTACGTACCTAGATTTCATCTGACATATCCTTAGGAGGTTATTCCGATGTTGAAATGTCAAGTTTGAGTGAAGAAGAGGATTTAGTTATGTACTATCATTCACTAAAATGCAAATGAGGAAGAAGAGGAAATATTGGGTGCATACCCTACATTGAGAGGAACATCAACTGCCGAGTGTTTGTTGCAGCCACTGAACTGAAAGAATCAAACGCCAGATTTCATGCATTCTAGAAAATGTTAAAAGATTCATATACCGAGCTTGTGGAAATTATTTGTTCCGTAATCCACCAGCGAAATACAAACACGAGGGAATACGTAATGGCAGAAGAAATATTAATTACATTAATGTAAGAATCAACATAATATTTCACAAATGCTTATTATATCAATATTTTACATAAAGATTTATATTTTTTTAAACAAAGTAAATAAAATAAAGTATAAGCCAAAATTAAATATTGACAATAGTGTTAAACGCTTTTGGTTGTTGCTCAGTTCATTCTGAGAGCCATGTGACAGTGAAGTCTCGTTTTCAAGTTGTGAACTTGAATCTTCGAAAATTTCATTTGCTGCCCCACTATATGTAGATAAAAGGCTATGACTTACGTATTGTAAAGCCATGCTTCATGTTGGGAAGTCAGTGGGATTATATCTATTAGGAGCAAAGTGCTTCATTTAAATGCTCTGAGTTGTGCATCTGTCATTAGTAACATGTCAGATACAAGACTTAAAGCAAACTGTTTGATGCCCTCTTTTCTTTCATCAGCTGAAGAGTTTGTATTAGCTGCACTAAGTTTATCTTTTTTGGCCAGCAATTATTCAGCGAAGACTGTGACGACTGCAGCACAGGTTTTGCTCATTACTCCTCTCTTTCGTTTTCTGGTAATATTTTTCCTGCAAATAGGTATGTCTCAGGAATGGCCAGGTTGGTCAGCCACTACATCCTCTTGATCCTGTTCTGCTTGGGGGAGGTTTGAATTTTTTAACGAAAGTGCTCCTCAAATTCCTCCACTTCTCCTTGCGTTCGGCCACTAGAAAGAAAAAAAGAAACATATTAATTACATGTACCTGTTTCATTTATCAAGTTATCAAACTACAGTGTTTTACTGCAACATGTGGTGTGGTGGATTTTGAGTTGTTCGTTTTTATTTGTCAAAGTTGAGACTATAAACAGAACAAAAACCCCAGGCTCCTTGTCGCAGCATCAAAACATCCGGTACAGGCATTTTCTTTATTACGATATCTAATGAGATCTTACTCAAAATGGGCTCTTTATAATGTAAAAAGAATATTCAACTACAGATTAAGCCGAGTGAGGAAAAGCATCGGATGTACTTTTGAAATGATGGCAGAAAAATTTCAAGTGTTGAATATTCCAATATGTTGCCACGATGTGAATAAGGTCATTGACATTGTGAAAGCTACGTGTGTACTATATAGTTACGTCAGAAAAATAGAAGGTATCCAATACACAGCCCGACGTCACAAGTGTGACTTAAATACTGCTAAAAACAATATTGTTTCCACACTCTCAGCTCCACACCCAGCAATAAACAATCAACAGCTAATTCTCGAGAGAATATTTAGAAAAGTATTTTGTCACTCCACAAGCTTCAATACCTTGGCAGTGGAAATAATGGTTTCAACAATAATACTATGCACAATTTATTTCTCATGTTCAGTTTTTTCACATAATTTTTCTTTATTATAATACTTACTAATTATGCATTAAAATAAAATTATCATAAAAAATATAGTATTAAAAATAAAGTGAATCTAATTACATACCTGTTAACTTTACTACCGTTGCAACCTCGTTACATGCTCTTTCAAGTGCAGTCCTTTCTTGAATATCCAGCAAGCGTGTAATTATACATAACATGCTGTTTTTCTACTTCAGCAACAAAGAAAATGTTAAACGTCTCACCCGATCTCACAAGATGCACGCCGCTCGAGACGAGCTCGCGCCGAGTACTGATCGCACGTGGTGGCTCACCACTTTTTACCTTCTAAGTTCGGACGAGGGCCTTACTCGGCTAATTACCCGAGAGGGTAAAACTTCTTGTTTCGCATTGTTGTTGAAATTTTATTTTACATTTTGGATTCAGATTGTTAGACAATTTACTTCAGCTGCTAATATCCTTATTTATAATTCATGTTTAGTGCTGAAACTTCTTACTAAGATTTTTTTTAATTACCGAAAGCATTGTCTTTACTATTTTCTCACTATTAATTTACATAAAGGTCATTTTAGTCAATATTATGATTTATATTGTTCGGTTCATCTGTTCACTGTTGCATCACGTCCAAATCTCTTCCACCAGACATTGTCACTTAATTTACCAGTTTGCTTCTATTAACATATTTTCTCCCTATATAAACCCTGTATCAAAAAGATTTTATTTACTTTTAGAAGTAGTGCACCTGTTATCTACGTGTGGCTTTAAACATTCAGTATACCTATACAATCCTATTCTGGTTTGACTTTAACCCTGATAGGAAATGAACTTTATAGTTTTAAATAAATGGCTTAAGGCCTTGTTACATTGTATAAACATCAAAATTTCTCCAAATTACTGTGTACTGCACAAATTTGAAATATTCGGAAACACTAAATAATCTAAACATATTACTAATTACAACACAAATAAAGAAAAACAATATCTGTGTAGGAAGCTGTTTTAAAATTGTCCACGTAAAATCATGTGTAGTAAATGTTCAAGGAATAGTAAAACATCTGTAATGAAATTGTTAATGTAAATCAAAAAATTCTGCATGAAAAATATTGTCACATAGTTTAAATCAAGTTTTGTGTCCTTTGTACAGAAAGAAATATAAAAAGTATCAAACAACATAAGTGTTCATCATTTTGGACGCTATTTAAATGGAATGAATGACGTATTTCGAGAGAATGCTGTTTTACTCAGATGTTAACCTGCAATCTATATTTTTGAACATGGATTGAAATCCAAGTGATAAAGAGTACATTTGTATTAGGCATCTGATATCAGCAGTTTTCATTTGGAAATATTTTTATAATTAATAAACACACATAGCAGTAACAAATTAGGATGGGGAAATGAGCCACCACTTACCTTTAGATGATGGTTGTGGGGTGTGAACACACAGAAAAGACAAAAAGCACACATGATAAAGTAATTTTCGGGTCTAGCCCTTTACCAACAGGAGAGCATTATGGGGGATTCAACATTATCGATTTAGTATTTACGCTTCCCCCCCCCCCCCCCTCTCCTATACTACCATTTATGCCGGCCATGCCATTCACCAGATGGCCGTCGTCATCTGCATGACTGGCTCCTCCTGGTGTCTCACTTTTAGCAAGAATAAGGTGTTAGATTAATATTGTGCATTTCTTGTGTTCTTTTTTATGTTCATCATTTCCAGCCGCCTTCATCTGTGGTAAGTGTTGGGTAGTGTTTCTCTATCCTTCCTTAGTTTTGTTGCCTTAAAGCATTTTCGTGCTCATTGTTGTTATTGTAACAGCCCCTCCTTCTGTGTTGTCTTGCTCGTTCCTGTCTTGTCATTCGTATGCCTTTGTCTTTCCATTTTTTCCCTTCTTGTCGTTTTATTATGGTTCCCAGTAATTTGTTTCCCATACCTTGTTTTCCCACCAAATTGTTTGTTTTTCATTGTTTACTGCATCCATGTGGCACCTACTCATCTCGTTTCCATCTGTGCAAATAATATCATGCTTAGCTTTCTACACCTGTTTAGTCTGTGGTCACGATATTCTCAGTGAAATTCTGTTTTCACCCTTCATGTGCAGCCAATTTTTACTTCGGTATTTTGCTCTTGCTCTGAATGCTTTAGCTTTTTCGCAGTTAATACACACCATGTGTAATATCTCCGCTCTTCACTTGCATAGCTCTTATTTATTTTAACCATCACATTATATTTAAAATTCGTGTATTTTAACCTTGCTCGCAACCTGGATTGTTGCTACTAAGATCCGGTTGGTGCTTCACGTTTCTTTTCCATTTTGTTATTTCTGTACGATGATGCTGATTGTTTTTCCGCACTTTCTCTGCAAGATAATTACTATTTATTTTCTTTCAAAAAATGTATTGTTGATTTTGTTGTACATTTTTTCTCTCATGATCGGCATTTCTTTGTTTACTCCATTTGGCGCTTTACAATTTTTCTGAATATTATTAATCATTTTTGGATGATATTTCCACTGTTTCTCCATACACCACTGAATATTATTAATATTTTTATCACATTTTTATCTCCATTTCTGAATTTTTCTGATGTGCTGTAATTTATAATCGTTGGTTTTGTTGCGCTTTTTTCCTTCCACGATCGGCATTTCTTTGTTTACCGTTTTGCCACTTTATGATTTTTCTGAATTATTATTTTTGAACAATATTTCTACTGTTTTTTCATACAGCACTAAATATTATTAACATTTTTTATCGCATTTTATCTAAGTTTTTCTGAATTTTTCCGCTGTGCTGTGTCCATTGTAGCATATTCAGGGATTCCCTTTATCACACTAAGCCTTTCATCTCACCAGTTGTTTGGACAGTTTTTGGCCCCTCTACTCATATTAATCAATTTCCCCTAACATGTCACTCATAGATTCATACATCTCTTCCTACAGGTTTCACACGTTTCGCCTCGCCAAATTGCGTTCACACACACTCTTCCTTCAATCCTGCCTTTCTCTAAATATTCCTCCAAATTGATTAACTATTAAACTCCTCGTCTCTGGTTGCCATTCGCAAATCCACCCACCACTTATCGGAAAACCATTTAAAAGTACGTGATTGCTAATAGTTTTTCTTTCCGACTCACAAATTAGTCCCTCTTATGGTTAGTTTCGACCACCTAAGGTAAGGTCCATCAGACTTCATTAAGTTAATTAATCTTGGTCGCCACCATAGGTTGGTTAAGGTACAATTCATGCATTAACACAAGCATATAAATAAATTACCAGTCAACTATTTATTCACAGCTTTGTATAGTACACTGTACCCTGCCACCTATGGACAAATGTAATTGGAATATATGCAAGGAAAATAACCGATGGTAACTTTAATCCGAAGTTGCAGTGTCTTAAGAGTGAAAGTAACACACACAAATCACTTCCACATAACTGTCTATACCAATTCACTTCAACACACCGCTGCTCCACGCAATCTCGCCATTTCTTCTGTCAGTGACAAAACGAGCGATGCGGCTGTACACAATTAATATCTCCCGGGTACCAGACACATCGTACACTTTAACATGTTCATTACCACTTTCTCCTCCCACGCTAGACCCAACAACCACTTATCGATCAATCGATTGTCGGTCTCGCACGTCACCGATATACATAATATTCGATACTGGAAATATATAGTATAAATTTAATATAAAAATATTAATTGATTGAAGGGGGCCAGCATACTGTAATGTGACACACTCCACTCTTTTCGTTTTACCCAATCATTCGACTTCACCAAACTTGTCCTTAAACAGCTCTTGTACAAAGCAGACTGATATTCTGCCCAGCTTATTTCCTTACACAAAATTCTTTCCTGGAAATGAGACCTCCCGACAGCCTCCCCAAGACATTCTTCCTCATTTTCTTGGCAAACCTCAGTCTGTCTTAAAACTACTTTTCCTTCAACTCTCAAATTTACCACCAGATACGCAGCACTGCTATGGGAACCCGCATGGCACCATCCTATGCAAAACTTTTCCTGGGCCGTCTGGAAAAAAAAATCATAAACAACCTTTCCATTAAACCTATTGTGTGGTTCAGATATATAGATATTTTTATGATCTGGACCCACAAAGAGAATCATATAATAGACTTCCTCAACTCCCTAAACAACCACTCCATCAAATTTACCTGGACATACTCCCACAGCCATGTTACCTTTCTTGATTTTAATGCTTCCTTACATAAGGGGCACCTAAATACCTATTTTCATATCAAACCTACAAATCAACAACAGTATCTTCACTTTAACAGTATCTTCACTTTAACAGTTGTCATCCCTCACACACCAAACATTCCCTTCCATACAGCCTGACTATCCTTGGCAGATGCATCTGCTCTGATGAAGAATCTCTTTCCCAATGCACACAAAACCTGTCTGGAGCTCTCATCTCCCGCAGCAACCCCCCTGACTTAGTACGCAAACAAATCTCTCGTGCTACAGCCACACTAAGGCTGTACCCCTTGAAACTAACCGCAGCCCCACTTTCATCCCTCAGTTCTTCCCTGGTCTTGAGTCGATTAACTTAATCCTTCGTCGTGGGCATGACTTCCTATGTTCCTTCCCTGGGATGTGCACCATTCTCCATAAAATTCTACCCACTGCCCAATGCACATGTTTCAGCAGACCACCAAATCTAAAAAACATCTTGGTTCACAAGTACTCACCCAGTAATTCCCCCAAACTACCATAGGGATCATTCCCATGCAACAGACCCCACTGTAAAACATGCAGCATGCATCCAGCTTCTACCACTTAATCCAATCCTATCACTTGTGAAACATTACCTATCATTGGTCATGCTACTTGCATTACAACACACCTCATATATCAACTTACATGCCTCCATTGTCCCAGCTCATATATAGGCCTCACTACTAACCCCCTAGCTATCAGAATGAATGGCCACAGGCAGACAGTATATACTAACAATGAGGCCCATCCAGTGTCAAAACATGCCAGTTCCCACAATCTGAATAATTTCAACAACTGTTTCTCAGTTAGGGCGATCAGAATTTTCCCTGACAACACAACTTCCCCTGAACTTCCCCTGAACTACACAGAATATCCTTGACACGAGATGTCCTCCAGGACTCAATCTCCAATAAATCCGTCGGAATGCACAATAGACGTGAATGGATGCAGGTGATGAGCCAGGATGTGTACGTACGTGACACCTGTCAGAGTGAGTCCCATGTCGCTCCAACTGCACACGCCCCACACCATTGCAGAGACTCCACTAGCTTGAACAGTCCCCTGCTGACGTGAAGGGTCCATGAATTCCTGAGGTTGTCCCCATACCCGTACACATCCATCTGCTCGATACAGTTGGAAATGAGACTCTTCAGACCAGGCAACATGTTTACAATCATCAACAGTCCAATGTCGGTGTTGACGGGCCCAGACGAGGCGTCAAGCTTTGTGTCGTGCATTCAGCAAGGGTACAGAAGTGGGCCTTCGGCTCCGAAAGCCCATATCGATGATGTTTTGTTGAATGGTTCCCACGCTGACACTTGTTGATGGCCCAGCATTGAAATCTGCAGCAATTTGCGGAAGGGTTGCACTTCTGTCACATTGAACGATTCTCTTCAGTCGTCATTGGTCCCGTTCTTGCAGGATCTTTCCCGGCCGCAGCAATGTCTGACATTTGATGTTTTACCAGATTCACGATTTCACTCGTGAAATATTTGTACGAGAAAATCCCCACCCCATCACTACCTCAGAGATGCTGTGTCCCATTTCTCGTGCGCCGACTGTAACACCATGTTCAGACTCACTTAAATCGTGATAACCTGCCATTGTAGCAGCAGTAAGCGATTTAATGCCTGTGCCTGTATATTGCTTATCTTTTATTTTTCCTTATTAAAGTTTTTCAAAACATGATTTATACGTATACCGTCACTCAGTTATTATGTTCATCTCCCACTTTCAATGACAATATACCTTCAGCATTATCAATTTAGTATTTGCGTTTTCCGCCCCTCTCCTATACTACCATCAATGCCAGCCATGCAATTCACCACACAGCTGCCGTCATGTGCACGTCTGGCTAAGAATAAGGCTAACTGCCGAAATATTGCACGTTTCTTGTGTTTGTTGTTTTTTATTTGCATCATTCCTAGCCACCTTCATCTGTGGTAAGTGTTGGGTCGTGTTTTCCTGTCCTTCCTTAGTTATATATTACACATATAGCAGGTTCTCCTACATTAAATAGCCTTGTAAGCTGTAGTATAGAGCAGGGAGAGGGTGGAGGAAGTATATTGACTATTGATAATTATGGGAAAATTATATCACTTGAGGTGGAGGAATACACAGAAATAATAATTAAATTGTCTTACTTGGCCTTCCGTGCCATGTGGTAAGTCTCAGCATGTGCACACCTCCTTTGTCTCTGTATGTGCTCGAGGTTTTATACTGAAATATGTTCACCCCTTTTTTGGTGTTTATTGCTTACCTTCTGTTTTCATCTATAGTGTGTGATTGGTCTTTCCCCTTTTAATAATTATTTTTATTGCCTAACAGCGTTTTCCTTCTTATCATTGTAAAAATTGGTATTAATTAGACTGATCTTTGTTATGGGATTGTTGCTGTTCCCATTCTTAAAATCGGGAGATAGAAAGTAAACCTCCCATTCACTTACAGGACCTTAAACCAAAAAACATTATATATCCTTTGAGGTTAGACCTTTTGGTTAGAGCTGAAATTTCATTAGTGAGGGAATAAAAGGTGGAAAAAGGCTGGTGATGAAAGAACTGGTATACCAACATTTCCTGGGACTACTCACTTCCCAGCACTTAACTTGATGTAGCCAGTAACTATGTCCTACCTTAGTTTCCTTCTTTTCTCTCCTCCAACTTTCCTTCCCATTAAATCATCACAATCTCTCTGTCAATTCCCCTATCCCTTTTCATGATAGCAGAAGAAAGCCATTTCCAAACAAATTATTTTGCTAAGGTTTTTTTCCCGCACACATTTAATGTTGCACCTATTTCTCAACTCAGTATCTCCACCCCTCTGACTACTTTCAATCCTTCTCAACTTACAATCAACTCCATTTCTTCTCGGTATGTGTGGTACTGTTATATATAAACACTTCCCTTACTTTTAAATGCCCATGCCAAATCTTTTTTTCTGTTTGTTTTGGCATTTTGATCCCATACGTCTGTAGATAGTGTTTCTATTAAGATTGTATAGTTTGCTTTTAGACATATTTTTAATAAATATGCTGTGCTATGATGCATATTTTTTTTCTTCTTTGCAGTTAAGATGACACTAGACTGGATCCACCTGGAAAGTGATATGCTTTTTGAAGCAGCATTTTTAAGAAGGAGGCAGATATGGCCAAGTCTTTGCAAATTGCTTAATGTGATACAGCCTAATCTTTTTGATTTCTCTTCTGAAAAGTGTAAGTTATTTCTTTTATTAAAAAATATGAACAGCCCAGTATGCTTTACGAGTCATGCAATTGTGCAGTGTGACTTGCATATATTTAACATTTAAGAAATTCTGGGAGTATTCTTGGGATAATTTGTTTTGTCTTCAGTTGTTTTGGATGTTGAATTAAATAATTTCTTAAGTTTCTTTTGTTCAGTGTAGATTATTGTTCCCATTAACTGTGTTAAATTAATTATCTGCTAGAATTTTCTAGACTATAACCATGTTGTTACAGATCTCATTTTAATTTTGGTCATCTAATGTATTGCAGTCAGCATAAATGTCTGAATACAATCTCGGACACCTTGCTTAAGATACACACAAATACACTCACACTAACCTCCAAGGATCTCTCAACCTATAAAAGGAATTATTGTCTGTAAAGTGGATGATTACATTTGCAGTACTAGTGGATAAAGACTGCATGGAGGAATAGAAACTGATTAACCTTGGTTCAGATCTGAGCTTTTGTCAGGATTTCAGGGTAGAAAACTAATGTTTCACAACACCAAGTTTACTGCCATAAACTTTGTGTTAAAAGGCTCTACACACAGATTTTTACACTGAAACTTCAGGAGAAGTTACAGAATATACAAATTGTTGAGATCTATACAGACAACTTGTCTCTGTACTCAGTGCATAGGGGAAGAAGATGGCTGCTTCAGTTGATATTATTAAGTTGCCTGTTTTCTGATTATGTTGCTAAGCAAGTTTGGAAAACAAATGAAAACTTCAAGAGGAACAGTCGATCTAGTTTCAACTGAATTTTTCCCACCTTACTAGAAGTTCTCTTTAGTCTTCTTCTTCTGGAAACTTGCTCAGCCCTGCTCAATAGTCCTTTTCCATAATGTACAAAAACTGTGCTAGAAGATTCTGAGAGTGATCTGACCTCTGCATCCCACCTCCTGATCATTCTGGAAGGGTGGCACTGGCCAGTGTTGAATAATTCCCACATTTTTTGCTGGTAAACTAATTCCCCCCTCCCCCCTCTTTCCCATACTGGCTTTATGCCTCATCGACATTGAGGTAATTACAGACAGGAAGGGATTGGAGATAAGGAATGGCATTTAACCAAGGCCTTTTGAAGTAACCATCCTATATTTACCTGGAGTGATTTCAAGACACTGTGGAAAACCAAAATCATGAAATCCAGCTGGTGATCTGACCCCGTGTTATCCTGAATGGCAGGTCCAAGGGTTACAGCTGACGCACAAGGCTCGGTATTACTCAACACAATGATACCATGCTTTCCACAGCTGATTCTTAATTGAGTTAATAAATTATACAGATTACCATCCCATAAGCCATCTGCAGTGTGAAATATTTGTTTGAAGTAAAATATCTTATCCAAGTATATTAGTTGTGAATTTTATTTAACATTAAAATAAAGCAGATTATTTATCTGTATTAAAATATATACAGAAAAATCTTGTAAAAAACTTGTCATACTTCATAACACTGAATTTAAGATTGCTGCTAGGTATTGCACACAATCAATCTTTCTTTTATAGTGAAAGGTGATGATCTGACAAGTACAAGAGTCAGGATGGTTTCTTCAAAAGGCCATGGTATATTTCCTTACTGTTCCTTGAACCCTGTCCTTTTCCACTTCTAATAACATTGATGAGTCATAAAGCCATTGCAAAAAGAGAGAATGCAAGAGGCATTTTCCATCTTCTACCCATTATCCCATCCTCGGATCGCTTATCTCCCCCCCATCCCCCTTACCCAAAAATAGTTAATTAACAAGTCTTCACGCCTGCAAGGAGCTTCTAATAAACGTGGTTGGAATCCTACATCATGCCATATTAACAGTCAAATCAGCCAAAAGCAGGCCCCATTTTCAGAACTTAATTTAACATGTTGCTATTGCTATCCTCATGCGATTTATTGTTTTTCAATCCATGAAGCATTTTTTGCTACCTGAATACATTTCCTCAGTATACTGAATAGTAATTTCATCCCTCCACTTGTTGATTCGGCTTTCTGTGCATCCTCTCACATTCTGATTCTCTAGAAATTTCTTTATTTCCTTCCTTTAAGCTTACATATCCATTTCCATCTTGTGTTTCTTTAACAACATGACATACAAGATTTGCAACAACAATCTGTCAAACTAAAACAAGTTCTTGGCCCAGCTTTTGTATTTTGCCCTGTGTATGTTGTTTCAATTTATTGTTACTGTTGTTAGTGGGCTGATTGTATGTCAAACACTTTTTTCACTGGCTTGTAACTGTGTTGGACATAATGTATCTCAGTTGAGAAGGAATATATTTCCCTTTTACTGTGTGCTGCATCTTCAAATGATAGAGCTATTTGGTGAAAATGAGGAGCAGTTTGCTGTATAATTTTGTTCTTTGTGAAACAGCAGATATAAGCGTATGGAGCCTCTGAAAAAGTAACTTCTTCTGTTCATGATCCTGCTGTCATTTAACACTTTGGGTATACTTATAAGAAGAATTTGCAGTGGTTTTTGGTTTTAAATGGTGACTGACACTGTTGTTCTGTTTTCCAAATTCTGTGAAGAAGAACAAATGTGTTAGGATCTCACATGAATATTTAACAACTCACATTTAGATGATACAATTTCTTTTACCAAATCAACATGTGAATTAATAAATACCATTCTTTCTTTACATCATAATCCAAAAAATCACCATTTGCCAGGCTCATTTTGTTATCGTAATCCCACAGTAGTTCAGCATGCCTAACCTTTGTGTGTCACACCTCCAAAGATTCTCCTTGGCTCCACAGGCATCAATAAACTAACTTAAAGAAGAAGCCAATTGCACAAGAATTATCCACATTCAGTTTAAATAACCACTAGATATATTGCGCTACCTTATAACTGTCACTAGAAATTATGAACATTTTTCTCACTTGTCTTGATTGGTTGCATGTTATTTAAAAGTACAAGCCTTTCATTACTGAAGCACGATGAACCCAAATTATTTAGTAATTCAACTTTATTGAATTATACAGTTGTAAATAATACAAGCTAGGGGGATGAAAACATGGCAAGAATGTGGTGTGCGATACATAGAAAAATTAGTTTGTTAAATAAATTGAGTTGCTAGTATCTGCATAAGGAAGTTGAGGCTATAGTCTGACTCATTATTTTCATTGCTCTATTTTCTCTCTCTCTCTCTCTCTCTCTCTCTCTCTCTGCGCAGAATATTATGTTTGTGGTCATCATTATCGTTGGGAACCATCTCCAGTTTCCCGGGTTTGGTTTACAAGCCTTGGTTGTTGTATACGATCGTTTTCCACTGTCTCCTAGCCAGAAACATTTCTTGGTCCGTGATATATTCCCAGTTCCAACCTCTTCTCTCTATGTCCTCCTTCAGTTGGTCTGTCCATCTTCTTCTTGGTCTTCCCACTGGTCTTTTGTTTGTGGTGTTACAATTAATTCCATATTGCATCTAGAAGGTGGGTACACTTTTCTCATAGTACGTAAAGATGAATATTGTGGAACACAGATATTTGCCATCGTAGATTTGCTTAATCACATATACATTTAAGGATGAGACATTTGTTGATTTGTTGGAACTTCAAAAATATCTTCTTAAGTGTAATTTTCTCTACTGCAGGGACTTTCGTGCCTCTACCTGAAGACAGAAATTTGCAGGGCTTTATTCCTCTTGAAAATGCCCTTGGAAATTACAGGTAAGCTAAAAAAATGTTTTTAGTTATCGAAGTTGTGTGAAATAAAGGGTGTTTCAATAAGATCACAAGATTTGAATTGCACACCATTTTGGCTGTTTGGATTCGATAGGTGAATAATTGTGACAGTTCGTCTGGAAGCAAATAGGAGTTAGTAAACAAGGAGCACTTCACAATACAACAATACGTCCTTATTTTAAACTTTACTATGAAAATAGTGAATATTTGGTTGCTTCGATTCGTAAAGTGGTTTCAATTTTCTGTACAAATAATATTCCGAATTCATCAAGGGTGAAAAGAATAATAAAATTCAAAAGGTCTGGTTCAGTAGTTGATATAAAACATGAGATGAGCTTGTAGTGGTCATTTAGAAGAAAAACTTCACAGCAGTTCACGAGACTGGCCAAGAGTCCAGGGACCATGATTCGTCATCATGGACAAAAACTACATTTCAACAGCCACTCTTAACTCTATTCTCACTGAAGATTTGACCTTGCTTAAAAAATCCAATTTACTCGTGAACTTATACCAACAAACCATGTACACCGAATAGAGTTCACCAGTTGGATAATTGAACAGCAAGAACTGAATGCTGATTTTTTTTGTTGACAAAATCATCTTCAGTGATGAAGCCCATTTTCACGTTGATGGCTTCATTAATAGACAAAATTGCCACACTTGGGGATCAGAATATCCACAAATGATTCTTGAGAAACAAATGCATCTCCAACATGTCACTGTTTGCTGTGCATTGTGGACTGGAGGAATCATTGGACTGTTTTTCTTTGAAAACTGTGCTGGTAATGCATTAACATAAAAGGGCAAATGCTATTGTAACATGATAATCCTGTTCTTTGTGCCTCATTTGGAAGATATTGCTCTTGAAGATATGGGGCTTCAGCAGGAAAGTGCCACTTTCAATACCGCCCATGCAACATTGACGAGCTTGCACAGTCTTTTCCCAGTCATTTCGTTTTCCGTTTTGGTGACCAGAATTGGCTGGCACAATTTTGTGATTTGACACTAGTGGACTTTATGGTTTATGGCAAGAAGCCCGCAACCACTCAAGCAATGAAGATGAAATTAAATGCTTTATCCATTAAATACCGTGATATTTGTGCAAAACCATCATTGAAAATTTTGTTGGAAGTGTCCGTGTGTGCCGCCAAAATCACGGCAGCCATTTACTAGATATGTTGTTCCATATATAATTCCAAAATGTGTATGTTATAACTCAATACACACTACAATACTTTGGCACATAAAACCATGTTTTATTTGAAATTCAAATATTTTGCTCTTATGGTAACACCCTATATTACTTTGGTTAATATCTCTTTCTGAATTAGTTGTCATTACTTTTTAATGTGTCATTTTTTATTTTATTTTTCCATATACATTTTGACCCATCATCTTGAGGCTAAACTGGGTGCTAAATTTTCTTCACTAAAGACAATATTACATGGAAAATAATTACCATGATGATAATTAAAAAATACACATAGAACCCCATGAATGAAACTAACTGCTAAAGTAGGAAACAAGTTACAGTATATCTAACTACAAGGATATATATGTATTCTATCCTACAGTCTGAACAGCTATATATTAAACGAGTAATTTGACTGTCCCATTTATACTACTAGACCTCGTCAGATGTCCAGATATCCAGAACGGTATGTATGTTTTAAAAGAGCCCCGACTGCAACCCATGCCGTAACTCTCTCTCCTATTATCGATTGCAGCGGAGACCCCAGCGCTTCAGGAAGTTACCCTCCTGGAATACATGAGGGACTCCAGCAGTCACTCAGAAGGGAGACTCCTCCGGGAATTCAGAGGTGATTTGGCAGGTCACAGTGGATGCGTTTGACGGTTCCAGCCCTCAGCTTTCTTCCACTCCAAGTATTTTTGCTTCTCGATTTGAGAGGCTATTTCTGTACTTTCATTCAGCAAGCGCCATAGTCTCTCAGATCACAGTATATCGAATATTCTACGCCCTAAAGCCGCTGTTGCTGTGTGTACCTCTTCTCCGCTGTTATCCGACATTCCAACACCACGTGCTCTGGCGTGCTTTCCTCTCCACACTCGTACCTGCTGGTTGGTGAAAATCCACGTTTATTTAGGAAGCTTCTGTATGGTCCGTGGCCGGTTATGTACTGGATTAGCCCTGGAGAAGGTTGAAAGAATCCCGTGCTGATTCTTTCAGCTACGGATGGGAACATGTCGTACGTTCTACGACCAGTTTCGCTTAGTGTATCACTCGTTTTGCCATTTCTCAATCAATGTATTCCATAATTCCTTCTTTGTGCTTACTTCTTTCCCAACTATTTCCACAACCTTGTCCATCCTGTCCTTTTTCAGCCAATATGTTGCTCCTCGTCTCCTCACTTCTAAATCCAGGGGCAGTACACCTGCTGCTACTGTTAGGGCTGATGTTGATGTTGTGCGATACGCACCTCTGAGCCTGATTAGTATGGTTCGTTGCAATCTCCAGACTCTTTCCTTCAGCTTAACCTTTCTGAGGTGTTTGCCCTGGACACTAGCTGCATAGCTGACGATTGATGCGAGTATACCATTGTGGTACGCCTTCGTTGCCAGATCAGGGATCTGGAACTGTCTGTTTCCTATACTTATGATTCTGTTCATTGCCCGTAGAGTTCTTCCACAGACCTCCAGATGGGCCCGAAAATTAAGTCATTCATCCAGCCATAAGCCCGAGTATCTACTGATTGAACTTCTTCGTATTTTCGTCCTGTCTATCTTAATATTAGGGTTTTGTTTCAGTTGCTTTTTCTTTGCAAACACCATGTAATTTGTTTTATTGGGTGCGAGTTTAACTTCTTCACACCATTTCACAAGAACTTTTAGCACATTTTTACACCTAATTTCGATCTCAGCTCTTGACATTCCTTCAACTAGCATAAGAAGATTGTCTGCGAAGTTGTGGAAAGCCCCCAATATGTCAACCATTATTCCTGCAACGTATTTTTTCTCTGACCCTTCGATTATTTAGATGGCTCGGTTTATTGCATCCTCAATTGACATTATTGCTCTAAAATTATACTGATCTGGATTCATTCCTCTGGTTGCTCTAAAGTCTTGAATTTACACAGGACGTTTAATAGGCAAATCGGGCGGTATGATTTCGGTATGAGTGGATCTTTGTCATCTCCCTTCTTGAGTATTAAAACTTCCCCACGCTTCCAGATGCTTGGTATTCTTCCCTGCCTAAGACATTTGTTAAATAGTTTGCACAGAATTGGTGATACATCCAAGATCAACTTGGAGCACCATCTGGTCCTGGTGCTTTTCCCAAGCTCGCAGAATTGATTGCTGTTATCTCCTCGTCCAGAGAGATATCGCTGTCCTTTTCTCCACTGACATAGGGTTGCCACATTTCACAGTAGAGGTCATCTTGTTGTCCAGTGTTTTCCTCTTGTCTGTCGTGCGACAGTAAGCTGTTCAACAATTCATCCACTGATTCCTTCCAGTTAGTTGTAATTGATACATCTTCTCTTCTGATTGAGGAAAACGTGGTGGGAGGTCGTATTTTACCAGCGGCTAATTTGTACGGAGTTCCCCATGGATTAACCTTCAGATTTTCTTTTACAAATGACTCCCATCTACTTTGCTTGGTTGTTAGAATTTTGTGCTTGTATTGTACTCTGTTGTCTGTATCTAACAAGAAGAAAATCTCTTTCTGCAGCTACTCAGCTCCTTTGATAGGCTTTTCTAGCTTTCCTTACTTTTGCTCTCAGTGCTAGCAATTCTGCGGTCCAGGATCTATCTGCTGTACCACCAATCTTCTTCAGAGGAACAGCAGCTCTCATTGCGTCCTGAATCGCCCGTGTTATTTCCCTCGCCACGTTGTCCACATTGAAGTCTTATTCTGATACTACCGGAGCTACAAAAGCTTCTCTCAACCTCTGCCATGATGCCTGTCCCAAGTTGTATTGCTTTCTGAAGTAGATTTTTCCCGGGTCAGCTATTCTCCTTTCTCTGCCTACATCAAACAGTACGATGTTGTGGTCGCTGGTTGTCAAGTTGCCCGCTCTCCAGTAATGCAGCAAATTCCCTGCAGTGTTATTTGTTATAGTTACGTCGATATTGGTGCTGGCACCAACAATTCACCCCTAGCATCTGTTCGCCGACTGTGCCATAGAACTGACTTTCCATTAATGTCAGCCGTTGTTATCATCGGTTGGTCTGAGAGATGTGTAATGTGTTATAATGGCAAGGCTTTCATTAGTTCAGTTTGCAAGAAGATGGAAACCTACAATATCAGAAAACTCTTGTTTCAGTTTTCATCACATCCCAGTAAACTGTTTGTATGCTGTCACATATTTCTTCAATAACCGAACTAATTTTTTTGTCATTCTTTTACCCAAATAAATATGGAAAAAATTACAAAAAAAAACTAAACATTAAACAACTTGTTTTTTCAGACATAAAAGAAAATATTTCTTGTGGAGCTACTAATGTGCACATCCAGTCATTTAATGGAAAAAAAATTGACTGATACACACATTTCCCACAGTTTCTGCTCTCATTTTTCAGCAGTAGTTGTCTTTTCAAACCCAACTCCATTCTTATCTGTGTGTTTTGGCCCAATGTGACCCATTAGCAGATCAGTATTTGTAGGTGATGGGATCACCAAACATGAGACCTATGTGGTAACCTGAATGATATAATTAGGAGAATTTGATGATGATTTAAGTATTTGAACTGGTTGATATCTGTTCAGATGTGTTTTTGTGAGAGAATTAGGTGGTATAAAGATAAGACGTCACATTGGTTCAAGTGTCATGGCAAGGAGTTCCCATTTGCATCTTTGTTTTGAATGCAGTGTGGCTCAGTGTGCTGAGGCGCAAACACTTGTTTGAGTAGGTAGAGAGACCGGACACGAGCCCTGCCCCCCCCCCTTACCCCCTCCCACACACTCACACACACACACACAAACTTACCGGCAGTCTAGACTGCAGATTTTAGGCAGTTCTCCACAGCCGCCAAGGCAAATGCTGGGACAGTCCCCAATCTCCGCATTATAAACTACACATTTCACAAACAATAATACATTTATCAGACGCAGAACACAGCTATATATTTTGCAGACAAATGGCAACACTTCACTTCTCCATTGCTACATATTACAATTGGCAGTAGTTGTAATATACTTGGCGTCAGCAAGGGCATGCAGCCAAATTTGACTGTGCCAATAATGAGTAAAATTTATCAAAGGCGATCCCTAATGTTTGTAAAACTGGGGTGAAGAAGACTGATATCCACAACATACCCGGCAGATGCTGGAAACACTGTACAAGTGTAGTTAAATGTTAACATTTACTTTACTGGTCAGTACGTACTTATCTCGAGGCGTCTGAACGTGTCCAGTTCTAGCATCTGAGGGTATCCCATCAGCTATGTCCACACTTATTCAACAATTGGTCATCGTAGGCTTGCCTCGTGTTGCATGAGGGAGAGGCATGTGGGGTATGCTCAGGAGCATTCCTCAGATTCTCAGTTTGTTCGGCAAATTGTGAGGCCTGGCGGGTTTCAAGCATTTACAGTTGAAGTGGGTTCGTGTGCATCTCCTTGGGCAACACATCGCTCTCAAATGAGGATATGCTTTAATTTATTAAAGAACAGCAAATCCTATGACTTTGTACAAATGTGCCAGAGAAGTTCTTAGTTGTTTTTCCTTCATCTTGTAAATTGCCACCATTAATTTACTAAAATTTGGTAACAATATTGTGATGAATGAACAACGGGGAAAAACATCAATAAAATTGAGTTAGAGAATATAAAAAAAGTTAATTACTTGATACAATTACTTAATTACAGTGTTATTACAGAAGCTGTACATATCAGAACAACTGATTCATTAGTTAAAAGGGACACTAATTTATCAACTAGGTGTGGCCTGGAACCCGGCTATTAAAATGCTGAAACAGTTTCGCCTCGGTAACGAGCAGAAGAGTGGATGACGTCATTGTGTTGTGTGACTTTTGTCTTCCACCATTTCCATGGCAGCGTGTAAACAAACATTTAATCATTGACATTTGGTTGAAAATGAGGACTGGAATAGACACCTTTGAAATGTCCCACAAGTGTGACATTTTTACGTGGTTGGAAACCCGAGAAGCGTTATTTATATACACCGTGAAACACTTCGATCTTAGTAATTAATTTATTAACAATGGATGTAAACCACATAATGATACAGTATCAATTTGAAAATTCAGAATATGCACCCATACAAAAAATCCAGAATTTACAGGTTTGTATCATGGACAATAAATCGCACTATTGGCAATAAAAAAATTTTTACACTAACCATTGGAATAAGCCTGTCTCATTTTCTCTTAAATCTATTAATTAGTTTTAGGCTGCACACTCACTGATAAACATATAAAAAATTTAGTTTGCATCTTCTGAAAGAATGTAACTGATCTAGATAAAAAGTCTTCAGTATGTTAACTGATGACATAAGCTTTTACTTTGCAAAGTTTTGTTGAAATACATTCATTAGTTTTAACATAATGACAAAAACTTCAAAATTAATGATTTTGAAGTCTTTATCATCAGGAAGTTTGTGTCCTGTGAGGATTAAAAGTATCCTAGATCCTGACTGCTGGCATAAGCTACCACTATACGCAATTTCATTAAAATACTTCCATTAGTTTTTGCTTGATGCGTGAACATGCAGACAGACAAAAATTCCAAATTTTATAGTATAGCTTTTGTTTCATCACTGTGTATATTGCAACTACTCTTTTCAAAAATATATTACATTCACAACTTTTCTACAGTAGTGTAGATAGAGGTTACCAAGTGTACCCATTGTTATGTAATGCCAAAAATAAAGACTATGCTAACAAAATCTAGAAGATAAATACCTTAAAGGGGAAAATATTTGATGGATGTGACTACAGTGAAGAAGAAAATCAATAGCCTGAGATATACTTTGTAGCGAGCATCAGTAAGCCCTTACCAAGAAGAGTGGTGATGGGGGTGAGAGGATGGTTCATGTACAACATTATCATATTCATATCTTACACAATTACACCAAGAGAAACCAAACAACAAATTCAGGCAACGTTTCATATATGCTTTTCTTGGAGACTTTAAACAAATACATTAGTGATATGAAAGAGTCGCCAAGTGGCAAATAATTAATGTTAATAGCCAATCTGAGTTTGGCAGGTTTTGTATCTCTAACTTTCGTGTCTCATTTGGTTTCCATTACTTTTAAAAGAATATAAGAAATTTTGCTCGGACAGACATCCACCTGAAGTTCTCGAGCAATGAATTATCATTTAACTCCAGTTCTTGGAAAATTTGCACATTCCAAGTTTTTAAATTACCTCGTATCCACAGTTTCCTCAGTGATTTCTTTTTGTTTTGGTATTTGATAATGTAATAATAGCCACTGTAATATCCTCTATAAAAATCTTGCCGCAGCGGCAATGGACACTGGAGGCATGTGTCAAGATGAACATGGTGCAAGAGGAAACTTGGGATATCCTCATAAAGCAGTATCAGGCATGCCGTGTCCTAGAATCCAAGACAAGCCATTAGAAGACCTTCCAATCAAAAGTGCTAAGGGGACGGCGGGGACCGTCAGACTTGTTAAAAACAGATTTCGATCTCTTTCATATATGTTGAAGGGCACACGGCATATATGTCTGTGGTATAGTCGTTTCTCAAAATGTGCCCTAGTTTTTTTAGATATTCGCATGTAAAAAAAAAAAAAACTAAATGTTGTCTATATAGCAAATTATTGCACCATTTCATCAAATGGCAGTGTGGTCTATGCGATAGGGTGTTAGTTTCATAATTTTCTGACCAGAGTTCAAATCCACGTAGATTCAAATATTTTTATTTATTTTTATCTTCAGAAATTGTCAAGCTTGACTTTTTTTATTTTGTTTAAACTTCATTTAAACACTTTTATTGCGTGAAATAAAATTTAAAACAAATCACATTGCTTATAACAGATACACACCAAATGTAATTTCGGCCAATATATCAACAATGGATTTGTAATATGCCTCGCACTCATAAGCTGCTGTTTTCTTAATCGCATAGTTTCCGTATACTTTCTTCAGCATCTCAGGTGTCTCCGAGGGTGATTTCTCCAGCAACACACAGAATTTGATATTGCCATGCTGCTCTAAAGATGACATTTTATAATCTGACAAAAGAAAGAAACTAAGTCTAAAATATCATGCACCGCATGCACAAAATCGACTACAGCTACCTGCTGCGTGGTGCAGCACCTTCCTCAAGAGTGTTTCCAAGCTCCGAAACAAAAATTTCACTTCCAGCAAACAATTGCTTGACTGTAGACGACAATTCTGACCGAGCGTGGTGGTGTAACGGATAGCGTTCTGGCCTCGCATTCGGGAGGATGGCGGTTCGAATCCCCGTCCGGGCATCCAGATTTGGGTTTTCCATGGTTTCCCCAAATCACTCCAGATGAATGCCGGGATGCTTCCTTCAAAAGGCCATGGCCGAATTCCTTCCCATTCCTTGCCCCCATCCTTTCCCGTCTCTAAAGACCACGTTGTTAAAAAGGGACGTTAAACTGTTACCAAAAAAAAAAAAAAAAAAAAAAAAAAAAACACGACAATTGTGGGAATTTTTCGACCCAACCTCGTGAAGCTTTTCTTTTTGTTTTATTTTTATATACAAAATCCTATGCACGAGTAAACCACATCACCACCACAGAACCAATTGAGGCCATATTAACACCATACATTGTTGAGTTACAATTAAGGTTTTTAGATATGTTTCATTCCGATAGGTGGCACTTGTATCTAACTTCTATGTTCAACTGCGAGATGCGATTTACATTTCATTGTGGCGCATGGAACTAAGAAATAAAGATAATATTGTTGAATATCTTTGGTTAACATTTATATTGTGAAGTTGAAATAATGCCTTGAATTATTTTTTGCTTGACATTATTAGAAAATAAACATCTTTAACTACCAAAGGAAGTACCTCAGGACTTAACAGACACATTTTTGCAAATGGTAGTTATGAGAATTGTGATCTCTGGATCAGAGATTACACTAGCATCTTGTTAACAAAACTTGCTATTTTGAGCATGAGAGGTGCAAACTAGAAACAGGACAGGGTAAAGTTATCTGCAAGTGCAAAAGAACTTGAATACATGCATAATTTGAATCTGATTTTGAAACAGGTAGAAGATAATTGCCACTGTGCCAGCAGTCACGCCAAATAAAAAAATAATTCAATCAAAATATTTGAGTACTTAAGTTTTGTTCTTTATATGCTGCTAGTAATATAAAATATTCAGATGCCAAATCTTTTAAATTATTGAACTACTTTCATATTTGAGACATCTGTTATGTGAACAGTTATGGCTAAAGAAGGAATTTTTGTTTAATACTTGCATCATTAATTATTATTATTTGCCAGCTATATTCTATTTGAACTGGCTTTAGGATTTCAAATATAATAAAATTTTGAGCTTGTCATCGCTTCCTATTCGTGTGGTTTCAAAAAGAATCGTATCATGCTGAAAAACTTGACTGGTTTATTTAAATCAAAAGAAAAGCCTATTTGCAATTTTTACATTTATTTATTTATTTGCCAATCGGCTTTGTACATAAAGAAATAATACTTAACATCAACATATAAGGTATGTATATGATTATATAATTCATAAAAGTCTTTTAATGTTAGAGTTTAGTCCAGCATGAGATCCTCCAAAGAAGTTGATGTTGGTTGCATGTAAGTTAACCAAACTTACTATTCTATGGTGTGGTCTAAAAGCAACTTAGTTTTTGTTGGGTTTTACAGCATGCAGTAGTGTTCTTGTTCATTGACAACTTTGTAGAGGAAGTATAGGTCTGCCAATTGCCTCAGACTTCGTAGGGTGTTAATGTTATAATAGAGATACACATCACACACATCTGTAATTTTTTTATCCTGAGGATAGTGTAACAGGAACTTACAGAACTTACGTTAAACTTCTTCGACATAGCTAATTTGTTGATTGGTAAATGGTGACCAGACAATACTACCATATTCCAGTAATGGTTTGACAAAGTCAGAGAAAAGTCGAAACTGTATTAATGTTTTTGAATTCTTTCCCAGATCTACATATGAATCCCAGGACACAAAATGCTCGCGGAGTTTGTAGTTAATATGATCATAGAAAGTAAGCATATCATCAATTATCACTCCAAAGTCTTTTATTGAGTTAACTGTTTCTACATTTTGAGCACATAATGAGCAGTTAAAAGGCAGCATGTTGTGACATTGAGAAAAATGCCATGATAGCATATTTTTTTATGTTAAGGTGAAACTTATTTTCCTAACACCATACCTCTAACTCAGAAATGTCTCGTTGTAGAATATCAGTGTCATGATCACTGTATATTGTTCTGAAGATCGTCATATCATCAGCATATAGCAGATACTCAGACTTAAATTTTTCATCAATGTCAGTTATGAATATGCTTAATAGGATAGGTCCTATATGGGAACCTTGTGATACACCAAAGGTAACAATGTATTCATTTAACAAATGACAATTCACACGTGCTTATAAACACCTGTCTGATAAATACGAGCGAAGCCAGTCCATAACAACTTAATTTACTAACTAGAATATCATGGTTAACCATGTCAAAGGCCTTGCTGAAATCTGTATATAGGGAGTGCACATCCTGACCTTTATTCAGTGCGTTAAGTATGACGTTAACGTAGAGATAGTGGTTAGTTGACATAGATCTTCCCCCGAAGAATCCATCCTGTTTTGAGGTTATGATGTTTTTAAATGCAAAAGTAAGCTGTGGCAGGATGATTTCCTCCAAAAGCTTAGCAAGTGATGATTTAACGCATATTGGCCTATATTTGCTGACGTCAGATTTGTCACCTGATTTATGTATGGGTCTAATGTATGATAGTTTCCATGTTGAGGGAAAATTTCCTGTTACGAGAGACTGGTTGAAGATGTGAGTGATAGGCTCACAAAGTCCAGTAGTACAATTTCCCAATAGAATGTTGGGTATCCGGTCAGGTCCAGCACCTTTATTAATGTCCAGTCGTGTGAGTTCACAAAATACATCATCAAAATGGACTTCAAATTTAGAGATATCTGCATCTGGATATTTACTGCTATTGTCATAAATAGTAGGAACAGGCGGACGATCTGATGGATCTTTGTATATGCTTTTAAAGTATGATACCAACAGATTGCTGACCTCAACACCATTACTCACAGTCTCCATGTCATGGTGGAAGTAATGTCAACATCATTGTTATTTATTTTTAATGAAACTCCAGAATTTGTTAGTCAGATTTCAAATCTTCATCAATTAATTCAATTTTAGTCACTTTATGCTGATTGAAAGGCATGCCTTGATTTTGAGTACATTTGTGATCAAGAATTGCTAGATTTTTTTACTAACTAGATTTTCTTTAATGATTCAAGAAAAGTTCTAGCTCAATGTGAGTGTGGACTTGAGATTGTAGTGCAAGTCAATGTTTTCTTCTGATTAATCTCATTAAGTAAACATGAATCCTTCTAAATCTAGGTTCTCTGTAACATATTCTAGAAAAAAAAGATTCATTAATCTCCTGGAATCAACTAGTTTGTCATAAGATGACCAGGGTTATGAGAATACACTCCCCTCCTCAACCTCTTTTCCTCATAGGTAGCTGATTAGTAAAACCTGATACAAAATCACTTATTTGGTACATTGTATCCTCTGCCTTTTAGATATTTCTGTTAACTTGACTGCTGACATATTTGGAAGGGTAGAATTCTGATTTTTGATGTGCTTAGGCTGACTGCTGTTACCATTGATTAGTATATCATACTTTGATAGAATGGCATTTCCTATTTCAGATTTCATCTCCTTTGTCATTGCCAACAGAAATCGTATATATTATAAAGATACTCGATGCTGCAATATATTTCCATTTCTAATAAGATGGATTGATCTCACCTAGTTTTATTCTGAGTGGAGATGTGCCAAATGCGCCTTTTCATTGGTAGGACTAAAGCTGACAAAATATTTAGGTCTAATACACATAATCTTTCAGAAATTGTTAATGTTATCAGCCACTGAAATTTTTGCCTTTTAGTTACATTTCAGTTTTGCTTACTTAGAGGGCTTTTGTTCATTGGTATAGTTATTTTCCAAAAATATTTTTTTCTGTCGTGATTTTCCCTTGTTCCTGGCCTGCCACTGACAGTACTTCCTGAGTGAAAGTAACAAATCAGGGTGACAGCAGCTGAGTCAAAACATTTGCATTTATATATTTGTTTTTCCCTTTTGTGTTTATTGTTTTACTGTCCCTATTGTCATTGTAATTGGGCATCATAAATAATCTGGTTTGTCGCGTGGAAAAGGATGTTTTTGTCAGTAATCAGTGTTCAGAATCCATCATTTACTATAGCAAATTGATTTTATGATAAAGGTACAAGAATTATATGTGAAGCTCTTGTCATCCATAATCATGTAAAAGTTCTTAGCCGAGTTCAGCCTGAACATTTTTAATATATTGTGTCATGTAATTATTTTGTCATGCTACCTAGCATTAGTTTTTTTTTTTAATAATATATTTATATCAGTTTTAATTGTTTTGGTTTTTTTACTGTTTTATGCAGGTTCACTTTTGATGAGCCAAAAATGGATACTGCAACTGCAAACAAACTTCGTGCATTTAGACTCGTTGAGTTTGGACGTTGGTTATCTAGCCAGGAAAAATATAATCTTTTGAAAAGAAGGTAATGTGTGTGTGTGTTCTTTGTTTATGTTTTCACTTAATACGTTTCTTACATTTCCATTATTAATCGTGTTATTACAAGAAATATTTTTGTTATAATACTCTTGTAATGTTAGTACATTTTTTGTGGAATGCATACAGGTCGCTCATTTGAATTGGGATGAAACTCCTAATTTCTTCAATAAAATAGTTATGAAACATTTGGTCTTATTCATACCAGAAATAATTGCAACATTGTCGAAGTTGTGATAATTACCAAGTGTGGTGGGTGAGTTTTAACCATCCAGCCTTTTATTCGGAAGGGCATGGGTTCGATTCCCCATCCGTCCATCCAGATTTGGGTTTTCCATGGTTTCCCCAAATCACTCTAGTTGAATTCAAATTTGTCCCTGTTCCTTGTCCTCAGTCCTTTCCTGCCTCTAATGACCTTGATTTCAATGAGTACATCTTGTGAGAAGGGTTAGATGTGAATAAAGAAAAATGTTTTCCAAGAATTTTGAGACCTTTAAGACAGCCATCAGCATTTCTTTCAGTAATGTGATAACTACACTGGACTAGATAAGACTAGTGCAGGCTTATATCTTTGAAATAGTGCTTTATCCACAGTCAGTTGCTGTTTTAAGTCACTTTTTACAGGTTGATAAAATTACAAACATTATTTCATTATTCACAAACATGTAGTGTACAAAAGAAGGTAGTCATTACAATCCCGATAAAGTATAACATACTGAGGAGTGACCAATGTTTTGATGTTGAGTTATCACAATAACCAAATCAGTTCCACATTAATGCATTCGTGAGATGTTTTGCGATAGTAGTATTTACCTCGAGGAAAACATTCAACCGCTAAGGAAAGCAAAATCGCTCTCCAGTTTGGTATTCGGGAGGATGGAGGCTCAAATCCCTGTCTGGCCATCCTGACATTTCCACTGGTTTTAGTAGTCACTCCAGGCAAATGGTGGGATGGTTCCCTTAAAAGGCCGTTGCTGAATTCCTTCCCCTTAGCTCATGTAGGCTGAAAAGAGCCCCTGACACCCTCTGGCAGCTCACCTCCTAGGTTTCACCTGGGAGGAATGAAACCTGTTATATATATATTAAAAAAAGACAAGAACATGAATAACATTGAATATTTTGGGTCTTGTCAACAGGAGAACATTATGGAGGGTGGGTGGTTTAGAAGACCGTCTCACTAATTGCGATCATAGTATTTACCACCAAACATTTAACTATATTGAAATTATAGTAGTGTAAACAGGATATAGATAGAGAAAGATCCAATATTTCATGGCAAATGGTGGAAAAATACCCATTACATCAGTGGCAGCCGAAGTGATTTGCTCAGGTAGTGACAACCCCGAAATATTTTGAAAATTTACTGATCTTCATTATTGAAGTGAAAGGTGCCTGGAAGAACTCCTCAGTGTAGACTAAGAAACTTGGAATATGAAACTTTAAATGTAAAACACATTACGTGCATGTACTGCCGGATTAAAGAAATTTTTTTGACATTAATCAATCATAAATACTTTAAAATTGACCAGAAGGCAAATAATGACCGATTTTTCAAAAACAGACTGGTTGACCTACAGACATTGCTGGATTACCCAATAGGCATGACTAGGCAGTATCCTGGGGAGACCGATTTTTAAAGGCCCCCTGAGATTTGACTTTTTTCATAAAATAAAAATAATAAAAAAATAAATAAAACCATCAAATTAATATGAAAAGCATGAAAATTATTATTTTTTGTTTCATTGTAGTGTACCATAAATAAAAGTAATTTTCAAAATATTCATCATTTATTTGAATAAAACATATGATCAATTCAATTAATAATCTATGAAATTTTTTCTTTGTGATTATAAAATACAGATAATTTTTTTCAAAAACAAGGGGACTCAAAAATTTTGAGTGCATAGGCCCCATACTTTCTTAATCTGGCACCGCCTTCGATGACCACGACAACAGTGGCACACAGTTTTTGTCAGTGGAACACATTTTGCTCGATAGTCGTATTCTGCTATGTGCATTCATAAACTTGTGTAATTCTATTTGAAAGGAACCAAGAAAGAGAAACAATATTTCCTCCTCACATCAACAATGCTTCTATGTCAGCGTTTCTCAATCTTTTTTACCCCAAGGACCAGTAAACTGTCAAAAAGATTGTTGCAGACCACTAACTTACATGGGCCTAATTTTTTATGTATGTGTAGATTATTAACACCTAGGACATATTTTATAGTACCATTATAATATAATAAATTTAAATCATGCTTTGAATTTCTACAAAAACACGTTATAAAACTTTAACTGAACTGTTAAAGGTTAATCACATGTTAATCAGATTCTTAATATTTACCAAACCAAATAAATAATAACATATACTGTAGTCTGGACGTTATACTATACCACCAGCCCACATGCACAAAATAAACCTTTTATTTTTGTTTACTTCTCCAACCCTACAACATACCATGTTCCCTCAACTATTTAAGACCATCAGAAAATGGCCATTTACTTAATCCCTATACTAACAGCACTCTTTTTGATGCCATCTGGAAGTGAATAGACTATTGTAGAAACAATGCTGTCCTATCCTCATCCTGGAAATGCCAGATCTCTGCCTGGTCATTGAAAAATTCATGGCCGTATATATTATGAATACTATCAAAATTTATAATATTTTGCTTGCAGACCACAAGTTAACAAACACTGCTCTAGGGCGTGTAGTTGAATGTAATAAAAATGGCAGCTGCTACTGCACTCTACCAACAGTGTTACTAACTTTGTCGTGCTCCATAATTTTCCAGCCTGCGTGTCTGCCCACTGCCCAGCAGTAGGTCAGACAGAACAAAGTTGTCACCAGCCCTCACTAGCAAAGTAGCGCCCCTCACTTGTATATTTCCACAAAAACGCTGGAACGCATGCACAATTTGTCCCAATGACAGTGAAACAGTTCATTAGTGTGGCCAACAGATGGTGTTCAACATTTTCCCTAGTGGTCATCAGTTATCGTATGTTAGAGAATGCCGCATTTATAAATATTTATTTTTCTTTCACTACATTTATTTTTTAATTTATTTATTGTTGATCAGAAGGTGGTGACAGGTCATAGTGTCACTATGCCTTCATTACATGATAACGATAAATGTAAATTTTTTTTGAGCAGTCACCTTCATAAGTATTTTATTTTTAACTATAGGGCCCTGCTTTTTAATTGTGATTGATTTCTAAGCTCAGTTTGCTTCTGCCATGATTCTTGATCCAAAGCCCTGATAATTTGGTTTATTCCTCACTTATCAGCCCCAACCCAATCTTTGCCTAATAGTTTCATAGTTGCTGCTTTATTGTATTTTACAACATTCTTCATTTGGTTCAAATTTGTTTTTTCCTTGTTGTTGTTCTCATGACATTCATAAAAAATCAATAATCCTTTAATAATGTTTTTAGACAGAAGAGTATTATATATGCATTAAATCTAATGGGGGAAAAGGGCCTAAATTAGATTCTATGTGCTGGGCTATGATGCACATAAGAAGAATAAATAAATAAAAATTGTTCACACCAGTCTCAAAAAATACACTTTGTTCATAGCCTTAAAATGGAACTACATCCTCTAGTGGTGATCAGTTAACAATGACAGGATCCTGTTTATATGCATTTATAATATATATGAGTATTAATATTAACATCAAGTGCCATAGTCAAGTTCATTTGTAAATGACTTTTTATTTATGGTCCCTTGACTATCTGGGTGACACTGTGTAAAATGCCAATATTTTAGCCATCGAGCTGTGACTTTTTTCCCTGGACAGGGAAAAGGCTGCAGCATAACACTGGGCAGGTAAGCCATCAATTATTACTTTCATTTATTTTTATTTTAAATCCAAGCTTGATATCTATCTGGATGAATGTGTAATGATGGCACTACTGATAATAATGTCTATAAACCAGAAAAACGGTGCACTGTCCAATTTGTTTTTGTTACTAAGCCAATTAACACAGTACTTGCAATCTTTATCTAAAATACAACAAAAAACTGATATTTATGCATGTTGAGTTCAGACAAATCAACTTCTTCCAATTCTAGGCCTTGGAAACTTTCTTTCACCTGAAGCCTAACCAGTATCTTTTCTGTTGTATCACTAACCAGTGAGTTTGTTTTTATGGGAAGCCATGAGATATAGGTGTTATGAAATTTGTTTCAGAATTTTACCCACATCGTGTTAGCGGAATCTACAATATTACCATGGGGGCACGTTCCCCTGCCCTCAGCCTTCTTTATTACATGATTTTCTCAAAACAGCTTAATTGACTGGACTGTCTTTACAAAACTTAAATCTTATTTCTGGCCAATTCAACAATTTTTTGTAGAAATAAGTGAATCATCTTTTAGAGGAGTGGCTCCAGTGGTAACAGATCTCCCTGGAAAAGTTCGTAGTAATCTCAAATTTTTTATTGTACATTCCTTTGGCTTCAAACGTTTGCAGTATTGTCATTTATTCATTAAGAGAGTATTATCTTCACTGAAGATATTTTCCCATATGTTTTTACTTGGGATAAATATGTATTTAACAAATACATATTTGGTAGGTTTAGTTAAACCTACCATTATTGCCTCCACAATTGCATAATGGTTTAGAGCAGCAGCACTGTTTTGCACTAGAGGATGTAGTTGCCATATTTGACACTACTTTTCACTAGACATCTAAATTAGTTTATACACAATGAAAAGCAGCTGTATTTCACCTGTTACTGATAACCATGTCACATTTGTTAAAGAACTTAGTCAGCATGCATAGTACCACTTTTTTAAATATGTTTTTACTCTTAACTTTCAGACCACTATCCTGCCAGTGTGGTTGCATGGGTTAAAGTGTCACCACACTCGATTGGGGATGTACAATGGGTCTAGGTTCAAATCGTGGGTCCAGCATACTCTAGGATGGTCCATAATCTCTGCCTCATATTCTACAAGTTTCACGAACAAAAGTACTTTTATCACATAGAACATGAGCTACACATTTCACAGACACATGACAACACATCCACTCCCTGATCAAAACTTCTACAGGCTGGTAGTGGCAGATCATTGCTTTAAAAATAAGCATAGCCTGTGGAAGAGGATGTGCCAGACAACCTGTGAAAGTGGAAACATTCAAAAGATGATAATGATTCAGACTACTCACACCAAAATTAAATAAATTTCAGGATTTACTCCAAACAGAGTTTTATTTTTATCACTGAGATTATCAAGAGGCTCAGATAAGAAAATTATTGATACAATTTCTGCTCTTTGTATTTTGCTTATTTAAACAATACTTTGTGCCTGGCTAAGCAGCTTCTCTGTAAGTTGGGACATGTAAAATTGTTCCTTGTATCAATAAATTCCTCAGCAATGCATGTAAGGTCAATTATGAAAAATTGTCTTAAAAATGATTCACATTGCTTATTCCAAATTTTTTTAAAAAAAGCTTGGACCCAGTGGCTTTAAACAAGACTACTATGAACTAAAGTATTCAAATTTTGTTTAGGATTCTTAGACATTTCTTTTCCTTTTGAATCATGTTCTTTTGTTTAAAACTTTTTTTATATCAGTTTCTCTAGATTACACTTGAGTTACCATGATGCGAGAGCAACGTTGTTCACCATTTTGCTTGTTTTGTGTTATTTTATATTACTTTGAATTTATTGGTAAATATAAAATATTTCATTTTTTACTTGTATTATGTCCAGACAATAGGAGTAATGGCATAACATACCTAGAGCCAAGTAATGTGTTGTCTTCTCAGCTACACAAGTAAAAGTAATAATTTAGTCCAGAAATTTTGTTTTAATAGACGATACAGAATATATAAATATGGGTCATATGGGAAATTTTACCATTGCCATTATGCACGAGGCCACGGTCCCAGGTTGTCAGGAAGGCAATGGGCAACCTGATGACAGCTCCATCCTAGTATTGGCTGTGTTTACATCACATGGACTGAGGCCTCTCATCAAACTGAACTGACCAACTGAAAATGGTTATATTCAGTTACTTGGAGACCATATGTAGCCATTTCTGGCCTTCACATTCCAGGGCGACAGTTTGCCAGGTAATCGTTCTAAAATGGTTCACGATTGGTTTTAGGAACATTCTGGACTATTTTAGTGAACGATTTTGCCACCCAGATACGAATCCAGTCAAACATATCGGGGACATATAATTGCGCAGGCTTCCGAGGTCATCGTAAGTATTTTCTCGGTTCTCCGAGTGTAGCCACGTCAATTTGTTAAAACCTAACATTTCGGCCATAGTGCTGTGGCCTTCATTTAATCGGCTCCTCTGATGAAGGCCACAGCACCACGGCCAAAATGTTAGGTTTTAACAAATCGACGCGGCTCCACCCGGAGAACTGAGATAATATAAGGGACACAATCGTAAGGTCATTTCGTGCGCTGGCAACACTCTCACAGCAGTAGAGGAAGCATGGATGAATATTTCTTCAGGGGACTTACAGTGACTTGTTGAGTCAATGCCACATTGGGTTGCACACAATACTAGGAGTTATCCCATGACTTTATGCACTTCAGTGTATATTTACAGTATACTACAAACATTTTTAGAAATTTTCAGTCTCTTTCATTTAAGTAATCAGTTTAATTATATGCTGGGTCACAGCTTCTGAATTGTGCATCTTCTGATTGGCTGATAAACTGTGTTGAAACCATAAACAATTTTATTTGTAATTGCAAGTATGTAATTTTTTTAGCTGCCAGTATAGCTCTTTGTGTCAATGGGTTCCTGTAGCACACATAGGTTTAAAACTTATTAGCGTGGCAAACAAATGTATAGTAGTTTTGTCATTTTTCTGTAATCATGTTAGGTCACAGTACACATTCCGCAGATTGAGTAATAATAATTAATACAACCCTGTATCATTACAGCGTAGTAGTGAAACTCACTTTTTTCCCCACCAATTCGGCAACCGAGGACCATCACAGATGGCCAGTATTAATCATGATGGAAGGGGGGGGGGGGTAAGAGTCCAAAGGCTAATCAGGCCTCACATATCTAATGTATTGGAGAAAATAGTTGCTATCTGTCTTGAAAACTTGTAGCTTTGTGTGTTCTGTTGGCTAAGTGTATTTTTTGTTTGTGAAATGTGTAGTTTATGAGGCAGAGATTGGGGACCGTCTAGAAGATTAAAAACTGCAGTGAAATTGGCCTGGGCTCGTGCTCGGTCCCATTGTACCTCCCCTATCCAGTGCGTTACCTCGGTGCACTGGCGGGTTAAAGTTTCTCATTATCATACTTATAGTAGATCCATATTCACTTAACTAGTGTTCAAGAATATGAAAAGCTGTAGCAAGAAATATTATAAAATTTTAGGGTGAAGAGTAAGGCATATGTCAAGTCGTCATTCTATCCCATAAAAGGAAATTCTTAATGAAATTGTTTAGTGAAATTTAGAAGTATATAGTATTTTTCTCTTTTTTGTGAAAGGCTAATGAATATGTTGTTTACCGGTAGTAATGGTGAGAAAACTGGTTCTAAGGATCTGTTGGTGTTTGAGTTGGCATATGCAAATCCAGTGGATGTGGTGCAGAAAGCTGAAGGAGCACAGCAACTGCCCAGCATAACTTCATCCGCTACTCATGATGCTATGGGTATTTATCTTCTCTTATAATATCTACGTATGCTGTGTGTAAAAGGGTAAACTTACTTATAAAGCACATAATGTAAATTATATTCCTGTATAAATGGTATATCAACTTTAATGCTGAAAATTGATTATTGTAAAAGTAATTTAGTGTTTTTAAGAGACAATTGTGAAAATAGTTTATACACAAGGAGACAGCAATTATGAAGTTGGCCACTTTATTGACATTCTCATTCAGTTGTGTCTCATGAAAACTTACAGAGAAGTTGCATAGTTGTAATATTTTTTTTTTTAAATCTCCATTGAACTTTTACTTTTTTCAGAGTCTTCTGTTAAATGGGAGTACTTGTTGTAACTGTTATTCGAACAGTGAGACAGATTCAATATAAACACAGATTTAGATATGAGCAAATAAAATGTATGAATAATGCAAACAGGATAAATGCAAGAAATAGCTTTCACATCAAATCAATGTTGTTGTTTTAATTGTATATTCATTTATGAGTTTTTCAACATATAACGCCTATAACTTTTGCTAAGCTTTCATTTGTCCTCTTTCTGAGCAAATTATTGTTATTTCTCCTTGGGTTTGGAATATTGCCCAGAAAACAAATTTGTTAATATTCCTGCAGCTTCAAGCAAAGCTAATCTGGAAGATATAAATAAAAACTAAAATTCAAAATTGATTTTATTGGCTTTAATGTTTTTGTTTTACTGCCTTCTATCTATATTTATAAAGTAAATTATTAAACTTTTTTCAGCGGGAATTCTAAAAGTCGCAGTTCCCTCTAGTGTTCGCCACCAACTGAAGCACATACAGGAGTGTCTGCCGAAATTCCAACACAGGCCCCATCTCCTGCACCCGGAATTATGAAGAAATATAGACAAAATGTTGCCATGCAGGCAATTCTCAAGAAAATGGATCAAGAGTCCAGCAAAGGACTCGAAGCAAAACAAGTATGTTATGATAACAGCCTCAGTTATTTGCTTAGTAAGAAGTATCTGTCTTTTTTATTTCAGTCATCTTTTTCATTTGACTATTAACTAAAATATTGACAATTTAAAAATGTTTTTGTATTAGTAATTAACATTGTCTTTATTTGGGTTGCCAAGTTCAACTGAATTATAGCTAGTTTATCATCGTTGCTTAGGGACAGTGTACTAAATGCGTTAAGAAGAATTCTGAGTAATTATTATTTTTTCACAGGAACAAATAACACACAAAGTATCTTCTGATGGGGAAGAAAAGAGGGTCTATGTAAACATGTAATTCTTATGCCAGAGTCACTCATCAAAAAGTTCATATATATCTTCATACAAACATTGACAGAGTCTCTCTTTGGCATTACAAAATAGATTTACTGTTGGTGAATTGTAATTGAGGACTGTACTGTTGCCAATGATGATGGCAATAGTTTTGAAAATAAGATCTTTAAATTAATGTGCAGGCCAAGATTGGGTCATACAACAGGAGAATGGAGAAGGCTTGCAAATGAAAGATTGAGGCAAATGACAAAGCAAACATTTCTTTAAAGCTTAATTAGATCATGTAAACCAACTTTGGCATATATTGACAGAACCAATAAGAAGGGAAACATTAAACTCTTATATCAAGCCAGATGATTGGTAAAAGGCCATCATTAAAACCATGTCAAAAGTGTAATAATAATAAGACTTAAAAATTTACAAGAAGTGGACACAGTGGCAAAAGCCACGTAAGGGTACGTAGGGGGAGGGGTGTTCAAGGGAGGTGAAAATGGAACCACGTAGTTTATGGACACTCCCTTATTAGACACACCAAACTAACAATGATTAGCAGCATGAATCGTTACTACAAAATTCATGCAAGTCATGTTTCTGGTTATTTCTGTGAATCTCCTCTTTTGATAGTGTTGAGACTTAATGACAAACTACAATAGGGAATATGTACTGTGCTGGCATTATAAGTATACCACAATTTCTAACAGACTTCTGTACAATGTCTATGAGCTTGTTCTACAAATAATTCTAAGACTTAAATAAATTTTGTGCTTATAAAGTATTTCCCCAGAATACTACATTATATGTGAATATTATGTTGAAATATACCAACACTCTTCTTTCCAAATCAGTTATTGCTGGTGTTATTTTAGTGAAAAGTTAACAGAGGGGAAAAGCTGTTAATACACCAGGAGTGTTTCACAACCTCTTCAGAAGACAAATAATAGATAGGCAAAAAAGAAACAGGCTGTAGCCTACTAAGAAATAGAAGAAAAGTTTACTGAACCAAGTTTCCTAAGAAGTTGCTGAATGTTTTTGTTGTAGATTAGGTTATTTATTTATACATCTAAGAGTTTTTGGCAATGGCTTTCATTGATTGCTTTCCCTTGAAATACCACATTATTTGTTTTATTTTACATGACAAACTGAAGTAAATATATTTTTATATATATCAAATATTAATTTATTTGCTCAGGACTGCCTGTTTCTTTTTAGCGCATTGTTTAAAGTTTTTTTTTTTTTTATTTGTTACTAGGAAGTCTTCTGAAAATATGCTAGTATCATCTACAAAGAGCACCATATTTCCACTACCATATGTGAAAGATCATTTACATATATTAGGAACCACAGGTGACCAATAATTAACCCCCTGAAGGATGCCGTATTTTCCCAATTATAAGTGTATAACCTTGCCTGTATTTACAACCTTTATGGGTACTTTCTATTTTCTACATATACATTCCTGACCTATCACCAATTCTTTAGTGTTCTAATCTATCTAAGAGAATCAAAGGCTTTAATCAGATCACAGGAAGTTCCTGAAGTGGCATAACGTGTTCATGGAGAAATCATAAAAGAAATCCATCCGTAGCCATGGTAACGACTAGAGTAACAACAACAGAGAGTGAAAGTTAATGTACGTTTGAGTTGATAATAGTTACGGAGAGCAAAGGACCTTGTTGTCGTGGACTAGCGAGCTTTTTTTCGTTCGCCTTGCCACTTCCCGAATGGAACATATAGTTGTGGGTAAGACACTTCAGTCATGTGAGCGATAGAACACTCTCAGTAAGGATATTTACAAATATACACATTATTTCATTCCCTATACTCTCTCCTGGACTACAACTCCCATTGCTTTATGCTACCACTGCCTGCTAAATTGCTTATAATTCATTGGCTTTCTCCCACCTGCTATAATGGCTGTTGAAGTCGTCTCGCTACGTCACTCCATAGTTCTGTGGCAGCATAGCTGTCCAAACTTCATATTCCGCCCAGGTTCTCCCAAGCCCCATCTGTTTGGCGACGACCGTAGACTGAAGATCGACCGACCGAGTTCGACTCTGTGCCCGTGTATCTCAGTTTTGTGCAACTCTCCCCTCCATAGATCCCATAGTCGGGAGTAACCCTAGCCAATAGCGATATTTCTTTTCGTACCAGCTGCCTCCCAATGATGTCTTTCTACAGCTTAATTCTGCTGACTATCCAATCCACTTTGAGGTCATTGCTGCCTGTGTGCTTGCATTCCAGAGCTTCTAACTGTTTTGAATATCTGTTGTAACTGCCCCTGATTTCAACTGTTGCTACACGCCACCAACTTCAGTAACTTTAGTAACTGTAGCCCAACATTCCTTGTCCGTCCACTACATTGTATTCTTCGGATACCTATTAATGAAATGCAACTGGAATAAATGTCAATGAATCATATGAAAGTTTATTATTATTTAAATAGAAAAGATTAAATTAATAAGTTTGAAGGTTAAATTTAAGAACTAGTTAAAAACGGGACATTTTACCATGGCGTCTGGGATATAAGAAAAAATACGAAGTGCGATACCGATAAGACTGACAACAATGAAAATTAAAATTAATACAACAGTATGTATGGTAGACATGGTGTTGAATAAAGTAAAATGTTTGGAATTGACATTTCATTCTTTTCAGTACCACTCTGACAAACATTTTTAAAACTAAGTTTCAGTCCTTCATAATAAAGATGTAATTTCAGTCATGTCATCTTAAACAGTAATATTGCTGCAGCTATGAAATGAGCACACAAGGGATCATTTTTATTAGGCATTCCCAGCTTGTATTATGTCAGACATGTGTGTTAGTCATCTTTCATGTTCCTTACTGCTACACACTTAACAATGTTTTATCCATAAAGCTAAAATAAGTCTTGCTATTTCCACACACCCACCATAATTGATGCAGCCCGAAGTTCCAGATACTTAAATCAATTTTGATTCTCGTATTATTAACTCTTTTAGAAACTGGGTTCACTCAGTAGTGATTTTTAATACTCATATTTTTTACAGTTCCTGCTACTCATCTGTTACCATACTCTGTGCATTACATTGTTGAATATGTAACATTTCTTCACCATGTAATATCAAAAACTGTCTAAATGCACAATTTTACATCTAACCATAACATATCTGACCAGTCTCCCCTTTTAAAAACAATAATTTCATGTTGTATTATAGTTGAAAAGTATATATGTGTGGAACATCCTGATAAATTAGGTATTTGTCTTACATAATTTGTTTTGAATATACAGGGTGTTTTTAAGAAAATGGCTCAAACACACATCAGCATTGATGCGCCATGAAAAATAATTAAGTAGCTGGCTTTTCTTTATTTGTGCGTTGTCACCCAATGTAGTGTGTGTTTAGGGAATGGTGTTCTTCCTTGGGTCATCTTTTAGTTTTTTTTAAAGATAGTGTTAGCAGTTTACAAAACTGTTGTTACTTCAAATCGGTCTGCATTTTATCAATTTCTAATTTTGTTGTGAATTCTAAATTTCAAAACCTCTGCATGGTAGTCAAAGGTACAAAGTTCCACTGCAATTACTAGATAGTCCATTGTGCATTCAAATACCTTTTAGCATGAGGAAAGAAAGGATACATGTAGACTACCTATGGTAATGTATTTTCAGCATATAAATAAACTTTAATGTCGAATTTCAAGTTCAGAGATAAATTTTAAATATGCATTTTTAATGACAAACATATTTGACTTTTAAACTAAAATAGAAATCAAGTTTAAATTAGCTTTAAAAGAAAGATAATTTAAAATAGACCAATAATAATATTTTAAATGATGGGGGGGAAAAAAGATTTTAGACTTCTAGAAATAAGTTGCACAATAGATTGTTTTAAATAATCCTAAATAAAGTAATTTTAAGGACTAGAGAGTAATTGAAATAAAGTGCATAAAATTTAAGTCAGAATAGTGGAAACACCATTTAAATATATGCTTCAATAAGAAAGCGATAGATTCTTGATGTATAACTGCCACGGGACAAAGTAGTAATACCTATTGTGTATTTTTATATTATAAGACATTGTGTCTAAATAAGAGTAAATATGGGTGTAAATTAAATATCAAATGAAACAGAAAATTAAAAGAAATCTTTTGACAAGTGTTACTTGATGAGTGATCAAATGGTTTAAGAATCGTAGACAATTGAAGGAAGTTTTCAACCCTTCAGCTAAAATAATTAATAATACTTAAATGAATGGAAATTCAATAGAAGTCATCATAAACAAAAGTTTTACAAAAAATTCATTCTGCAATTCATGTCAGAGTTTCAGAAAGATACAATAAAATTTAAGGGTCTTGAGAAAAGGAGACTTGCGGATTTCACAGGAGGAAGGTGGTTTACTGTACGAAAGCACCAGTATTCCATTCGCTCTCAGGTAGAAGGCGTATAAAAGCTAGCAAGGTAGAGCTGCCTTGCGGCCAGTCATTCAAACCAACCTTACGTGGATAATCCGCAATCTTCATTAAATTTCCAACAAACAGATACTTTTCTAAATATATTAGTTTTCCTGATATCAGCAATTAGATTCAACCTTCTGCAGAATAAATTCAGTGAAAAGTAATTCTGGTGGATTTATTTTAAAAATAGACTACATTAGCACTGTTGTTTCTTGCAGTGTAAAAGCTTTGACAGTTTCTTATTACAAGACACCTTATTTTCTTGATATTATCTGTCGCATTATTACAACCAAATTACGTTGTTATGAGAAGTGTTCCATTGCATTTGTAAATAAAGGGGGTATGTAAAGTTAAGTTGAAAGTGTATTACATGTCTGCTGTACTGTCATAGCCCAGCATCTGTGCCAAGAAGTCATGAAGTGCATTAATCTGCTATTTCCTAGATACTATAAATCTATCTTGTATGGCACCGAAGTATTCAAAATGAATACGTACAAGTTCTTATATGCCGTTTCATTTCAATATACGTTTCAGTTATTAATAAATTGGCTTGTAGCTTTACCAGCTGCCAATGTTATGTACTGATCCAACTGTTACATTGGTTCATATGTCTGCCATTTATCAGAGTTTAATGGCTTCTGTCGGTAAGATTCTCGGGTGGTATGCCTAGTTGTATCCGTAAGATGGTCCAATGGGCACTTGAGAACCTATGGTGATACACTGCAAAAGCCTACAATCACATACTTTTAATGTTTTTTCTGACACACATTCATGATGTAAAATTGTCTCATTAATTTGACAATTTCTTTTAATATTAATTTTAAGATTGTACTGCAAAAAATATTTATAATAATTGGAGAATTTTATACTCATTAAGGCATCCAATAATCCCACACTTACTGAAATTTTTGTAATTTTTTTTCTTTGTTTAGGTGACTTTTAAAACTCCATCACCTGTGGAGACACATAATACCATTGACATAGAGAAGAAGACACAGCCCAAACAGCCAAAAACTTGGCAGGAAAAGCAACAAGTCCATTCATCATTAAACAAAAACCTTAATTTTTCTACAGATAAAAACACAGTTACTTTAAATTCTCAAGAAAAATGTATTGCTGATCCTGTTCAGGGATTCAGAGAAAAATTTACAGCTAGTGCATCTCTGGAAAGCTTCCATACTCGAAATACGCAAGAACTTACTCGTACTATTCCTCCTTTAAAGAATAAGGACAAGTGTTCCGTAGACAGCAGTATTACCATTCACACATCAGGAAAAGTGGATTGCAGTACTGTTCAGAACCAAGACCAGAAGAGTCCACAAAAGAAGTTGCTCGCATATCCTGAAGAAAAGGTTCTCTCATTTGACGCTCCAGGTTTCCAAAATAGAGGAGCCGTGTTCTCTACACCAGTTACTGGAGACAAGAGCATGTCATTTCCATTAGGTGAAGCAGCTGTTTCTCCTTTTGAGAGCAGGTGGGATAAAAATCCTGCAAGTAAATTGCCCCTTCACTCCACCAGTGGCCAAAGAGACAATTCAGTCTTGTATTCGACAATATCTCATCAAGAACTAGCTACCACTAAGGCTGTAAAAGAAAATGTCTCACATCAGGGACGGAAGTTGTTCTCTCATCAGGATCTTGCCACTGCTGAAATGTTACAATCTGTTGCTAAAATGTCACCAGAAATCTTCAAGAATCCAACAATCACATTGCCTAGTGGTCAAGAAATTGTGAATGTTGAAAAGACTCCACTAGCAACATCAGTCCCATATCCCCTTCCATTCTTTGCACCTCAGATGGATGAGAACTTCAGTCTTTTCTCGAGGCCAGGAGATGTGATTTCTGACTCACCCAATGTACACACAGTAATAGGAAGTGAACATGTTAAATTTGAGTATCCACATTCCAAGTTCCCTTTGTCGCAGCAAAGGCCAAATGCTTTTCACCAGCTGTCAGATGAAATGCAAAATTCTCCTACCTATGGTGTTCATCATATGCCAAACCCAGCTGTGGCTTGGTGGAAAAATGAAGAATCAGCGGGTTATAGGAATTCTCATACACATCCAACTCCGAATGATTGGTGGAAGATGAAAGCAACAACTGGCCTACAGCCTGTAGAAAATGTACATTACAACTTTATGG
This sequence comes from Vandiemenella viatica, assembly GCA_031002005.1. NCBI lineage: Eukaryota > Metazoa > Arthropoda > Insecta > Orthoptera > Morabidae > Vandiemenella > Vandiemenella viatica. The sequence continues at coordinate 386,852,874 of CM061921.1, forward strand.
GACATCATACCAATGACACTGCTACTAGCAATGATAAGCCACTTGTTAGTGAATCCTGGAGTATGAATTCAACTTCTGCACCTGTTGAGGTTAACCTACATCACAAATTGGTTGGTAGTGGTAGCCAGAAGTCAGGATTATTGAAGATGCCTTTGTTTGCAACTCCAGAACAAGGACAGTCAGAGGTGAGTTGAAATTGCATTTACGCTTGGTTATTATAATCTTTTGTCTTCACTTTTTTAGTAAAAAAAAAAAAAAAGCTGATAATTAATCTAGGAAATGTTGCTCTGTAGAATCACGTTATCTTTGGAACAACCCTTTGTTTGTTGTGAATACTTTATCATTTTAATACGGAAAGGATAGATCGCGTTATTTCTACCCTATCCATTTTTGCTGAGATTATTTTTATTTTGTATGTAGGTATTTCACTTAACTAGCATTTTCACAGTTTTTATTACAAAATTCAAGCTAAATGTTATAGATATTATTGTTAGTAAGTAAAATACCTACAACTTACATAAATATGAAATAAAAGTATTAATAACAAGTTTGGTAAGTACGTGTAGATAATTTGAATAGAATGTTGCAGCAAGAGTCTGGACATAAATAGTTTCCTTTACTTAGATGTGACAACAGTGCACATATTTTAAAAGCAACTCCCAGCTTATCCACTGAAACACATGGAGACGCCACATTTTAAGTATAACATTTTTGAAAAGTCCACTATAGAATAATTTTATCTGATGGAAATTATCAGTCAACTGTAAGTGGTCATTGTGAAACAGAGTAAAATTGCTGCTGTGGATAGTGAGGTCAGATTAAGTAACTTAGGAATAGTTTCCAAAGATGTCAGTGACATAAAATCGGATCCTTTTATTTGCTATTAGTTCCGTGCAAATTGCATTCTACTCACGCTCAAACTCTCACGGTTATTTCTATGACTGGTCCTCTGTACCCGGGCAAGCTACGAGTGCTAGAACTTCCCCTGGCTCGGTGGACAAACAAAGGCTCAGGAATAACTCGTAGTGTCTTCCTCACTCGTGCTGCACAACAAGGATGACACATCGTAGAAAATTGACAAGATTGTACAGCAGGAACATTCTCGAACATACGGCATATCGGTGACTAGTACCAACATTTTGTGTAAGTTCTATCAATTGAATCATCATAGACATGAAGCGCGACGTGTATGTGTTTGATAGGGATGGATATACTGCAACTTTCCAGTTACTGTGAAATCTGTCACAGTGAATTAAAAGTCACAGTGATTTTTAACTGCGACTCTGTCACGTCGAAACAATAGTGTCAGTATCTTCCACCAGATGGCAACATGTACGAAATGTAACGACCCTCGGTCACCTTTTATATGCAAATGAGGCTAAACTGTGACTGTCACGTCTGGGGAATAATGCTGGTACCTGCCACCAGGTGACAACGCGTAGGAAATCACTGTCACAGCGTTTAGAGCAGAGACAATAGTTTAGGTTCATTCAGTCGACTAAGTGTAAGCTTTTTAATTTGCATTAACCAATAAATAGTTAGTACTTCCTGTGGTGCAACATGTTTTTATTTTCCTTTCATAAATAAAAACGAAATATCTTCAGCCTACGATTTTTTTATTTATTGGGAATCTGTGGAATTTGTGCAATTCGAATGTTTCTGTAGTCGAGATAAATTATAGTTACCCTGAAAAACCCTATATTTTTATCGTAAATGTTCAAATGTTTTAAATTTAATACTACCCAAATAATTTTACAAAATGAGATAAACATAATGACTTTTTCTGAAATTACAGCTGTAGTGTAAAGTGTTTGACAACAAGAGCAGTTATAATTTTTTATCTCAAAATTCAACAACAGTGGGTCCCAAACAATTATTCTCAAAATATTTTTAAAAAAGTTTAATTTCTGCACTGATAATTACGATTTTTTTCATTACAACATCCTCATATTCACCATAAATTCCCTGCCATCAGGTATTTGCTATGCCATTATATTTTTACAGAGATTTTGAAATGACTTAAGGCAAAAGAACGGGTACAGTAGTCTTAAAACCAAATGTCTTCCTGTAAGTAATCATTTAATACGTGTTATATTGCTTGAAAATTAGCAAATTGCTAAAAATTTGTCTTCAGAAGTTTGTCATAATGCCAATCTCCAAATTACAACTCTTCAAGATGTGCAGGAAATTCTTTTTTTCCATATATTAATTTCATGTTACATCCAGACCTAACTATCAACATTTATTTGTCTAAAACACATTTAAACATTAGGTAAACATCACTGATAAACTTTGTCTAATCATTCCTTGCCACCTCTAACATTCAGTGAACATTATTCTGTAGTTCCTAAATTGAAAACAGTTTACCAGTTCAGTTTACAGGAAACAGAATATGTAAGCAGTTACTGAACATTTTTATTTTAATTACTGTTATCAATGTTAGGCTCAATTTGAAGATATGCATTACATTATGTGTATAAATCTTAAGAAAATATGTATACATTATTTCAGAAAATGCTAGCCAGTACTGATTTAAATACGCTCATCTTCTGTTAGGGCAGTGAAATACAAACCGAGATTTTAAATAATATTCTGATTAAAATAAAAAGAGTTGTGGCTAAATGTTTAATGTCTGATGAACCTCCAGTTATGTTAAAACTGAAGTTCAGTGATGTGTAAGCTGTATTTACTTTTTAGGTGTAATATACTACTTTTAAACTATCTGCAAATAAGAATGATGGTTTTCCCTTACTATTATTCTTTACTCAAACTTCTGGTTTCCTACACCTCTTATCTACTGTTAACATAATTACCAATGCCATGATACAATGGGCAATTTAGATATACGATACTGCGAGAACTACTTGCTTTCACTTGGTGGTTTTAGACAAAGCTAGTTGTGGGTCGGATTCCATATTAAAATGTAGGTCCCAGAGAAAAAGGAAATGGTTGTTCATTCCTGACACAATGGCCTTGTGGATGATCCAACCAACCTTCAGGTCTGGACTAAGTTTTTAATATAATTAAATTATATATTCCTTAATGAATTTCAACTCTCAAGGGGAAAAGAAATTGTATTATTTTTATCCAAACAGTTTCTGAATGAATATTATTTGTAAAGGGATATAATCAGTATATCCTCTTTCAGATTAAATATTGCAGTTTTTGGTGTAATATAACATTTTCATTTAAGTTCATTAAATTTCAGTTGCTAACATTATAAGAAAGTGTGGTGAAACACAAATGGGGAGGTGCTGAATAAAAGATGTGAGTCAATGTCATTTTGACTGGATGCTTTCTGAGGTATCCAAAACTGCAGGGTAGGAGATGGAGGAGATATGCAGAGAAATTAGTACAGAAAACAGAGCCAGATAGATTAATTCTGTAATAGATGAAAATTTGTGACAAGTATTGTGTCAGATACATTAATGTAGAAAGCCTGATTAGCAGAAATGGTTTCACTGTTTGCATACAGTATAAAAATAATAGTACCATTTATATGATAGTAACCCAATACAAACATATTTTACAAAACAAAAATGATGTATCTACAACCATGTCAGTAGCTACCTAATGATATACTGGTTATCTGACTGGACCTCATAATCAAGAAGTTATGCTGGATCCATACTGCTATGGAATCCACTGAAAATGTGAATTAGAACAATACAAAGAATTCTTATTATATTCAGAAATCATCCTGACAAACTGCAATCCCTATTGCAGAAGGAAATTCCTCACACATATGTGATGATAGGTCACTTGTATTATGGTCCATTTTAATTCTAAAAATTAGGCATTGTAAAAAAAAGTTCCAGCTACTTTAATAAGACTGGTGGTGCAATCATTTAACATCATGTTTGCACTACCACACTGTGGAAGAAATTAAGGATGAAAATAGCACGATTTCTTAAAATAAGTATTGATCAAATTTCCTTTTAGTCCAATAAACTTGTATTTAATGACAACAAGCTGTGATTTTAATAATTTTTTATCTAAGTATTTAGTTATATTTGTTTCACAGATAACTTGGTTTTGTCAACTTTAAACGGACCAAGAAAGCTTTAGTCCATTTTTCTTCTAAGTTGATCCACTATTTTTGTTACAAACGAGAGGAAAACTGCTAATTGCTGGTACAAAACTGATAGTTTGGTCTACTTTATAATTCAGAATTCACAGTATCCTACCAAACGATATCAGGTATGATGTGACTGTGACCAAGTAATGTCTTCCTTACTGCTACTTTCTCTTGAAACCGTGATTCTCCGCAGATCACAGTTTGTGCCTAAAATGTTATCATGTGAACGTTACTCAGTCACGTCCAGATTCTGCCACCGTTACTTTTTGTCACTGTGACTTTCCGGTCACGTTGTGAATATAGCTGCGACGTTGTTTTTCGGCCATCCCTAGTGTTTGATAAACATATGTAACAGAAGTATTATAAACCGTGAGATCAGAACACAGTGTAACAAAAACCAAAACATAAATAAGTTATCTATAGTCAGTCATACATAAAAGATACCCCGAATCTTAATTTAGTGCATTGATTTATACGGAAGCTTCAGATATATGTAATGTCTTGTAAAGATTGGTACCTATTAATGCACAGCATTGAAATAACTTTAATAACATAACTGAAATCATTCACCACGGGCATGGTGCAATCTGCCAACTTTTATTTTTTCACTAACATAGAGTCGGGCCTAGTCGTTGAGTACCAGAATTTTCTGAAGTAAACGTATAATATCTTATAGCATGAGAAAACAGCACATAGAAAATAACAAGAAGACATATACTCTCCACTCTTTAATTTTTCAGTTACATCATCCTTCGATTTAGCGATTTTAAGACTGTGATGCAGTTCGTGGTTGTTCCAATTGTACTGTGCAAGTACCAGCATGGCTTCGTCCCCACACAGACAGGCTTGAGCTTACATCCAGGCTCAGTCCCTTGTACTGTATTTCTGTCAGAGGTTGCGCTGGCAGTGAGCCTAGACAGTGTTTGCATGTCTCTAGTTGGTATACACTGAACATTGATACACATTTGCAAACATTGTTATGTAGTACTTCTTTAATGTCGTCTGTTGAGTATGAGGACTATAAATATTGTCGATAGTTCTTCAATCTCCCATGTGATGGAAATATTTTACCGATTGACATTTTTGATCTGGTATGTACACGGTTGCATCTTTGAAAGATTTGTACTTGACCTGATAAACCATCAATTATTTCTCCGTTCTTACATCAATTATGTATTTAAAAAATTGCTTGAAGAAAATATTTTGACCAAATTTCAGTTAGGGATTAAAAAGAAACTGTCAACATGAACAATTATATCTCAGTACGAGATTAAATGTCTTAGAATACATCAGCAATAAGGTCCTTCTCACAGGGCTGCAAATTGCTGAAATTAAAAAAAAAAAAAGGTTGGATATTGAAGATCACATGCTGTCAATTTTCCAATAAATTTTTAATTTTTGTTAAGTCCCTCCCCTTGAAAGAACTTACTGTTACGTCATAGATAATGTAATAATTCTATATAGATGTTATTATTAAGTTGCATTGTTCACAGATAACTCTGTACTTATGTAATTGTTGAAATCTGATATTTTCCCACATCCCACAGAATCTTCTAATTAGTTAATAATGTAACACCTATATGCACTGCAATAATATTATGACATTCATTGTTTTAAGGAGTTCTAAAGCAAAATTATATAAAAAAAAATGGTTTTTACTTTTTAACATACAACAGCTCAAACATAACAGGACTGTGACTTTTGAGTCTACCATTAGAGCAGTTCTTAGTTCTGAAATCATCCAACAAGCATAGATAAATTTCTGTGGCACTATATCATTATCATAGGTACAAGTTTCTTACGTGGCAAATTCAGTTTTAATTATAAAATGCATATCATATGCCATTGGAAGCATGTGAACTTGCAAAAGACTGTTTGCCTATTACTTTTGCCAGCAGTGTTTGAAAGCTTTCTGTGCATTTACTGGTTAAAAACATTCTTGTATTTTGGATATTTCAGTTTTCAATCTGAAAATTAGATATGTAAGTGACTTCAGGTAGGAATTTTCTTATGAACAATGGTCTGTTAACCAGAGTAACACTGGATTGTGTCTTGAAATTTTAGCATAGCCAATATGTGTGGATGGTTTATTAAACTACAAATGAGAGTAATGGCAGATATTCCATGTGTTGAGAGCTCCATTCGTCTGTTGTCCTGAATTTCATTCCCACTCATATTACAAAATAGGGTACTAAAAAATTAGAATTTATTGTTAGATCTATAGTACATGATTTTTTATTGTTTTTATCCTAATTTATTGTATGTTGTTTCTCATTTCATTTGTCATATATTATCTAGAAGTGGATGGCTTATGTATTTCTTAACATTATGTGCAGGGCTTCGTGCACTACAGTACTCAGGCAGACACAGGAAACAGTACGTACTCACTGTTTAGCTCAACACCATGGGCCACACAAACTTCGCAATGTGGCCTAGGCTTCAATGGTCTGCTTGATGTCAGAAATGGCCCCAATCAGGTCTGTATATTATAGGTTTCAAACAACTTGGAGAATCATGCTTATCTTCTGATAATAGGACAATTTAAGTGTACTGAATTAGGTCAATTGTTAACAACAAACTGTATAACATTGTTTAAATTACCAAACTGACTTTTTTACAATGCGTGATTAATTACTACAATTAAGGAAGAGGATTAAGTTATCTTAAATCTGAATAACGGCATGAACCAACCAACCAACCAGTTTAATCAAAAAATCAAGCTACAAAGTTTACTAAAATAGCATAAAAAATAATAAGATATGACATGGCTTAAATTGATTGTTTAGGGTATTTGTCTTAAATGTAGAAGTGTAGGGTTATATACCGAGCATGGTGGTGTAACGGTTAGCGTTCTGGCCTCACCTTCGGGAGGATGGCGGCTTGAATCCCCACCCGGGCATCCAGATTTGGGTTTTCCATGGTTTCCCAAATCACTCCAGGCAAATGCCGGGATGCTTCCTTCAAAAGGCCATGGCCAAATGCCTTCCCATTCCTTGCCCCCCATCCTTTCCCGCCTCTAAAGACCTCTCTGTTAAAAGACGTTAAGCAGTTAAAAAAAAAAGTAAGGTTATGCTTTGCTTTGTACAGTTACCTTATGTGAAATGCTGTTGGTTGTATGACTGTCACAGAGAAATCCGTAAGATTTAAGCTTTGGTTCAGGAAGGGGAAGTGGTTATGAGATATAGAACTAATATAGTTTTAAGACTTACAGAGAAATGGATAGTGCATTACACGATTAATGCAGACCTCGAAGACAACAACACTTGTCATAGAGTGTAGAATGTATGTTTTTTTTATGATTATGCTGCTAGCTTAAGAGCAGAATTTAATTTTTTTAGCTGGACTGGACTGCAGAAAAATGGGCTCTGCATTTTCATTAGACCCTTCAGAAAATTGTTTCATGGATTCCAACATCCCCACGAATAGAAACAGTCTTTCGGTTTCCATAAAACTGCAGCTATACCCAGCATTATCCTTTTAACTTTAGGCTCACAACTGGGTTAACTGTGAAAGTTTCTAAATACACTGCAGCAAAAAAAAAATACCTACTGTGGTCACTGTAATGTCTTGGCATATCAAATACTACAATGTCGATGTTATGGGGTCTGTTCATAATGAACTAGTTACTGATGAGAACACTCAGGTTCTTGAATTAGGCATTTTACAGTATACAACATATACTGCATTCTCGGCGTTGAGAATTGATTTAGTCTTCTCGGAAGACTAGCCGAGTAATCGAGGTGTTTTCACATGATATTTCAGCGATCTGAAACTGTTGCCACCTTCTGGTGAAGTGCCGGATCCTTCGGAAGGCTGGGTTCTTGTAGCCTCCGAATGTGCCCATGGTTGATGTGCGCACAGCTGTATGGCTGGCTCAGTCAGTGCCTAGGCGGTGGAGTGGGGGTAGTGCCAGTAGGAGGCTGGCGTGGGATCAGTTGGTCTGCGGTAGTGGTGCTGTGCACTTCAGCACACTGATGACGTACTGCATTAATGACTGACATCCAGACTTAAAATTAAAGCCATGGCCCTGTTCCAGGCTGTGTTCCGCTACCGCAAATTTTTCGCTCTGCCCCAGATGCACGTATCGGGCGTGTTCCAGACATCGCTCGTTCTCAGTGTTATTAAGCCTGTGTCTCAGTTCTCGAAATGCAAATCTTATCTGATGCTCCGAGTACCCGTTGCGTCTTAAGGTCTGCCGTAGATGCTTAACTTTGCCCGATAGGCTGTCGAAATCACATATCGCTCGCGCCCTGTGTACCAGCGTTGTGAGCACCGTATTGCGCTCTGCCGGGTGGTGATGACTATGCACGTACAGGTACATGTCCGTGTGCGTAGGCTACCTGTACACAGAGTGTCCGAGTGTGCCGTCTCTTTTCCTTTCTATAAGAATGTCTAAGAAAGGAAGCCGGTCATTCTCTTCCACCTCCATTGTGAACTTGTTGTTTTTGTTGACACTGTTCACATGCTGGAGAAAACCTTCCAGGCTGTCCGTGCCATGGGGCCAAACGACAAAGGTGTCGTCCATGTATCAGTAAAACGTGCTTGGCTTCATGGGAGCGCTTGCTAACGTTTTATCTTCGAAGTACTCCATGAAGAAATTTGCAATTGATGGTGACAAGGGGCTGCCTATGGCTACTCCATCAACTTGTTGGTAGTATTCCCCATTATACAGGAATTACGCCGATTGGTGTGTGTGCTGGAAAGACTCAACTAATCTGGAATCAAAATGCTGTTCTAATAGAGCCAGTATCTCATTCAGAGGGACCTTGTTGTTCAGAGATACCACATCGAAGCTCACCAATAAGTCATGCTGACCATGGTGGAGTTCCTTGATGATGTCGATAAATATTGTGGAGTTTGTCACATGGTGAGGACACCTTCCCACAAGTGAGATCAGCACCCCAGTTAAGTATTGGGCCAGATGGTACGTGGCTGGTCCGATGGCACTTACTATTGGCCGCAATGGGTTGCCTTCTTTATGTACCTTAGGAAGTCCCTAGAGGCTGGTTGGAACAGCTGCCCGGGGCTGTAGCAGTGTAATTGTATCCTCAGGCAAATCAGAATTCTTTAGTAGGACTGTCATCTTACTTCCCCCAGCATTGCTTGGGTCTCGTGGAATCTTGCGGTAGGATTCGTCCGTCAGGAGATGTTCCACCTTTCGTCGATATTCAACCGCAGTCAGGACTACAGATGCCTTCCCCTTGTTAGCCGCAAAGACATTAATGTCTTTGTTGTTCTGTAGTGCCTGAAGTGCTCTTCGTTAAGCGGCTGAGATGTTGGACCACGGAGGCTATGCTTTGCGTAGTGTATGACAGGTTTCATGCCTCATTTCTTCTGCTACCTCTGTATGCAACCATGGACGGCCTGCTCAACTCCAGTAAGAATTTCCTTATACGGTATGGACCTCGGTACTGGAGAAAAGCTAAGCCCTTTGGATAGCACCGATATGGTGTCAGCGTCAATTTCCTCACCGTTTAGATTGGCTGTTTTACTTTCAGGTTCCGACGAGGTATTTGAGCTGCGGGCAAGTAAGGAGAACTTGCCACACTGTCGTGCTGTTGCACGTCATTGAACTCTTAGGCTTTCCGCAACCGTGCAGCTATCTACCCAACCCCATGCATCCCAGTGCAGTTGGTTAGACAGGAACAGATAGACAGCCAGCAGTTCTTGAGAGACGGGAGTCTAATTCACATCTGGTGTACCGAATCCTCTCCCTCACAAGTGTGAAACTGGTTCGCCGCAGAATCTTCTTTGCGAACGAATAATCAATCGCATGCCGAATCTCATCAAACCAAGGTACAACATCCTGGTCCCGGCATCGCTGAAGAAAACCGAGCGCACTAAGAAGTCTGGACTTCTTCTTGCATAGTTTCTCCAGTCACTTAACTCGACAATACACCAGGGACCCTCTGAATGAGACGCTGGCTCTATTAGAACAGCATTTTTAGCCCGGATTAGTTGAGTCATTCCGGCACACACTCCAATCGGCATACTTCCTGTATAATGAGGAATACTACGAACAGGTTGATGGAGTAGCCATGGGCAGTCCGTTGTCACCAGCAATCGCAAATTTCTTTATGGAGTACTTCGAAGATAAAACTTTAGCAAGCGCTTCCATGAAGCCAAGCATGTTTTACCAATACGTGGACAGCACCTTTGTCGTTTGGCCCCACGGCAGGGACAGCCTGGAAGGTTTTCTCCAGCATGTGAATAGTATCAGCAAAAACATCCAAGTTCACAATGGAGGTGGAAGAGAATGACCGGCTTCATTTCTAAGACATTCTTATAGAAAGGAAACCAGATGTGACATTCTGTGTACAGAAAGCCTATGCACACAGACCTGTACCTGAATGTGTGTAGTCATCATCATCCAGCACAGCACAATATGGTGCTAACCACCCTGGTACACAGGGCATGAGCGATATGTGATGCTGACAGCCTACCGGACAAAGTTAACCATCTATGGCAGACCTTCAGACGCAACGGGTACTCGGAGCATCAGATATAATCAGCTTCTGAGAACCGAGATGCAGGCTTAATAACGCCAAGAATAAGCCACAAGATCGCCTAGCCTTCTTGCCATACTCTGGTGCTGCAACGTCGATGATCAGTAGAGTAATGGCCAAAAATGGGATTAAGACCATCTTCCTACCGCCGCCAAAGCTGAAGAACATCTTGCGCTCCGCCGGACGATCTTGCACTCCGAACAACGGGAGATTATAGCATTCCCTGTTAATGCAGAAAGAGATACATATGCTGGACGGTATGGTGCAGTAACCAGCAATAACTGGAACACGCCCGATACGTGCGTCTGGGGCAGAGCGAAAAATCTGCGGTCAATCGGGACTGTGGATACCAACTAAGCGAAGTCTGGACGTCAGTCATTAATGCAGTACGTCATCAGTGTGCTGAAGTGCACAGCACCACCGCCGCAGACCAACTGATCCCACGCCAGCCTCCTACTGGCACTACCCCCACTCCACCGCCTAGGCACTGACTGAGCCAGCCGTACAGCTGCGCGCACGTCAACCACGGACACATTCGGAGGCTACAAGAACCCAGCCTTCCGAAGGATCCGGCACTTCACCAGAAGGTGGCGACAGAGTTTCAGATCTCCGAAATATCATGTGAAAACACCTCGATTACTCGGCTAGTCTTCCATGAAGACTATGTCAGTATACAACATATTTTGTTTAACACAAATGACTGAAAAAGATTAGTGTAACTGGTAATTTTTATACTGTTTGATAAAAATCAGATGAAAGTTCATCAGTAGATAATTGGTAAAATTCTCTAAAGCCATAAAGTGCAAATAGAACATAAGAAGACAGGGAATATGTATGTCAGAACCAGATATTTTCTTTTTCTAAATAAAATCAAATAATTTATATTTTCAATTGTTTCCTAGTTCTTAAAATTTTAAGGCAGTAATGCTGTACACACCAACACACTGTGATCTGTTAAAATTTGAGAGAAAAATGTTTAGGAATCTGAATTCTCATAGAACCCAAAAATATAGTTTGAACCCATTGTTTGACTGAAATTCAGGTAGTATTTGACCAAGAGAGAGGATTTTGAGTATATATTACAAATGAAAATCAGAATGTAATTAGTAGGAGACAATTAGAAATACAAAAAATAAGTGCACTGCAGTTGAAAACCATAACTAAAATCTGATTATTTTCTACGGTGAATACATAAAATTTGAAACTGACTAAGTTTGTGTTTGAGGAAGTGGAACAGCAAATGGAAGAATGTTGTAACTGACATTCTTAGGGGTAAAAGTGTAATGTGATATATGATTAAGTATAATGCAGTGGATGAAAGTATAGGAACATATTTCACAATAATGACAGTTAATTTAGAATTATACCTTAAAGTTAGCAAACTGCTTTCAGCAGTGTTCTCTTAGTATTTAAAAAGAGAAAAAAATAAGGTCTTAGTTAGTAGAGAGAAATGTAGGCAAAGAGTATAGCTGTAATAGCTATTTTCCATCTCGAGTTCCCATGGTGTGGCACAGATGTTACTATCATGGTGTCCATGTTTTGGATTCCACTTTAAACTGTAGGTCCCCTTTACCCAACTGGAATACCAGGTGAGGATTGTGCAACCAATAAAAACCCTGTCACCAGGCCCATTATGACCACGTGCGTTTACCTACTTACTTACTGTATCCTGTTTTAGTTGAGTTCTATTTATCAAGCTTTATTTTTACCTGTGAAATTTAAAGCTTTTGAGAAAAAGTTTGTTACTGTGACAACCTTCACACAGGCAGTTTTAGAAAACCTCATAAAATCAATAAGAATAATGGCCAGTAAGTCAACCTGAGATTTGAAGCAGCTTCCAGTATGGTTGGTGGCACTTTAATACTCTCTCCCAGATTAACTGGTACGAGAGTATATTAACTTGTGAAATTGAAACTTGTATAAAATGATGTATACAGGTCCAGAAAATGATCATAACTGGCAGTAATAAGGAAGATTGTGAACTGCACAGGGGAAATACAACAATATATTTAATGGATAGGAAGGCATGGTTATTTATTCTTGAAGACATTGATTTTCACTGAAGCAGTGATGTGTATACACATTGCATTTTCTTTTTTTTAAATAGTCATTGGCCTTTTGATATTAAGTTTTATGTCTATGGATTTGCAAAGTTTTAATTTATCCTGTATTCCTATTACCATTTTCCTATTTCAATTGTTTTCCTATTGTCCTTATTGCTTCTTTCTGTTTGTCTCTCTCCTAAACTGGCTTTCTTGTAGTGTTGTACATTTAAAATAAAGGCACTCGGTTGCATGACCATACAGCCAGTACCTTTGTCTTATTTTATCTTTTTTACATTATTGTTTACATTGGCCTGTTAATACTAACAGATGTTACACAACACTGTATTTCAAACATTTCAGAATGGTAATAATACTTTGATATTTGGTGAGGCACTATATTGTTTGTCACACTTAAAACTGGGACTGGCTTAAATTTTTATTTGGTTGTCTACTACAAACTTTTCAATGGCTATTTAAACTTGTGGGTTCTCCATAGCTAGTAGGTTGGAAACATTTGTTGTAGGTTTTCCAAGAGCCTAGTATACTGCTGCCAGTGACTCCTACAGCAGAATAGTATACGATTTACTTCCCCCTTCACATTCACACAAAGGGGATGGTATTAAGTGCAGTATATACAGATGTTAGGGAATCTACCAGGTTTAATTTTAATTGTACAATGATTTTCATCATTTTTCTTTTTACATACCATCTTTGATGCCACTATTTAGTGGGTATTGTTGGGTTTAGATATCTGTAGTGTCTATCATTTTCTTTTAATTTTTACCATATATTTTGCCATTTATTGTTTGATCCTAATCGTGGATATTACACCTGTCGCTGGGATTAGCAGATGGTATATTTCTGATTTTTCAGCCCTTTTAGCTAATGTGTCTCCCAATTCGTTCCCTGCATGACTGGTGTGGGCTTCAATCCAAATAGCTTTTTTTCTTCTTTTTTTCTCCACACTGTGGAGGCACTGTATTCGTTTCATAATTTTGTCTGCTAGGATGCTCTCTCCCGTGACTAGTGTGTAAATTGTGGAGAGACTCGAGCACGTTTCTTGATTCTGACAGGATAACAATCTTCAATAGAGGTGTATTTTTCTCATACTGCAAAGCTTTTGGATGGCTGTCATTTCTGCATTGTATATTGTTGCTTCTTCCGGAAGCTTATGCCAGCATTGGCTGTTTGTGCATCCACGTATGCGAACCCCACTCCCTCTTCAGTCTTTGAGCCATCTGTGTAGCATTTTCTACATTAGTCTAGTTGACTAGCAGAGCTCTATTCTGTTCCGAGTTTTCCCTGAGGGGTACGTTCATCGCGGTTTTAGGTTTCACGATTGTTATATCGTTCAGAGTATGCCGTAACTAATGGAGCTGTTAGTTTCCATTCCCAGCAGTACTGGTAGGTGTTTATACCTGTCTTAGATGTCGCCTGTGCTGGGAGGAATCTCATATTGGAGGCATGATTATTTTAAATAAAATCTTGCCATCATTTGTTGGAGAATGGTTTCTCGATATTTTTCCGTAATAAAATAGGAAGATAAATATAGATGGGGACTGAAACTTGGTGTTTCATTTGTCTTTTCTTCACTGAATTTCGATTTAATGTGACCTTCTGTTCACACTTTACTGAAAATTTTTCACAAATTTTGGGATGCATTTATCTCATATTACTGTTTAATAATATTTCAGTCATTGTGGTCTGGACCTGGCCCATCTCCTCTGGAAAGATTACTGGAACAACAGAAGCAGCTTCGTGAAGGCCCTGCTCCTAAGGGTGGAACTTGAAGAGCTGCACTGGTTTGTCAGGTAAATCAATTGACAACGTTCCAGTTGAGACAGCATAACCTGTATGAAGAATTGACATAATACAAGTAATTATGATCTATCAGACAGGTATTGCTATACTAAGAATAAAAAGCAAATGATCCATACATAACAAATAGTCCCTACATTACACTGTAATGATAAAAGAAGCAGAGTAGAGTACGATTAAAGTTGAGTTTACTGGCCATCTATAAAGATTATGCATGTAGTAATGTTATGTGTATACATTAGTTTTGTCTGCACTGAATTGTCTGAAGTGTATAATGCTGTCATACTATCTGTATTCAGGAGTAAGTCAGACATGCATGTATCTTGTGTTCATCCTAAGGTAATGACCAAAGTTGACTGAAGTGGCAATGTTCTGGGATATGCACTATCCTTATTAGTTATTCTGCTTCGACATGTTCTTTTTCTGTCATATTTTAATTTTTTACATTTCAAAAATCATTGACATAATTTCTAAGATTCTTTTCGAGTCAACCACAAATCTGCTTATACTTTAAAGGAGGATTGATATGAGGAAAGCAAACCTCTGGTTATGATTCCTTTACTCAGTTCTGAAACATTACCCTTTCCATTGATTTTTTTTTAGCCTGAGGAACATTGTTTAACAGTTTCCCCATACATTTGTTGAACTATTTTTCTGCAGCATTGTGTGTATGCAGATCAACTCCAGTTCCTCACAAAAACAATATCACAAATATGTATGAGCTTATGTATACTCGTATTAATGAGTTTAATGGGAGCTTTCCATTTGAAACAGCACTTCAACCTTAGCTGATGTCCATTAATCTTAAGTAATATTCATAAATGTAACAATGTATTTAATATTGATGATTTTGAAACAGGAATTGATGCTGAACTTTAATAACAATATTTTAATGGTCAGCTTTTGAATTCAGTTCAGACATGCATCATTACAGAAATAAATTGCTGTTAATTGTTGCACATTAGGGGAGACAGTATTGGTTCTGCAAGAGTAAAAGTTTTAGCAGAATAATCTGTTTAATAGTTCCATAGCTTGCATTTTTTAAGTTTAAAAATTTGTATTACTTGAGCCTTATAAACAATGTGTATGTAATATTCGGCACCTATACTTTGTGTCACCCAATTCAGTGACAGTTAAGTATAACTGCTGAATAATTTATGAAAAGAAGTTGTCTGAAATAAAAGTGATTGAGTATAAGTTATCCTTTACATATTAATCTGGCTACCTCTCATAATTATAGTTTAAAATCTTTTACTTTTAAGTATTGCCTTTCTTGAAGTAAAATACTGAACATTAAGCATAATTGCTTGCTGTTGATGTAATATTTATGTAACTGGTTTACTGTTTAAACAAAAATTGGATTTGAATATTTTCTAGTGGCACTATCCCCTTTCTCCATTCTCATAATAGCTACTCTCAGGTATAAAACTAAATACAATGTTGCTTGAAACTGTTTCAATTCAGAATGCAGCATAGACAATTTTGATTGGCTGAGTATAAGTACCATTTTTTTAAAATTATTTTATGAATATAACTATTTGTAGCAGCACTTCAGTTGCACATGGCCATTTTTAACTTCATTGCAATATCCTCATAATCTAGTAAAAAAAATTGTGTTTGACTGCAGTCCACAATGTTTAGTCAAATATTGTTATAATGTTACTACCTTCAAACACAAGAAATTATTTTGTGAGCATATTTCAATGGTTTTCACTAATTAATATTATTTTGTGCAATCTCGCTAGCAATATTCAATCAATATGCTGGTTTCATATGGTTATTTACTGTCTCAGAGCCAATTGATTTCAATCTACACTGTACTTTTGTAATTGCTAAATATTCTCCTGCAGTGAGCCTAATATGTGATTGTATACTTCATATCAGCCATTATTATAGGAAGAAGGGCTTTGTTATGCAAGTGATTATTTTAAGTTGTCACTATTTAATGTATAGTTTTAATATTGGCTGGAGGTATAGTTTACTTGTTTGTGCCTGTAATTGCTGATGTGTGGTATTAAATCTGTTAATTTTGAGGGATATGTAGCACTATGGTTCCGATTAAAAAAAAAAATGAACACTCAAAGTACCATTCGTGTTGCTTGATATATAAATAGCTTTGAATCCAAAAATGGCAGAGATGTGCAGGAACATAAAAATCTCATGTTCCTGTGGAAATAGTCAATCCAGAGTTGCACCCAGAAAATGTACAAGATTTTAACAGTTAGATTAGCTAATTAGGGGTAGAAAGAGCAGTTAAAATTATTTAGATTTATAATCCTGTGTAATATATTTGGCAGAAATTAAAATTGGAATTTTCCAAGAATGATAGATTTTATGCAAGTTTGAGGGTGTTCTAAAATTTTCATGGTCCTGATCACAGATTATTCTACATTTTAAACATATGTGTTTTTTTTTTTTTTTTCCTTCAATATAAGAACATCCTCTGGTAAATTGAACTTATGATAATGAAGGTACAATAAACAATCAATAACAAATTATATCAAATCTTTTCTTGACTGCATAATGGTTACAAGTGTTTACATTTTCTGTTTATAATGTTATAACAAAGTTAAGTTTGTATTTCTGTATTACTCTCATCTGTAACCATTCCATTTACATATCGTGTAACTTTGTAATATTTTGATTTTATTTGCTTTCTCGAAAGATTGTGTGTTTGGATAGATACGTTCCTGGCATTCCTCTGCTTATATGAATATCTGGTCATGTTTCTATGAATTGAGTAAAACATTTGTTTGCATTTGGAAAATTGGCATGTTATGACCTTATGTGCTGTTAATAAACATGAATAAACAAGAAACTTTTGTTTTTTCCTTATTTCTGCTGCATTGATTGAAAAAAAATTTAGTAAAAATCTTGGGAAATATTGTTTGTTCCTTTGCTGCATTTTTGATGACTAAATTATAGGTTAAATAGTACTCTGCAGTAGATTCATTCTCATCTGTACTAGTTTATTATAAAATAAAAGTATCATAAAACTAGAATGAAGAAAGACTCTGTGCTGTGGCAATGGAAATATACACTAACACCTAATTAATGAAATTTTCATCAGCATAAGATGGTTGCATTGATGGCTGCTGATACTGCTGAATATCCTAGTGCAAAACTTTCAGCAGTTATGTGGCAATGTATATTTTGAATCTCACTGCCATTGTACTGTGTACAACATAGAGTGGTGACTTCTTTCTCCTTGTTTCTTTGACAAATTTAAATGGAAATGATGCATTTTAATTATTTGCCTTTTCCAATCTAACCTTTGTGCTACACAAAATTTTCATATGGTTGGAGCAGATAACTCATCACAGATCAATGTCTTTTATTACCATATTCTTTCTTCAAAGTCACTGTCACTTTGATTTACTTTCTATTCAGTGGGGATATTCTGTTCCATAATAATTAACAATTTCTTTTGTGCAAAAAAGTTGAGTTTTTAATTCATGGATCTGAGGTTATGCCCACAAGGATAGTGTTTGAACTGTAATGATACAAGATCCCTATTGAATTTTTGTGTGAAAACTGGCATGGTATTAATAGATTTTGTTTTTAAATACAACTTAAGTTTTGAAACAGTAATTTACTATGAGGACTTTTAAAAAATCTAATGAGCATTAAGTCTTCCAATTTTTATTGGGAGTTATTTGTACCATGATGTATAAATTTTTCTGTAACCTGGTTATTCTTTTTTAAAGTCACTAAGCATTTACTATCTTATCAGTAGTCTGTGAACATCTCCTCTTTGTATCCATAATCATTTTGTTAGACAGATATGAGGATGTTCTGAAAACTTCTTGGACCTTGCCACAGATTATTCTAGTTACTGTTATGTAGTAAAAAATGAGTTTATAGGCTGTCTTAAGATATTGATATTTGGTGTTAGAAAGAGATTATCTCCTCTTTTCACTAAATTTAATGCTTCATAGTATGCTTGTAGTGTTATTATATGCCTTTGAGGCCAAGAAATTTTCAGACAAAAATCTGGAACAAACATATTGTCAATAATGGACTGAATTAATTAAATGTCTGCTGTAAAAGAGACTTTATAGGAGTTCAGTTCTGTAATCAATTATGTTTTCAGTATTTCATATAATTCCATTCTTTACTGTTGCAATTAGTCATGTGCTCAACTGTCTGGGACTTCACTTAAATGCCTTTGATTGTATTTTAAGATTATAAGATGCAACAAATTTTTCCATCATTTATTCAACTATGGTTGACCGGCAGCTACACTGTTATATGTAATGGTCTCAGAATATAGGGGCATCAACTGTTCTCTTGTTTCTTCATCCAGTAACAAAAGGAATGTGTGCAGCTTAGGAAAGTTAAGTAAGCAACCTCTGTCAATTTTTTGGTTTATGTGCTCAGATTTGCAATACTTGACATTTGTATTCAAATTCATTGTAATTTTGTCATAGTAACATTCAGTATCAAAACCATGCTAAACATTAAATGTAGTATTGCCATTTGGTTTTTTATCAAATGTTCACTCTTTCTTTAAATTTTGGTGCACTAATCCCTAAATCTCTACTGATTTTAAAATAAGGTATTCACTTTCATCAACTGAGGGTTTTAAAGTATTAAATATTGTCTATAACATTCATTTTATGCTCAAAGTTCAGCTGTGTCATCTCTGAACACTAATATGTCCACATGTTTCTGACAATACAGAAAATCTGAGACAGATACGGAAGTGCACAGACATCATCCTTAGAAGCTTGATAATTTGTATATTAAGCCTTAGATGTTTCCATGAAATGCACTGAAAGCTCTGATTTAATGTCAATGTAGTTACCACACATCATAATTTAACTAACATAAACTACTTGCATATATTATTTTACTCAAATACAAGCTATATTTGTGTCCATCTTTCACAATACATAAAATCTAACATAGCAAGAAAGAATCTCTCTCTCTCTCTCTCTCTCTCTCTCCTCTCTCTCTCTCTTTACCTCAATGGATTTGTGTGGCTTTTCTCTTGTTCTTATTTGATTTGCTACCTGATACTTTAGTTTTTAGCCACAAACAACAGTGTATCAACATTTTCATCTACATATCATAGAACAGGTATAGAACGGTCTTGCAACATGATTTTTTAACAAACACTAAACCATTAGTAAGATATCTTTGTTTAATGGTGGAGGAGCTTGTGGCTTCTACTGGACTGTTAAGTAGGAGTGCCAGCTGCCATATTTGTTCCTTATTTAATTTTCATTTTTTGCCACATAAATTCTATTTTCATGCTAGGAAATAGAATGTAAGTCCATCATTTAAAAAAAGATGTATGGGGAAGACTGCAACAGCAAAAAAAAAAACACACAAAATGAGACTTTTGGGGACTGTGTAATTAAATGGAAGATAGTGATACATGTGCTGAAACTATCACATCAATAATCATGGAAATACTGTGAAGTATGAATATAAGAAATGTAAATAAGTGAGCAGGATGTAGTGAAGGGGTGAGGGTGAAGAAAATGGAAAAAAGGCATGGTATTAAAATTAGAACATAGTGTAAAGTGAAAGTTTGATGGAACTTCAAAAGAGAGAATTTCTGATGTCTGGGGAATTCAGATGGTTTCTGGAAGGATTGTGATATATTTTTGAAGCAGTTATTGAGTTGTGACCATTGGCATGGGCAGCAGCCAGATGTAGTTATTGCCTCAAAATATTCATTCCAATTCATGGTGCATTTAGTGTAACCAATCATATGGAAGGTTTCTGTAGCAGTTGGATTTAAATTAGTTGACATAGTGAGGTGGATAATTTTCAGCTTCATCATTTAAAGGGGAAGAAAGTCAAGTATTAAGCATTGTAGGTAGGGACTCTTATTAGTCAATACATTTAATAAACTGTAAGCATATATTTATGCTATCAGGAAGCGCCAAAGTTGGCCTATGTTTCCCTCTGGCGTCCCTTACTTATGCTTGTATATCACAATTCCGATCGTTAATATTTTAAATATTAGCTCAAAGGCAAATATCATTCCTCCAAATTATTATAATTTTTAACTGATGATCCTCCCAGTTTAAATTTGAATTGTAAGTCCTTTTTCACATTCATAAAATCAAAGCTTAACAAATTTCTTGGTCGAACATATTTCAAGGGTGTCAGATTTATTGCACTAATGGTATCTGGCATAAAATGTCCCACACCCAAAGTCCCATAGTAATAATTAGAGAAATTGTGCTGTTAAAATAATTTTACCCAAATCTTGACAGTAATTAGTTTGACTCATAGCTTTAAGGACAGAGTACTAGGGATATAATTATTTGTTCATAACATATCAAAAATACACTCGTTGAAATGAAGCTGTTATTGGGCATGCATGTTTAGTGCAACAACTGAAGATAAATTAGATTTCAAACAACACCCAACTGTTTCAATGAGATTCCCATTGAAATTGTTACAATAGCTTCCTTGTAGCCAATAAGCTTATCATATAAGCCACAGTAAAAGCGGTGTGAAAAATGAAGAGAAACAGTGTTTGAGCAGATTGCAGAATATTCAAAAGGTCATTATCGCTGGATATGCCACTTGGATTATGACTTACATTAAATGCCTACTCACTTGCCTACATTTTCCAGTCACCTACATTATCCTTGCCAGACATTCATGAGGCTGAATGATTATCAGCAGATAGTTTACACCCTAAACCTTGACCATCCAATTGCTTCTCATGCCAGTGCCCATAACCTCAGTATCTGCTTAATGGTAATGGCAGTTGGTGTTTTTCATTCTGCTGTCTGGTATGATATACATACTTCCCAATCCCCCCCCCCCTTTTCCCAAACCATTTCCACAGGTTATTTCCTCTACCTGGAACTAAGCTATCTAGACTCATTCTTGGCCTTGGTTGCATACTCTAGTTCTGATGCGTATGTTATTTTCTCACTTGAGTGAGGAGTTATTTGCAATATTATGTTTTGGTGTTTCTATCAGTTTGTGATTATAGCTAATGTAGCTCTCTGCCTTTATGTTTGCTAACTGATAATTTATTTTTACTATCCTTGCTCTAGTTCATATTTCATTTTAAAAATAGTTCCTGTCCCATTATTATGGGCTAGATAAAAGTTTACAGGAATTCCAAGGCCTATATTATAATTCCTCAGTTTTTTCCTTGACCTAAAAAAATAAATAATTCTTACTGTTTTCTTGCAACCAATTCTAGCTATCATAATGTTCATAATTTCAAAGCAATTACTTTTTCTAACAGTTATTTTGCCGAGAGATGTACTGTTGGAGCACGGTACTAGAATAGCTTCGTCTCTGCAAACATTCAGTGCCTGGAAACTGGGGAAGGGAACAGTGGTAACCAGGTATATTACTTTTTTCCCCAATGTATGTTAGTGACTGAAATTTATGAGACTTCCCAGAAACAAAGTTGTTGATAAGGATGAAAATTTGTTCCTTATATGACTTAGTGTTATGCTTGAAACATGAGCACTTTAAGTATTCTATTTTTAAATAAAGTGTAAATCAGATTGTCTGAACTGAAAGTATCATAATAATGAGTTGTGTTCTTGTCCTAGTACCTGCTGTTGGGTAAACAAAATTACCTATTTCACTGTGATCATATCTATTGTGGTTAATTTTATTGTATTATCTTTGTACACATTTTCTTAACTAGTTTTGATTAATTGAAACATCTTTACTTTTGTGAATGTTGGAGTGATTGTTTTATTTCATTATCAAGAGTATTATCAACTCCAGTATGTGTTTTGTGAAAGACATCATAGAAATTTAAACCTATGGTTATCAGTTGCGTAATCATTACTTACATAACGTACCATATTCAATTTATATGTCCAACCTATTTATAGAACGGCAGATCATTTGCAATACTTCTTACCTATTCTGTACTTGCAGAACTGTAATACCATTTCTTTCATATCTAATCGTCTAGGAAACAGTGTTTAAGATATTCAGATTCATTTTATTAAGTTTATGCGGGAAAAAGAAATAAGAGCATATTATCATTCCTTACATGGTTACATTTTGCATGTTCTTATAAATGTCTAGTTTTCTGTTTTACTGTAAACATTTATTAATTAAAGTGTCATATTTTTACAAGAATTTGTAATCTACAATGTTCATTGTATTTTTTGTATATTCTGCTGGTTGTGCCAGTTGTGATTTTTTTTTTCTCATTCTTTTCACATTTGGGATCGTCTCAGTTTGTTATTATTGTGTACAATATGTTTCAGATAAAATTCAATTATTCTGGTATTCTTTATTTCTTATAGGTGTATTTATGCCTGATTATTATAGTACTGTTGTTGTGAAAAAAAATCAGTTTTGATAACATTTATTTTATTGTATTTGTTTGATGTGCCATTTCCATAATAATGAAAGATGTAAAAGATGTAAAAATTGAAAAGTTGAGAGCTATCAGAATAAATCAACTTTTTGGCAAAAGTTTTTTTATTATCTCCCTTTCCAGTGGCCTGTTAGTCTATCTCCATCTTTTAGTTAGTGTTTCTGGCATTGTTTTTTTCTGTGGATGCAGTGGTATTGTGGTTTTGTCAATTCTTTTTACTTTTTCCTGTACTGCTGAATATGTCCAACTGCAGGTGTTACTTTCAATTCATTTGGTCTTTTTTTTTACATGGTCTATACTTTGTTCATTTTGAACTGGCAGTTCAGGGCTATGTTCACCTCGCCATTTCTCCAGTTGCCTTCCTCTCCAAGCATACCGCTGCCTACAGGTGGGCAAGAGGTATTCTTACAGTATTGTCATATTTAACGAATACATCTTTATAAAACACTGTAAGTGAAATGGCATCAGGTAATCATTACAATAGGTGACAGTCGGAAACAATTATTTTTGATGTGCATAGTTTCTTTAAGACACTAAATCCTGGGAAGACAAAGTTAATGTACTTTTTAGGGAGCAGCAAAATAAGGCAGCAGAGGCATGTGGCATATTGTTACAAACAGTGCAGCAAAGCCAAACTGTATGAATTCTATTTCATATATATAGTGATTTCTGTAAACAAAAACTACTGCTTCTGGTCATTATGACTGTGGGGTAATAATTTATGACCGAGCGTGGTGGGTAAGCGGTTAATGTTCTGGCCTCGCATTCGGGAGGATGCAGGTTCGAATCCCCATCCGGGCATCCAGATTTGGGTTTTCCATGGTTTCCCCAAATCACTCCAGGCGAATGCCGGGATGCTTCCTCCCAAAAGGCCATGGCCGAATTCCATCCAGTTCCTTGTCCCCAGTCCCATCCCGCCTCTAATGACCTTAGTCGTCGATGAGGCGTAAAGCAATAAGAAAAAAAAAATTGTGTATTAATAATTTACTTCCACTGGGAATGCTACTAAACATTGGATTTAATTCTTGTAATGTCTCTCGCAACTGTTAAAGCTAAAAATTATGTCTGAAAGCAGTAAATTTTATTAATTGATATTGTGTAAATATTTTTATCTTTATTAAGATATAAATTGTAGTTGGTAAATACACAATTTCTACGACACACGATTCACTCATTTCCCTCGCAAGTTATTAAAATGCTCGATTTTACTAAATAAAACATCACATAAGATGCAAAATATTGTAATACGTACACTGTGAGGGCGTTTGTGCATGCATGGCACGTCAGAGTGACGTTGAGCTGCCTCTCTTAAGTTAACACTTTATAGCAGTTAATGTCCTGCAAATCTTCTCAGGAACTTCATCTGCACCGCAGTGAATCTGTAATTATTGCAGATCTGTGTAATAATCTGCCTTTCACATCCCATCATGGGGCAAAAAATTCATAGACATTGATTATTAAAGCCTTTGGAAGCTAACCAGCCACTGAGTTTGTAAGCAGTTAAGCATCATTACTTCAGAAAATCGCCGATTAATCATCATAGTAGTCAAACAAAAACACACCAAGGTTTTGATCTCCAATCTGTTAACAGGTCCTTCTAAAAGGCTTATTATAATGGATGCTAAGCATTAACTTGCTTTATTACACTGACATAAGTGAACTTGCATCTCCTTCATTTATTTATTCCTTATCATTTTTAATCAGTATTAATGACAGTATGAATCATGGTTGGGATAGAGATTAAAATTGACCACTTGCTATAGGTAAACACATGAGGACTGCAGAAATAAAAATGAATACTAAAAACATTATATTTTTTATGACAAATCAGAGAGCGAGATATTAGTCCACGCCTCATTGCAGATAGCGACATGTACTTAAGCTAGCATTCTCTCCTTTGTAAAAATAAATAAAAAGTTGTTGTTAATATATCCTTCATCGAGCGTGGTGGTGTAACGGCTAGCGTTCTCGCCTCGCATTCGGGAGGACGGCGGTTCGAATCCCCGTCCGGGCATCCAGATTTGGGTTTTCCATGGTTTCCCAAATCACTCCAAGCAAATGCCGGGATGCTTCCTTCAAAAGGCCATGGCCGAATTCCTTCCCATTCCTTGCCCACCTATCCTTTCCTGTCTCTAAAGACCTCGCTGTTAGAGAGACGTTAAGCAGATATATATATAGATATATATATATATATATATATATATATATCTCCTTACTCAAAGAAAATTCTGTTGGTTCTCTCTGGCTTTTTTATTTAGTTTTGAATATTAGATAGGATAATTAGGTTGATGAACAATTGGAGCAGCAACATACGTCATTACCAAATAGAAATATTACATTGATTTTTTTATTTTATACTAGATTCTGAGAACTGTGCATTCGTATAACAGAAATAATCAGATTCTTTCTGCATTGGGTCATCAATATACAGTATGCTTCTGGAGGAAATGTTAATATTACAGGGTACAGCAATATGGAAAATCATTAATTCTGGTGGGTGAGCAGTTAAGCTTAGGCCTGGCATTTGGGAAGGTTTGGGGTCCATCTTGAGTCTGGACATTTCAGTATTAAAAAGTATGGAATCTGTGGAATCAAAAAAGTTGATACAATTGTGTTACCAGTTGTAAACATTTGTGGAGATACAACTGTTTGACTTTGGAAGACTCATACAGGTTCGATTGTGTAGATGTACTTGAAACTGAATAACATATGGTGTAATAGGCAGTTTTAAGAAATAAATAATTATTTTAAAAGTGTGGGAGTTATAAGATGGCTGTTAGCTGGCATGTAAGAAATACGCTGTCAGCTGTTTGATTCAGCAGCAGCATGTGCTCATCACGTTTGAAGTGAGGTAAACGATCGGGAAGTAGTCCACAGGTCATGCGCCGCTCTTCGAGAACACCCATCGAACATTTGGGGGTGATGACTGACACAATGCAAAATCGGAGGTATTTGGTCTAAGTCGCGTGCACAGGAGTGTGAGAAGCGACTATAAACATGTGGCAGCAGGGTGTCTAGACCTCACATTGAGTAGTATCAGCCAACGCAGTCTAAGCATCGACAGAAGCCAGCCGGGTCCGCGCCTAACTCTCTAACTGTGAGTTTAGTCAGTCTTTGAGAGCACTTATGCCCCTGGATATTCGCTCGAGGGAACGCCAAGGGTTGTAACCTCTCTACTACTGGTGGAATAAATGGGCAAAAGTATTTGACGACACTCACATCACCGACTGCAAAGGTAATTGCAGCTACCAAACTTGAAGCAATCAAGTGCGCAAGAAGCAAGTACGGGCCGGACAAGCATCGAGCCAGAGAAATATCATCTAGTAAGTAACATTGAGCATCACACTCGACTATTCCTGACTATAACCAGCTATACCCACAATACAATGGTTGCTGTTGTGTCATGGCATTTGATTTCACAAGTTTTCAAACAATACCGCACATCCTGTAAATGAAAAATGTGGTTGTGAACGACTTTGTTAGTAAAATATCCTCTTGCTTGTATAAGACACTTTAGAATTTCCATGTGAGTAGTTGCCGGATAACTGTTGCGACAACTAGTCGCCTTCCTTATCATTTACCTTTCGTTGTTTTATTTCCCTCTGTTTTCTGTGTTAAACTGCGATACAATTATCGCGCCGGTTATTTATGAGTAGGAGATCGTTAGTCTGCCCGATTGACTGTAGGCTGTGAAATCTTTATTGCGCGAAATGTTTTGAATGGTGAAATCACCGATTCCTGCCTGCGCTTATACGATTTACACCTTTTCTCGTTGTAGTTTTTTTCCTTAGATTTCACTGTATGTGGCCTTACAGGTAAGAGCAAGACCAATGTGTTGTATTGCGCGTGGGAAATCCACAGATTCGGAAGTTTCTCTAAGGTCTCATTGTGAAGAAGGTATTATTATTATTACTCAGTGATTCACTAAAAGTGTGTGCCGGAGAGTGCATTGCACCTATCCGAAAGGGTGATAGTTTGAAAGGGATATACGGGATGTGGCAGGAGGCGCCCATGGGCTATTGTGAGGAACCCAGGGCCGGCGCTAGGATTCTCGGGCCCCGGGTAACCATCATTAGGGTCCCCCCCCCCCCCCCGTCATTTTTTTATTTTTTTATTATAATTTTTTTTTTATAAATTCAGAATATTTCAAGCAAAGAAAAAGGTAATGCATTGTTAAGAAAGTTTTTTAATGTTCTCTGTTTACATAAATTCTATACTTTACAAAATTAGACGTCCTTTCTAGCTTTTTTAGATGCGAGTTCTTTTATAATCGCGGTATAATCCAATGAACGGGCTAACTCTGATTCTATTGCTATCATAGCTTTTTTTTTTTTTTTTTTTGGTAACAGTTTAACGTCCCTTTTTAGCTATCATAGCTAATCCAACAAGCCGTTCTTGTCCCATTGTAGAACTCTTGCAAGAACGCTAAATGACCGCTCTGCTTGTGCAACAGTAACAGACAAAGTGCAGAAAATACGTAAGGCTAACATTACGTTGGGAAATATGTTATTAAAATTGCATTTATGGAGAGCATTAAGAAGATGCAAAGGGTGAAGTAGATTGGATCCAAAATTAGCTACATGAATCTTTTTTAACTGCAAAATTTCTTCTTTTAAATCCTGCGTATTAACGCACACGGTACAAAGATGCCATGTATTCCACCTGCTCTGATAGTGTAGAATGGTCTAGGCTCATGTAGTTCCACAAGAAACCAAATGTGTCAATCATTTTTTCTATGGCAGCATACCTTATAATTAAGTTTCCTATAACTGTATCTAGAATAATATTAAAAACATTTACTTTAAAACTGTCCTCTGGGTGCAGGTTTAAATCTTCAGATGTTTCATCTACAAAGCGTTTTCTTTTGCCTTTCTGTTTCTCTGTGCCGCTTATCGTCAAATTGAAGTCTGGTGATATTCCAATATTTTCTGCTACCTTGAAACTTTTCTGCGTAAATGGTATCCCAACTGTCTCTCAATTCATTTATTTCTTCCACTAGACTCTTAATATTACCAACTTTCAACATCGACTGTAGCTTCCCTTGCTTGAAGCACAACGCTACGTATGTTTATTGCAGTTAATACTTTGTACCAAATTGTAGACATGACGATACATTTAAATGATTTTAAGTACTTCTGAATGCCCTTTAGTTCAGGTGCGTGCCTCTGCAGTCAAATTAAAGTTAAATGCAAGTTCAAACCACCCTTTGTAATCCTGGACAAATGCTTAGCGAATGGACGCACGGCATCTATCCGCGCAAGACCATCTCGTTTCCGATAGCCCGTGAAGGGAAGATCCAATATTTTCTTTCAAAACTTTCCATCTTTTGGGACTAGAATGAAAAAAATTATACGTTTTTGAAACAATTAAAAAAAGTGATTATATCTGCGCAACCCTCCGCAGCATGGACTCCACAAGATTTAATGAGTGAGCGCCACAAGGAGAAAAAATTGCCAGGGGATTTTCTTTTAATATATGTGCTTGAGCTCCCTGATAGGTGCCACGCATATTGCTCCCGTTGTCATAACCCTGCCCACGACAGTCTGAAAGCTTTAAGCCATGACGTATCAGCTCATTGCAGATCATTCTGGCGATTGCCTGACCAGTCTTCTCTTCATAATCAACGAAGCCAAGA
>CM061921.1:386882287-387077803 GCA_031002005.1 Vandiemenella viatica
ATGTGTTCTATATGGAGCTTCCATGTTAGCTTCGCGTCAAATTTGACTCCAAGATATTTAACTTAGTCCCGGAAATGTATAGGTTGATTGTGTAGTGTTAGTGGTCGACAGTGTTCATGAATGCGTTTTTGCCTAGGTCTTCGTATAAACAGGAGCGCCTCGCATTTAGCTACGTTGACTTTAATTCGCCATCGTGTGAGCCAAGGTTCGACTACTTTAAGCGCGTGCTGTAATCTACTGTTTATATGAGTTGGTTGCCGTGACTGTGCAAGATATGTGGTATCGTCAGCATAAATGGCTTGCATCGTTTTGTCTGTGGTCGGAGCTTTATTGACATATTCTGTGAAGCGCGGAGGCCCTATTAAACTTCCTTGAGACACTCCTGCTTGTATCTCCTGAGGTGTAGAGTTCTTGTTGTCAACGCAGACGTGGAACGTTCGGTTAGTGAGGTACGAGTGTATTAGGTGCACCAGTCCGTCCGGGAATCCGTCGTCACTGAGTCTGCGAATGAGGCTGTGGTACCAAAGACGACCGAACGCCTTCTCGATGTCCAGGAACACAGCCCCGGTAGACGCAGACAAATTATATCCAGTTGTTATGTGCTCAACAACACGCATTAATTGTTGTGTTGCGGAGTGGTGCTTTCTGAAACCGAATTGCTCCGGCTTCAGAATGTTATTGTCCTTTATGTGTTGTGTAAGGCATCTGAGTATGACTTTTTCAACAACTTTGCTAAGGGAGTTGAGTAAGCTAATCGGACGGTAGTTGTTGGGTGAAGATGGGTCTTTCCCCGGCTTTCTGAACATTAGCACTTTGGCCTCCTTCCATCGGTTGGGGAAATACTGGCTGTGTAAGATGGCATTCGCGATATCTGTAAGGTACTCTATCGCTTTCCCCGTGAGCTGTTTAAGAACACGGTTCTGAATACCATCCAGACCCGGTGCTTTTTTAGCATCCGAATGCTATGAGATTTCGTCGGAAGTTGCCCTACGCGGATACTCGCGAACCGGTTGGGCTAACGGCTGTGTCACCATCTGGTCCGTTTCCAATGTAAACGCAGGATCGGAAGGATCTACGGGTGGTCGGAAAGACGCTGCGAGTGTTGTGGCCATCAGTTCCGCCTTGCCCTCGGAAGAATAGACAAGTCCGTCCGGCCCCTGTAGGGTGGGTGTATGATGTGCTTCACGAGTGAAGTAACGAGCTAAAGACCACACGGACTTTATAAATGGGACGCTTAGTACGTTGCCAGTATCTCCTGAGCTTATTCCTAGTTGTGATTAACCCCGTAATTGCCTCAGGTAGCGCCATTTGTCTCTGGTGTGGGGTTGATTCAGGGATGCTACTCGCCATAGCTTCCTTTATAGCAACAGTTAAAATTTCAACAGACTCGTTAATGCGTTGTTGGCTAATCTCATGTCTGTCAGGTATGCGACTATCTAACACCTCCTTGAACAGAGTCCAGTTGGCGGGTCGATAGTTTAGCATCCGTCGCTTGTCAGTGTTCTGCGGTGTACATTCAGTGTTAAGTATGAGTGGCATGTGGTCTGAATCCAGATCGTTTACAACCTGTAGGTCGTGTGTGTGGGTTATATCCTTGAGGAGGGATATATCTAACACGTCTGGATTTTGTCTCCGAGCATGGGGGACAAACTTCGGTTCGTTTGGTCCCAGTATAAGATAATTGTGCTCTAGTGAATGTTCGTACAGATTCCTGCCGTTGGAGTTTTGACGCTGCGAATTCCAACTACGATGTTTGGCATTTAGATTTCCAGCGACTATTACTCTAGGCACGGTATTTAGCAGCCTACTGATCACGCGTGCTAATATTATTGGGCCTATTGTAGACTGAGATAAGATTAGTGTATGCTTCGTTAAAGCTGATTTTTACGGCTGTGGCTTCGATCCTCTCTAGCTCGGGAAGCACTACGTTTGATTGCTCTATGTCCGTGTATATAATCACGGCCGTGCCTCCACCCCGTGCGCCGTTCTGCCTGTCAGTACGGTGCACACGGTATTGGCTCATGTGGAAGTTATCTTTTGCGCCCAGGTGTGTCTCGTTTATAAGAGCAATACGGAGACCGTGCCAATCCATAAACGCCGCCAATTCTGCTTTTTTGTTTTTCAGCCCGCGAGCGTTCCAGAAGAGGATACGCGTATTCAGAGGAGTGGGGTTGTCAGGCATTGTTCGGTTTTTGGACGGAAAAGAGGCTAATCTGGATTACAGTCTAACTCCCCTATCTGGGGGAGTGGTCTTGAACTGTAGTAGGGTAGCTTGGATTACTGGCTTTAGGAATGTCGGGATTGCAGTCCATCTCCCCCCATCTGGGGGAGTGTACAGAATCTGCAGTAGGGTTAGTAGGCAGGATTGCCATGCAGTCCATCTCCCCCCATCTGGGGGAGTATCCAGGCGCTGCAACAAGGTAGTGTGTAGAGTCAGGATTACAGTCCATCTCCCCCTATTCAAGGGAGTGTCCAGGAACTGTAGTAAGGGTCTTAGGACTTTAGGCAGCAGCGGATTAGGGGTGTGAGACATTGCTGATGCCTAGGACGAACATGAGGCAGTTCTGGAATACAGCCTATCTCCCCCCATCTGAGGGAGTGGTTAGGAGCTGTAGTAGGGCACTGACGAATTTCGGGATGAGTGTTGCCAGGAAGAGGTCAACGGAGGGGAACATAGGGCGAAGGAGATCCTCTATTTTATTACGAATAGTTGTAAAAAAATCTAGTGCGGGCTAAGTGTGTGTCAGCTCCGCAGGAATAGCTGGACCCTGTGGAGGTGTTGAGTTTTCTTCTGAATCGGCGCGGGTCGGGGCAGGCTCTACCGACTCCGCAGTGGCCGGACCAGCCGGGTTGGCGCTGGCGGCTACGTCAGATCCCGCCGGTGCGCGCTCTACCAACACCTCGGCGGCTGGAGCCGCCTGGCCGTCGGAAGCAACCACACCAGTGTTCACCGCCGCGCGCCCAATCACCCCCTCAGCGGCCGCGGCCACCGGGCCATTGGGAGCAGCCACAGCGGCCGTTGCTTCTTCGGCGGGGTTGTCTGGCTCCCAGCGTTCCTAGTGCGTCTCCTGATATTTTTAGAACGCTGGGATTTTGGTTGTGCGTTGTATGTTCTACAGTGCGTGCAGAGCCTGCTGTTTGGTGCTCTGCAACCTCTATTGTGGTAGATGTTGTTTGTGAGCATTGGGGTGTGGTTGACGTTTCTTTCTGTGTGGGTTGCGCCGTGTTCGTGATGTGCCGCCTGGCGACGGGCGGGCGTATCATCCGGCCGCCGCTTTTTTCCCATGGTGCTCGCGCAACTAGAGCTGCTCGACGAGACGTCTGCGCGCGCTGACGACAAACTTTGCACGTGTGAGTCATTGGGCTGAGGAGGGATCTGATTTTAAGGAGTTCCTGGCTAAGCAGGATGAACCAAAATGTGCAAATTGTAGTTCTCGGAACAAAATTCCTGCGGAACACCCTGTTATCAGCACCAATTGCCCAGGAAACATTACAGTCCTTCAGATTATATCGAATATAACCGATTATGTCCAATATCGATTCACTATCAGCCGCAAAAACACTTTTCTGGACTAAACTTTATACAGGTCAACGGGCAAAGGTCTTAAGCGCTTCCTCAACAACACGCAGTCAGATGGAAGAAGAGGAAATTGACATTCTCTTGATCTATTAGCCACACATCCCGGAAAGCATGATAAATGGTTACCCCACAAATATTGCATTGTTAGGTGTGACCAGGCTGCTAGACCACATGATTGCTACCATTATTAGACACAGTTGTATAACCGCGACTGAGTTAGCTAAACTCACCCCATCACACATAACCTGTGCCTGCATCTCTGCTGGGAGCGAAGTTTTTTATGTGATTAGAGCCTACTTCCTGTATAGCCATCCAATTGATCCCTACCTGCATAAAATTGAAGTCATGATCAGTCACTCAGGGGTCAAAAGCAAATAATCTGTATCGATGCGAATGCCACCTCCACCTTGTGGCAATAACGCGAAACCAGCGAGAGACGGGAATCCTCAGAGGCTTTCTCTGTGTACACAACGTGCGTATTATGGATACTCCTGGGAACCCAAAGACTTTCATAGGCAACTCGCTATAGGCCTTTCAGATAATGCTGATTGCAATTTAATTCATTAGTTCTTCAATTAACAGGTTACTATCGTATGGCCCCAAGTGATTCTTTAACCTTTCACCAAAGTATGATTATTAATACAACTTCTGAATGGATTTATGATTTTTTTTACTTTTTACTTTACACCTTATCGACGTCGAGGTCGTTAGAGGCGGGATAGGATTGGGTACAAGGAACGGGAAGGAAGTCGGCAATGGCCTTTTGAAGGAAGTATCTCGGCATTCGCCTGGAGTGATTTGAAAACCATGGAAAACCTAAATGTAGATGCCCGGACAGGTATTCAAAACCACCTTCTTCCAAATGGGAGGCCAGAACGTTACCGCTCACCCATCACGCTTGGTTGGATTTTGAGTTCAATGAAATAATAACTTCGTTGTCGCACTTTTCATCTAGCCGTTTTTATTTCGGTGAAATCTTCATAACAAAACACAGTTAGGCATTAACTTCGTCCAGAGATAAGCACACCTTACAAATATCACTCACAATCATAAGGAAACACTTTTAAAATGGAAATGAAAGCTACTCATTTGAATTTAAACATTAAACAGGCAATGTAAACCACTTCAAATAGCTGAAAATCATCCTCGGAACACCGTGATTTATACACCGTTTATATTTACAAATATTCAATTAATATTTCACACATTATACTACTTCTAAAAAAATTTTACGCTTCGTTTACGGAGTATCCTTCCATAAAAGCAATATTTGTTCACATGAAAAAATATACAAATTAATAATTAATCAACTTTCATTTCTCCATACTTAATTATTAAGATCAGAATTCACAGAAGGCAGGATTTGAGGGCAGTTGCAACATTTTCATCGTGGTCAGGCAAGACAAATATTGACATAACAATTTGTTCTTCCTCTACTCAAAAAGTTTCCAACTGGAGAATTCAAGAACAGTGAAACTCTAGCGCCAAACATTATACTACCTCTAAGTATAGTATCGACGCCAAGTCACATTTTACCTGCCGGTCTGTTCGCTTTAAAATGTCTGAGGCAAACTGGTCAAAATTTGTTGCCGTTTTGAAGAACCACATCTAGTCGACTGCTTAGAAATTTTCCAGTGCGACGCTGAAACTAAAGCTATTCTACTCCAAGAAGCCATTCTTGATAGCTACTTCCAGAGCATTCCAACAAGGCGAGGTCAAGTCACTTCTATTCGTTGGTGAGTGATAGGTTGGCTAGGCGGCGGCAAGAGACAATCGCTCTTTGGAGTGATGTGCAGAGACTACGGAGATTAAATCGTGTCCCTGAGCTGGAAGAAGCTATGCGCAAATATCTGAAGAGCCATAACCTTTAAACGGAGGAAATACGTAAAGCGAAGTCAGTGAGTTTTGAGAACGGTATTCACAAACTTGGTACGCAAACCGTTGGGATTTCCTGAGGAAATTCAAGAAGAATAATTCCTAAAATATCTTCTCATTTGCAAAGATGGCCGATGGCTCTTATACCTTAACCTAGAAGGACTCGGTGGCAGAGCTTCTGTCGGTTCTGGTGCCTGACGAGTGTCCTGACAATGAGCCGGATGACTTTCGCCTGGCCAAGGAAGGATAATGCAGCTTAAATTAGTGAGCTGAACGACCCTCTGTTTTTTTATGACGATGTTAGATCAGCTGATTGTTTCTCAAGGAAGAAATCTGCTCCGGGTCCTGACCTAAATGAAAATGTGATGATTATCAAGGCTTTTTAAGTTGTTCCATCTGTTGTTAATTGATACTATGAACGTCTGCCATTCGTATTGTACCATTCCTACACTGTGGAAGACCTGTTGTATTAAGGTTGATAATAAGGACGAAAACATGCCTAGTGTAAGACTCCTATGTAAGCGATAGCACTGAAAAGGTAGCTGAGTGGTTGATTTGTGGACGCCTGATGTGGTTGAAATCTGGAGAAGAGGTTCCTAACCTCGTGGCGTTTGTGTAGCTGAAGAAATCTCTTGTATCTTGATACAAAGCTCTTCTGTCCAGTCTAGTGGGTGACTAAAGAAGAAGTTAAGTCTGGATTAATTTTGATACCAGCTGATTAATATGTTCAGCAACCCAGGATAAGAAAGACTAGCTCGTA
The DNA here is from genome assembly GCA_031002005.1 of Vandiemenella viatica. Lineage (NCBI taxonomy): Eukaryota > Metazoa > Arthropoda > Insecta > Orthoptera > Morabidae > Vandiemenella > Vandiemenella viatica. Next base: position 386,888,503 of record CM061921.1, read on the forward strand.
TTAAGTGGCTAGTTGAGAATCTAACCTGATAAATGATAACAGGTGGTTGACAGTTTACAGAATCCAATTTAATGATCACTGAAGACTGCAGACAATGACTGCAATGACCTACAAGGCTCTGTCCGGCTGCGTCTATGAACAATGCTTCTGCATTTAATTGAAGATATAATGAATGACTGAATAATTACTGGTTGGTTGAAAGGATACTAAATGGCTAAATGGAATGCCTGGCCCCATGATGTTACGAAGGCCTACATGGTGTACAGACTGAAGCTAATATAGTTGGCCTTGCAGTTAGTTACCCATAACGAGTCGATGATAGCTACTCGCGGACTTAGAGCAAGAAATATGTCTTTACTTCGGAGGTAGACTGTATTGACGTCATTAGCCGTTCAAATCAGTGCTGTTGATAGACTCAGCGTATCAGCAAGTTTTGTGAATAACTATTCCGTGCTGAGCTAGCACTTGACTGGTTCTAACTCCATCGAATATTACTATTATTAAAATCTAATTATTATACAGTAAATCTCTATGGTTCAAATACGATTCTGAAACTAGGTTTAAAGCAAAATTTTATCACCCAATCTGCCTCCTCCCTGGCCATGTAATGGTGCTGGAGCAATTGAGTGTCGCGACTCTTGCATAAAGCTGTTTAAATCAGCTATCTGAGTCTCAGTTTGCTTTCAAGAAAGGTCGCTCTGCGGAAGATGCCGTTAACCTTTTTATCAACCAAGCGGCCTCGGACGAGGATTAATTTTTCTGAATTTTTATTAATGTTTCTGGTGCTTTTGACAATTCATGGTGGCCCAGATTGCTGCGGATACCCAGTGCCCTGGCAACGTATACAATTTTTTTCGTGATTGGTTTGGTAACAGAGTGGTTGAATTAAGCCAAGATTCTAACTGCTATCGCAAGTCGGTAACCAAAGCATGTTCACAAGGATCCATTGTTGGCCGTTTTGTGTGTCACCATTTCCACTGTAGCACTTCAAGTTATTAGTGGTTCCCTCTCATTTGACCTGGAAGTAATTAAGACTTCCTTTATATACCACATCAGGCAGAATAACGACGCCTGTATTGCTGGTGCCAGAATGGGCTCTTTCCTTTAGGACATTAAAAAAGGCCATGACGAAATTATCAACCATCTTATTCGAACGTGGCAGAAATGCGGAAAAATTTCTGGACCATGCGCTCTTGAAACCAACTTTTGCATTCTCCTACCAATTGCTGAGCTTACTCGCCGGCCATGGCCTAAATAAGAAGCTAACTGAGCTGTATATAGTTGACAATGCTTCCTGCCATTATTTGGCGACTGAAGACGTTGAACATTTTATGTATCAATGCCAAGCTATGATGTTTTTAAAAGAGACCTTATCGCTCACTTGGACGCTACTTTTGCTGTACTTGTCTTCAGCTCAAGCATGCAGCTCCTAAACAAATAAAATTTAATTAATTAGACAGGCACCAGACGGTTGATGTCTGGGATCTTCACCATTTAGTCTGGCGACACCGCCACCCCGCGATTCTCTGTAGGAACTTTGTAGGTGGCTAAAGGTGTTTCCAGTAATGTAACCTTTCTTTCCTCATAGGAGGGGTACTTATTCCAAGTATTTCTCTTTCTGAGGGTAGCTGGTGGTGGTGCTGGGTGACGCTGGCGAGGGAAAGTAAGAGCTCCTCCTGCTCATGATTTACCCGCTTGAGCCAAATCAGGCACACATGCATTCGTTGTTCAATAGGAAGAGATTATAGTAACTTCAATTTTGGCGCCGAAATTTTGATAGCTGCCACGCATCTCTTGACCTCCCCCCCCCCCCCCTCGGTTACGTGACAAGGTCGTTTGATATAAAAATCCGGTCACATGAGTTAAAATAGTGTAACTTCCGGTAATGATAAGTTAGCCACTATGGTGGGTCTATAGCATAAATACTCCTTTAGCCTAACAAATGGCGTAGGCATATGTTCGGCCACGATGGGCATGCATCACCAGAAAAGAATGAAACTCTGAAAGGAATATTAAGCAGGCGCATATTCGAAATCTCTTTAGTAACGGTACTATAATACTCACGGACTAGATATAGGGAAGTTCATCATAAGATACTCTTGTAGTGAGGATTTTGTATACCAATAGCGTGCACCGTTCGTCGTTTATGTGGATTTTGAATGTTTGTTGCAACCCTTTGATACGAGCAGAGCAGATTCAGAAGATTGTCACACTACTGCAGTCCAGGAACGCACCCCGTTTGCTGCGAAATGAAAAGTCGTTTGCGCATACGACGATCAGCTGACTCTATTCAACTCGGAGAGAAATGCTGCGTGTGGCTTAAGGAGCAGTTGGTTTATTTGGCCAGAGATGTTGATGAAATTCACAATGGGTGCATTCCTATTGTAATGACAGCTGATGGGGAAGCATATTTTCTTGTACCTCAATATTCCATATCTTTTGGTAAGATGTAAAGAACAGAATTCCTTTGATGGGCTCTAGTATTTCACGTAGCAATTGATGCATTAGGTGTTAGAGCGACTTAGAGAAAACATACACGTTTTCAAATCTAAGTCCAGTAGGTTATTCAACAATGAGAGCACAAGACTGGTTTTTCCATAAGTCGATGGGTGGCACAACATTGCACTCGGTGACGATAGGTCAATTTTTTCGATTTGACTTGGTGTTGTCGAGAACCTACAAATTACTCGCGGGGAATATAACCCAAACCGCATGTTCACAAGTTTGCGGTGGGTGTGCCCCATGTGTATAGACGCGCGAACATACAATGTGTGTTGTTGACTATGTCCGTCAAGAAGAAGACGAGGAGGGGCTTTATAAACAAACTCATTGACAAATTTGACTTTTGAGGCAAACATGCCAATATATCAATTTTTTTCTTCTAGCTTCACACCTTGTCTAGGTCATTAGAGGCGGGAGGGGATCGGGGTCATGAAACTGGAAGTAATTCGGTCATGGCCTTTTGAAGGAACCCTCCAAGCATTCGCCAGAAGTGGTTCGTGTAAACCATTGAAAACCCAAATCTGGGAGGCTGGAAGCATATTCGAACCCTCATCTTCCAGAATTCGAGGGCTGTGCGTTACGGTATCAATTTTGTTGTCCTAGTACTAAACTAGAAAAAACGCCTAACACTTGGACAAACGGGATCAATCCAGTAGATGCAGTCTGCAGGGAAACATATTGCTTATGTACTAGAAGAAGATAAAGCAGATGCAGATTGTATACTCGCAGGGAAGTCTTCGATCAGAATGAGGGCTAAGTATACAAAGTATGTGAACGTGCAGCGGAATTCCTGTTTAATAGGACCACGTATGCCAAGTTAAAGTTTGTTGGTGGTATTAAGAAGAAAACGAAGGAAATGGGGTGGTATTCTCTCTTTAATATCCATGTTTGCCAGCATGTGTTTTTTTTATTTACTTATGGCTTTACACCTCGTCGACGTCGGGGTCATTAGAGGTGGGATGGGATTGAGTACTAGGAATGGGAAGGGATTCGGCCATGGCCTTTTGAAGGAAGCTTCCCCGGCATTAGCCTGGAGTGATTTTGGAAACCATGGAAAACCCAAATCTGGATGCCCGGACGGGGATTCGAATCCGGCCAGCATGTCACCAACAGATGCTCTCGCAGGCGGGATGACGAACTTTTTCAAAGCTAACAGAGCGTGTAAAGACACAACGAAACAATAGAGACAATTGCATTGAGGGGCAAATGTCTATATTTGAAACCCAACCATACAGGTTGGTCAGATTTAAAAAATAATAATAATAATCACCGTGCTGACAGATAAGGATATACACAGATATGGGGTATTTATGCCTGATACATTGCAAAAAACGATTCGTAAGTGTGAATATGGAACTTAAATAGTAGTACAAGTAATAGAATGTGTTGACAAGTATTATGACAGTTTCTGTGACTAGCCATCACCATTAGAATTACAGCGTTATTTTGCAAGGAACCGTATTCTGTACAGTGTGGAGCGCCAGCAAACATATGGCTTACAAGTATGTGACCAAGCTTGGTGGTGTAACGGCTAGCGTTCTGGCCTCGCATTCGGGAGGACGGCGGTTCGAATCCCCGTCCGGGCATCCAGATTTGGGTTTTCCATGGTTTCCCAAATCACTCCAGGCAAATGCCGGGATGCTTCCTTCTAAAGGCCATGGCTGAATTCCTTCCCATTCCTTGCCCCCCATCCTTTCCCGTCTCTAAAGACCTCGCTGTTAGAGAAGCGTTAAACAGATAAAAAAAAACAAGTATGTGGGCATATGTATTGGTAATTCCTGTATGAAAACGCATGAAATCAGTCTTGCACATACCGTCACTGGCGTAAGACACTTCTGTTGCTTTTTGCTTGTATGGAAACAGTAAAATCCTGAGTTGTAACTACTCTCCATCGATAGACATAAGTAAGGGAGTATATGCGATTGGCTTGGTAGACTTTCAAACACGTAATTCGGGAACATATACTAGTCCAACTGTAAATTACATCACTCGATGAACAAGGTGATCATATACCCACAGTATCACACGATGCTAATAACTTGAAAAATTTATTTCATCAATATATTAACAACAAAGATCTTATCATTAGAGAAAATAATAATTCATTCAATTGAGAGCTATAGAGACCGGTGGAAATCAATTTCGGTCAACCAAAAACGATTGGACCACTGTTCGCATTTTCGAAATATCTTCTTCTTCTTTCGTTTCACCCTCTTTGGGGTACGAAGAATCAGTCACTTCTTTGCATGCTGTTCCTTCCTTCGCGCCCAGTATTTCTTCATCCTCTCGGAACTCCTTTTTCTCTCCTCTTCCGAGATGATGGATTTTGACTTTATTTTAGATTTTTCTTGGAACCTTATCTTTTCATCTTTAAATCTTATCTGCGCTATTCTATCAAGTAATGACTTTTCTGTAATTTTTAATTTTTTTAGGTCTTTTCCAATTTATGTGAACAAATTAGGCTTAGTTATGCGGTTCCGGAAAACATCAAAAATTTGTTTGGTTAGTCTACCAGAGTTCATTCTGAGAAGATGTCCGTAGATTTTTAGTCTCATTTTGCGAATAGTGTCTGAGAAATGAACAATTTTTTTTGAAAGGAGTTTCATTCTTGATGTTTACTATTTAATTATCTTGATATTTTGTTCCTATGATTTTTCTTAAAATTTTTCTTTCTTTTAATTCCAGTTGTTCTATCTGCCCTATGCGATTCATGGTCAGAGTTTCTGCTGCGTACAATGCTTCCGGCTTTACCACTGTTTTGTAATGCTTAATTTTGGACCCCCACGAAAGAGATATCTTGTTGTATAACTCTCTTGTCAATTGGTAGGCCAATTCAAGTTTATTTTTTCTGGATTCTATTGCCTTGTGTTCTGTTAGATTCCAACTAATCCATTCCCCCAGATATTTAAATTCTTTCATTATTTCTATTTTTTGTTCTTGAACTTTTAAATATTTATTTTGGTGTTTGTCGTTTGTCATAATTTTTGTTTTTTCAAAGGAAATTTTCAGACCTATTTTAGCTGCTTGTTTCTTTAATTCAAGAATTTGTTCTTTTGCTTCCTCCATTATCTCAGCCAACAGGGCCGTATCATCCGCAAAGGTAATGCAATTGATTTTTAGATTCTTCTTTTTGCAACCCAGTCTTATTCCACTTTTTATATTCTTACTCCATTCTCTTATCTATTTCTCAAATGCTCAATTAAACAATAATGGTGAAAGTCCATCCCCTTGTCTTACCCCTGTTTTTATTTCAAAAGGACCTGATACTTCACCCATAAATGTCTGTTAAAACCAAGTACTAAATTTTATATCTCAGACTACGCAGCACAGATTTTCAAAATAATATTATATAATGTGTTGTTTATGTACATCAACTACGCGAGTCATAAACTTGGACACAAAATTTACGATTATTTCCAAAATAACCATCGTGGTACAAAATCGATGAATTGCCCGCTTAACCTATTTGCCTATCACGGTGAAGACACTCGACAACATTCTCATTAGACTTATATATCAGGACTTTCTTTTTGTTATTATACTACAACAAAATTAGCCTAAAATCTGTAATTACAAAATTAGGCCCTATTACACAGTTTAATTCATTAATTATATCTTATTACAAAAATTACTTATTTTAACAAAAAACAAAAGATAAAAAAGAGGAGAAATTCTGCTAGACACAATCAATGTTGTTCCTTACACAATTAACTTAAAACAGTTACATCACTATCATTTATTAACAATTAAACCTGACCACTTAGCTCTGTGACAGGGTCACAGGTTCCCGCTCCTGCCAACAGGAAGGCGGGTCAGGCCAACTATCTAGCGAGTCCACTGATTTATAATAACAAGTATTGTAAGCGTTAACAATTATTATCAGAATAACATTTATATAATTCCATGCAAATTAGGCTTACCACTTTCCCAAAACTCAGGTATTAAGGTTTAAAATTTATATAAACACAACAACAAGAAATAAAAAAGAAACCATCACACAATATTTCAAAATAACAACAGATATAATACAAATCGTTTTAATTCTATTCTACTACTCTTTTATAACTATAACTATGACTATTTACATGTTTTGTAACTCCTTCATTGAGTTTTATATTTTACAATTAACGATTTATAATTTATCAAACATAAACATTTACAAACTTCAATCAATATAAATTAAATTATGTCTACTTCTACTCTTAAAACTACAATCTTATTATTGTAACTTAACCTGTAACATGTTATAGATTTTGTACTCCTTCACTGGGTGTTACAATTTACATCTTCCAGTTTTCAATTTATAATTTACAATTTGCAATTTACCATTTACAGTTTACAGTTTATCTAATCCTCATCAGGGATTTCTTTCCCGACCCTGCCGCCCTCGCATGACCCCTTCTCTTTCAATATAAATTTCTTTTTGCAATTGTGATACCTTATTGGCTAATGTATCTAATATTTTCCATTTATTTTCATCTTTGATAATGTACCTAGTCGTCATACCCTGAATCTCCGTTGTTTCCACCGATCTGACTTGCGCTGTTATTGGACATTCCCATAGTACATGTTCAGATGTACCTTCGATTCCACACACGTATTCCGCAGTATCCTTTAAACCAAGTCTATGCAGGGTACAATTATATGGTCCATGACCGGTTATAAAGTGTACCAATCCCGTTGAAGGTATGTCATCTGGAGTTTTTCTTGAATACGGGGGAAATTTCATACGTCCTTCTTCCGGTGATTCCACCGTCCCATTGAGTTTGCCACTCATCGAGCAATATCTGCTTGATTCTTGCAGCGCTTCCAGCTTCTGTCCCCAGTATCTCGAAAATTTTAGCTTGGTTGTCGAACCGAAGCCAAAACAACGCACCTCTTCTTCGAATTTGAAGGTCTAAAGGCCATACGCCAACGACCACTGGGAGCGTGTTTGTCGAAACAGTTCTATATGCACCAGTCAAGCGGATTAATATACCGCGTTGTAATCTTCTTAGGGCCTCTCGCACTTGCAGCATATCTCATCAGTGACCTTAATATAGTGTCATGCTAGGCTCTTATCATATTATTCGGGAGGCAAAGCCTCCTCTTACCAATACTTAGTTTATTCAATACCACTTTTGCCCTGTCGCATATCTCTTCTATATGTGTGGTAAAATTTAAGCGCTCGTCCAGCATGACGCTGAGGTACCTGTTGACCATCGATCTTCTAATTGACTTATTCATCACCTTAACAATCAAATCCCTCTCCAGCTTCCCTCGAAGCAGCATCATATGTGTTTTACTAGGTGCAATTTGTAATTGAACTTCTTCACACCACTTCTGTAGTTTTTCCAATGCAGCTTTTCCTCTGTCTTCAATTATCTGTCTTGTTCTACCCTCTATTAAAAGTAATAGATCATCTGCGTAGGCGACAGGCGCAAGGAGACCCTCAATATTTTCTAACCGATTGATTGCCCTATTAAATTTGGTGTCCAAGAAAACAGGGCCACAATTTGACCCCTGAGGACACCCCTTAGTTACCTACTTCTATATAGCCTCTTCTGGACATCTCAGGGTAACATACCTATTTGTGCAATAATCTTTTAATACATTATACAAGTTGCGAGGACAGTTTATTTCTCCTAGTGTAGCAAATAACTCCGGCAACCACAGATTGTCGAAGGTCCCTGAGATGTCCACAAGTAAGGCAATTATATAGTTAGCACTACTGCTATTAACTAACTCTATTACCTTGTTTACCGCATCCTCAGCCGATCTTCCTGCTCTGAATCTATATTGTTTATTATTCATTGCACCTACCTCTCTAACGTTCTGCAGTCTGCCAACTAACACTTGCACCTTATTTAATACATACAGCAGGCAGATCGGCATATAGGACTTAGGATTAGACAGATCCCTGTCTACTCCCGTTTTGAGAAATACTACTTCGCTTTGCTTCCATAAATTTGGAAAACGGCCCTGCTGGAGACATTTATTAAATAATTCGCAGAGAGGTGGCGCCAGTTAAACAACCAGCGCCTGTAAAACCTCTGCTACTATTCCGTCAGGCCTAGTGACCTTGTTCTTTAACATTTTATTAATTGCTCTTACAACTTCCTCTACCTTATCTCTACATCAGCATCTACCTTATAAATTTGATCATATTCCTCTTTCAACCTTTGATGGAATTATGTCTCATTTTCTACTGTATCAGCTGGTAGCAACTCCCTCAACAACACCTCAGCTGTGGTTTTCCAATCATTTGTCATCTGCCCGCCTCACCGTTAGTAATATTATTGTAGGCCTAATTTTACTAGCAGCAATTTTATACGGGATTCCTCAGGGGTCTGGTCTGAGATTTTGCTCCACATAGGCTTCCCAACTATTAGTTCTTGTCTTCAACAAAAATTGTTTAAATATAGCCTTACTCTCCCTTTATCTTTCGAGAAGAACTTGCCTCTCTGCAGCCACAAGACTTCTTTGATAAACCCTCCTCGCCTTCCTCATATTAGCTCTCAATCTTTGTAGCCGATCATACCATGGGACATCTGTTACACCCTTTCTTCTAACTATTGGTATAGTTTTCCTCGTAGTGGTTTGAATCGATCTCGTTATTTCCTTTGTAACATAATCTATATTATTTAATGGGCAAAATTGTAATTATAGTAGTCAAACTGTAATATAGTTAAAGTTACAGCAATAGGCTGTTAGGCAAACGGTATGCGGCGGACATCGGCCGGGGAGAAGTAGGTTATACTAGCGTCAGCGATTGAGCAAACAGCTGTCCGCGCCCACACAGACGGTCGCGAGCGAAGCTTCGAGAAAGCAATGGAAACATCTGACCCACTAACGACAGCAAAACGTGACCAGCCATCGTGAAGCTTCTAGAACACGATGGAAGGGCGTTGCCTGGCCGTAAGGTTAGGAAAGCGGTCACGCTGTCGTCACGGGGGGCACGATATAAGGAGACGCCCCGAGGCCGTATGGGGTCAGTCATCGCAAGAAGGCACAACGACAGTCGCTATATCGGTTTGAGTATCGAACAGGGACTTGCCGCCGCGCGTTCCGCCCGCCTAGCGGCCTGTTATCACCGAACGATGATAGTGAGTGTATCAGCCGAGATTGCCTATTAGCAGCTATGGAGTTCTGTTGACGGGGAGCCACTTAAGCTGTACGAGTCGTAGCTGAGGATCAATAAACTGGAAGAGGTGTACCAACGGGCTCTTTCGATAGAAGTTCACTCCATTTCCATTCACTCTCCAAGCTGTTCATTAGCACCTGCTAACATCCTAGCCGGGAGGTACGACGGAGCTGCAACTCCAAGTAAGCCGACCGACAAGTGAGTTCCATCGGCCCGACACGGCAGTACAACGTACTCAGCCTTTCCTGACAAACATGTAGTGGCAAAAACCGCCATTACAATTATCCACTTCTAACAGCCCCTCCGGTAAAATAAACTCCTCTCTTATTCTGGGCCAAGATGCCTGTTTTAAGTTAAATCTGCTTCTATTTAGACTACTACTTTCATCTTCCACACCATTTCTTGTCAACTCAAACGATATTAAATTGTGATCACTAGTAGATAAATTATCCGTTACTCTCCAGTTTTTTAGTAAATTTCCAACATTCCTCTTTATTAATGTTACATCACTGTTTGACTCTGCACCCCTCCTATCGTTAAAAGATGGAAAGTTATATGGTTCATTACTCACATCCAATTGTAATTCATGTAATGTCTCTTCCAATAATTCGCCCCTTTCGTCCGTATAATCACTATTCCATATCGGAGATCTCGCATTTGCGTCTGCCATAATAATTATTTTCTGCCCATTAAGACTCATACATATTTCCCGCATTTTATTTAGATAAGGTTGAATAGGATCATTGTACTGGAAGTACATGACGACCAGTACTGCGTTGCACTAATTAGATATTACATTTTATTTCTACACATGTTATGTGTTCATCACAAAACTGAATTAATTTCGTAGCAGTTATTAATTTATTAAAAATCACTATCCCCGCGATGGGTATTTGCCCTTCCACTATTATTTGTGATGTCACTGGCATGTGGGGTATTATACCATTCTTGGTATGCGGTTCCTGCAGACACAGCAAATCCCAGCCACCTTCTTCTGCCAATTTATGCACTTCATTGAGGACTAATTCACGTCTTGTATTCAACTATGCTATTCTAATAGTATGTATAAAAAATTAACAAAGAAATGAATATTTTTAACAGGCAAAAGTAGATGAGACCGCCTTACAGGCAGGTTCGCAATAACCCATCGATTATTCCCTTATTCTACTCTTATTTCTTCCTATTTTATTATTTTTATTACCATTTATCAAAACATCTTCTTTAACTTTATAAGGATTCATCCTGTTTTCATTCATTTGTTCTCTATCCATAATCAATTCTTGATATTGCTCTTTGTATCATCATTGAATACGTGATACATACTTTCCATTTTTTCTTACATATCTTATTCCTCTTTGTAAATGGTATGCACACCACCGTGCTAGCTTTCTTATCACAATATTTCTTTTTGTGGTCTAAACAGCCAAAATGGCTACAGGTTATTTCCTTACTTGCACAATGTTTATACTTACATGGCCGAGATCCGTACATTTTAAACATCTCGGCACTACGATATAATCCTTGGCTGAGATTGCTGTAAATGCTACATAGTTCTTTCGTTGCTGCAATATGATCTTTCTAACATGTCCATTGACCTCTACAACATGATGAACTGTTTCTCTTTTTTTTTTGGACCAGTTTTGAATTTGGGTGTAAATCCATCGTTATATCAGGACAGCGAGCTGGTGGATTGCCGTACACTGAGACTATATATAAAGATACTGAGATAACATTCAAACTATTAACACCTGCCAATATATTTTCCTGCAGTATCTAGATTATACAGTCAGAAGTGGAGGACGTTTTTGATATATCCACTACTGCAGAATTTTATGTGTCGATGGCTCTCAAGTAGTACCATTCAAACTGGCCTAATACAGCAACATTTTAAAATAATGATGAACAAGATATATACACCTTACCATGTGAAGGCTTCATACTTATCGAGGGGCAGCTTGCTAAGTATGAAGGAGAAGGACTTGCAAATTCACAATTCACATCTAAAGCATTCGCGTTTCTCTTTGGTAAAATTCGATACGAACTTAATGGAGCTGAAACTAGAAACGTTGATATCACCAGCACAATGAAGACACGCATTTCACGCAACGCTCGACAGCTTAGGATGCTTAACATTGCAAGATGGAGTGAACACGAAAATGAAGATTCCTCCTATCTCGACGCGAGTACACCAGTTAGTATGCTATTTAGTTTTTTGAAGACTTTGGATAGATGCTTGTAAAATAAATCAGGAACTGGTTCTGATTCGTGTCAGAAATGTTAAAAACTAGTACATTCAAGTCAGTTGGAATTCTTAAAAATACAATGGCGTCCAAAATTAAAGTAACAAACGAAACTTTTGCAAGACTGCGTTTATTTTGCCACAAAACAGTATAAACAGACGATAGTGAAGTAAAAACAATGTAAAGAATACAAAACGTAAACAACTGCAACATGCATAAGGGTAGATAAAAATCTTCTTCGCATTTTCCAGCTTAACGGATTTGCACACACAATCCGACAACTGGTTAATGTGCTCAGTATGGACCTCTGGCATCAATACAGACCTGACAACGGAAGGGCATGCTGTGAATAATGTCATCTATCTCATGTTGAGGCAACAAAACCCATTCTTCCTGTAGAGCTGCTCGTAGGTCTTGGAGAGTGGTTGGTGGTTGATGACGTGACGCAACTCATCTCCCTAGTGCAAACCAGACATGCTCTATGGGATTCAAATCGGGAGAGTGAGCAGGCCACACCATGCGTGCAATATCTTCAGTTTCCAAGTAAACATCAACCATCCGTGCTCTATGAGGCCGAGCATTATCGTCTATTAATACGATGCCTGGATGCACAGCACCTCACAACATCTACAAATGAAGTCCCAAGATCTCGTCACGATACCTGATAGCAGTTATACCCTGCCGATTCATCCGTGCAATTTCATGAAGAGGTATTCGAGTAGTCAACATTTTCCCTGCCTCTACCATTAGCGATCCTCCTCGATATCGGTCTCTTTGCACAATGTTTGGGTCCCGAAGTCGTGTTCCAGAATCCCACCAGATCCGAATCCGTCGAGAATCACTCTCCAGACTAAATCGGGGCTCATCTGTGAAAAGAACATTGGCCCACTGTTCGATCGTCCAGTTGACATGTTGACGACACCACTCTAGAGTTCGCTTCTGCGAAGACGCGTCAGGGGTACACATACAGCAGGTCTCCAACAATAAAGGCCACTCGGCAGAAGCTTTATGTGCACTGTTTGCCTCGATACAACTATTCCAGTGGATGCTGCGAAGTCAGATGCCAGTTGCCATGCAGTACGAAGGCAGTATCGTCGTGTTCTTACAGCCGATTCTCTATCTGATGTCACATGTGAACGGCTCTGCCCTGGTCTTCAGGATACAGTGTCGCCACTTTCGGGAAACAACAAAACGATTCACATTAAGCCATCGGGCCACACCAGTTTGAGACTGTCATGCTTCTATTCTTCCTATTGCCCTCCACCGCAGAGAGTAAGATAGGTGAATTCTCTGTGCCATAATGCACCATCCGTGAATGTGTACACAGTGATTGTGGATGTGGGACTACCCAGCAAACACTACTCTGTTTGATAGGTGCCATAACGTCATCGTTTGCATGGTTGTATGATGACCGGAATGCCATCTTCCGTGTATAACACGATTCTACGGACATTCGTTGACAGTTTGTATGATTATATCGTGAATTAGATACAGGACGGAGAAATAGCGGTTTGTTGCTTTAATTTTGGACACCAGTGTATTGATTTGACAACAATAAACTTGTTTGGGAAGTGCCTCATTTTCATTTAGGTGTTAGAGAGACACTAGTTTTGCTTAAAGCTATGTAGAGTATAAAGCCATTATACATTAATTTCAGAAGTTGAGAAATGCTAGAATACACACTTCTATCTACGAGGATTGTCCACAAACTAATGCTCCACATTTTTTCTTCAAAAATTATTTTTTGAACACAATGAAACTTATATACAAGAGAGAATGATCTTTATTCTACACTCCCAATTTTTCCACGTAATCTGCTTCCAGTTCTGTGGCCTTCCTCCAGCGAGACACAAGAGCAAGTATGCCCTGGCGGTACCGCTCCTTGTTCTGTTCACAAAACCATTTCTTCACTGTGCGAATCACCTCTTCGCTGTTGTTCTTGTTGTTGTTTTTGTTGTTGGTATTTTAGGGCGCGTCGACGTCTAGGTCATTAGCACCCTAGCTTAAACACGGAATGACAATGTGGGGTAAAAATTGGTGCCGTCTGCATGGCCGAATGTAAAGGGGCCGGCCACACAGACAGCATAATAAAATACTAAGGCACTGACTAAAATACTGCCCACATGGCCGACTGTAGAGAGGTCGGCCATGCAGACAGCAGATTTAAGTAAACCACTAAAACAGTGACTGTAAAAAGGCCATAAATTTACAAACTAATAACACTGTCTGGTTGGCTGTAAAAGGGCCAACCAGCTTACATAAACAATTAAAAGACGATCTGGATGACTGTAAAGTGGCCACCCAGATGTAAAATATCGATCTTAATAGGCAAAAATAATTAAAACCGAACAAGTCAGTACATGGATTGGTGGTTGTAGACAGACCACCATACCATCCTAAAAACTAGGCTGATTTCCCCAAAATTTTTGGGTTAAGACCGGTCAGATTACAAAATATTAAAACTTTCGCCACATTTTCATTGTTTAAAATACGCGACAGATCGTTGGCTAGGCCAACGTCTGCCCTTAAATGTAAAAACAACACACAAACCGTTAAAATGTGGCGTACCGTGAAAGGCACACCACAAGCATCACATTCCGGTGGGTCCTCCCGGCGGAGAAGAAAGCTGTGTGTCAGAGGACAGTGCCCTATACGGAGGCGAGTAAGGAGAACTTCATTCCACCTCGCCCGCTGGAAGGAGCTGCTCCGTGGCTGAACGGTCGGTTTGGCCTGCCGGAGCTTATTATGCTCGACTTCCAGCCACTGCCTCTGCCAAATATCAAAAATAAATTTCTTCGCCGCCGAGGCAAGGTCTGACTTTGGGACCGGAGCAAAGTCGATTCTGACCTCTTCGCAAGCCAACTTGGCAGCTTCATCAGCTGCCTCGTTCCCCCTGATTCCCACATGGCCCGGTACCCAACAGAATAAAACCTGCTTTCCAGATGATTGCAGGGAAAGGAGAGCGTTCTGGATGTCCTGGACTAAACGGTCTGTTGGGTACATGTTTCCTAATGCCTGAATACAGATGAGGGAATCACAGCATATGATGTATTTCATATAACGACTTACCTTAACAAGCTGGAGCGACTTTAGTATGGCGTAGCACTCGGCAGTGTACACGATGCACCTTGTAACAGCCCTAATACCTGAATTTTGAATAGTATTGTACTGAATGAAGTATTTGTAGTGAGCTAATGTTTGGTTGAAAGTGATTTGATATGTTTATTTTGTAATTTCTTGTAAATAAGTGTATATAGACTTTGTTTTAGGTAAGAAAATTATTTAAAGACCATTTAATATGTTTAAGAACCGAATGGTGCAACAGAATTTCTTAAAAGTTTGTAATTCCATGTATTACTGTAATTTACAATGTCTACAGGACGATTTTCTGCCGTTTGAAAGGATTTCTGTAAATAATTTTGTATTTAAGTATCTCTACTTACCATTTCTAATCATTTTGTAATGTTATTAATTAATTTTGTATCAATTCCGATTGTTTTTAATATGTTTGATTGTTTGAGTGATTGTTAATGATCGAGAAATATCGGGCGGATGCCTTTGAAGAATTCTCGTAATTTCGATAGACTCTATATAAACAGATCGCCTGGACAGAGAAGGCAGTTTTTCATTAAGTTTGCATTAAGTATAAATTCAGTGTTACAGAGACATTCATGCAAGTATTCAGTAAGTCAGTATTGCATCTTTGGATTGTAACAACTATGCTTGTGAATGTCGCAGACTTGTTTTGATTTGTTCAAAATAAACGAACATCTCAACTTAACATTTGTTTGGTGGACTTTATTAATTAATTAATGCAGTAATTAACCCACCAAAGAACCTTAACATGGCGACCGTGACAGGACGAGAAGTTCTTAAACATCTGTGGGATGTTTATCTTCTAAAAAGAATCTGCAGAAAATTGCGAGGAAATTTCGACCGGCTAGACACGTAGAGGTTGTACAGACGACACGGATTTGACGGCAAGCTGACCTACTTCGGCCTAAGGCGGAGATTTTTCCATCGGGAATCGGATGTAATCTTCCGACGACGAGTGGATTTCCTTCGGCCTCAAAATCGTCTTCCTACAGTGAATTGTGAAAAGTGTGGTTAAGTGTTTGAAGTCAGTGTGGTGTTTAATAGTTAAATAAGTGCTTCTAAGGGAAATTTAATGTGATACAAAAGTGAGGAATAACTGTAAGTACGGCACTGAATATTCAAGTGATTTATTTTGCATGTTAATGTGTGGCAGATTGGAAAGATTTTAATTTTACTTAATTTTGTTTTTTATATTGATTTTGCTAATTACTAAAAAATGGCTGATAATCAGAACCTGCAAACATTCTTAGAATCATTTGTAGCCAATTTTAATGCAAAATTTTCTGAACTTGATGGTAAACTGGACAGCAAGTTTTTGGAATTCAGAAGTGAATTAATAAGTGATACTGATAGTAAGTTTTCCAAATTGGATAACAAGTTTTCTGAATTTAAAAATGAGTTAAATCTTGACAACAAATTTTCTGAAATTAAGTCTCAGTTTTCCGAAATTGATAGTAAGTTTGACAGTAAGTTTTCTGAGTTTAAAAATGAATTTGATTTTGAGAGCAAATTCTCTGAATTGACTAAATGTTTTGATGTTAAAATCACAGAGCAATTTCAGGGTTTTAGCTCTCAATTCAAGGAAGATATTAACAATTTAGATTCTAAATTGGGGAAGGTAGTAACAGAATGTCAGGAGAAATTTGAGAAAGTTACAAAATTTTGTGAACAGAATAAGGCTGAATGTGAAAATTTGATTTATAAAGAGGTGAAGGAAGTCAGTGAAAATTGTGATAAGATGAAGCAGGAATATGTTGCTTTATTCCAAGCCAGTGATAGTAAAGCTGCTCAAAGGGTCAATGAGTTGAGACAAGAGGTGGGATTAAATATTAATACATTGGTGCAGCAGCAGGAACAGTTAGTGCATGGATTAGAAAGTAATGTAAATCTGTTAGAAAAAAAGGTTACTGGGTTACAGATTCAGTTAAGTCAGGTTCCCTTAACAGGTAATCCAAATTTCAGTGTCGATGTAAAAGAAGAATTTGAATTCTATGATGATAGTGGGAGGCTTCACCCTATTGAATTTATAGATAATTTTGAAAGATCAGACTATTTTAATTTGTTACCCGACAATAAGAAAATTGCACTTGTGGCTAAACATCTTAAGTCTTATGCTAGGGCATGGGGTGATAGACAAGCTAGGGAAGTGACTGACTACAAGCTGTTTAAAGAAAACTTTTTGAAACATTTTTGGTCAACAAGCAGGCAGATTCAAGAAAAGAGAGAGTTGATGACTGGAAGGCCCTATAAACCTGGTAGGGAAACTCAACATGACTTTTTTCATAAATGTTGGATCCGTTGTAAGTATTTAGACCATCCTTATGGAGAGGAGGAATTTATTGATTTAATAGGAGCTAGGCTACCTCAGCAAACAAGAAATTTAATTGCCACTCTGGATGTAGTAAATGTGGATAGAGTTTCTGAATTGTTGAGACGCTTGGATGCCCAGGAGTCAGTCAATGAACAACATTACCACCATCAATACCATAGGAGGGGCAGCAGGAGTCCCCCTAGAAGGGGTAATGGGTCAAGGGATGGTAGATCGAGGGGAAGGGTTCGTGATAATTACACAAGGAGGAATGATAATGGGGAAGTGAGAGAACAGAACCCTCAATCTGAAAGGGAAAGGCAGCATAGGGGACAGGCAAACTAAAGACCACCCCTGTTATGGGCCCCGCAGTGGTGGGTAAGAATGTGGGTCCAGGTACCAACTGCTATAGCGTTAATACCATTTTTATGAATTATCCCCGAGAAGATTTATTGGAAGAGGTAGAGGTAGCAGCAAGTGAATTTCAGGATAAGGTTATGATAGATGTAATTAATGATGTTGATGATGTAAAGGTTGGTAATAAGATAAAGCAGGAAGGGGACCACCATAGTACCTTATCACTAGAATCAGTGTGCGAAAGTAATAATTTTCATGTAGAAGATTTTCGAAATGGTCACTGCTTAATTACAAAAAGGGGTGCCGAATTTATAGTGCATACTACAGTGTGGCTATCAGAAACTTGTAAGGTCCAGAATGGCATAGTTGGAACTATGTGTGCTAGGATAGGTGGTAATGAAGTTTGTAGAAGTGCTGAAATCGAGGAGTTTCTCAAATATCTTGAAGATGAAGGTGATACAGTGGTATGGAAAGGAGACCCAGATGAGGAGGAGAATTGTAAGTCAAAGTATTTGTCTTCTGAAGAGAGAGTGGTTGAAAAGCCTTATGTACCAATCCCTAAGTTGGAAAAATGTCCTAATTTTGACCTAGCTGATACGTTATTTAGCTCTTTATTTGGTGTAGATGATGACATTGAAGAAATGGGTGGGAGTAAGGATTTATTTGAACCAGTTTCTAATTTGGAAAATTGTACAGAATGTGACTTAGATGACACTATGTTTTGTACTCTCTTTGATGTGGAAGCTGATAGTGAAGTAGTAGTTGCTGAGAAAAATAATTATTTGGTGGATGAAGTCAGTAAGCCAGATGTTAAAACAGTTTTCGGTACTGATGCATATAATTTGGTAAGTTTAAGTAGTAATCAGATGATGAAGAGTGGGGTTGGGAGTAATGATGGACTAAACTGTAGTAGTGAGAATAATAAATCTGTATTACCAGTTGAGTCAACAGCATTGCTTTTAAGTGACAATCAATTTGCTAAAACAGAACCATTGTATGTCTCAGCTGTTGCGTGGTTGTACCAAAGTCTGTTGTCTGAGATGATTGGAAGTTTGTTTTTCTGTCTGTATATAATGAAGCTCTGTGAAAATAGAAATATAATATTAAATGTGTATACAAAAGTTGAAGAAAACTGGAAGGTTAGGAAAAAGTAACTTACATGGTTCTGGGTTTCCAGGGAAATCCTGAAACCCACTTATGAGAATTAATTGAAATGCATGGTTTGGGGAGGGGTCAATAGCCTGTAAATATCTAGTTTTGTAAATAAGTTTGTGAATTAATATATGTAAATAGTCTGTGTGAGTACTTAAGCTCAGATGCAGATGTAAGCATTTCAATGTATAATTTGTGACAGTTTTGTGTAGAGACTTTTGGTATTTTCATGATGTTGTTACTTTTTACATTGTGGTGACAAATTATCAGCTGTAAAATGTAAACAGACTGGTGTAATTAACAAGCAGACATCAAGTGTGTAATTTGGAGTGAAAAAATTGTAACTTAAGGTGATGGCATTGAACGTTTGTTGTGTAAAAAACAGTAAATGATAAAATGGTTGGATCTGAGAAAAGACAATTATTGTAACCCAAATTCAGTGCCATGGACTATGTGCAGATGTTGTATGTGATAAAGAATTGTACTTGTTCATTGTAAAAGTCATTATGGTTGATTGATTGTAATCTGTCCGTGTCTGCATTATGTGTACATTCAACCTGCTTAGATTCGTGACGGATTCAATCAATTTTATCTGTGTAAAATTAAGTGAATCCTGGGGAGGGGTTGTAACAGCCCTAATACCTGAATTTTGAATAGTATTGTACTGAATGAAGTATTTGTAGTGAGCTAATGTTTGGTTGAAAGTGATTTGATATGTTTATTTTGTAATTTCTTGTAAATAAGTGTATATAGACTTTGTTTTAGGTAAGAAAATTATTTAAAGACCATTTAATATGTTTAAGAACCGAATGGTGCAACAGAATTTCTTAAAAGTTTGTAATTCCATGTATTACTGTAATTTACAATGTCTACAGGACGATTTTCTACCGTTTGAAAGGATTTCTGTAAATAATTTTGTATTTAAGTATCTCTACTTACCATTTCTAATCATTTTGTAATGTTATTAATTAATTTTGTATCAATTCCGATTGTTTTTAATATGTTTGATTGTTTGAGTGATTGTTAATGATCGAGAAATATCGGGCGGATGCCTTTGAAGAATTCTCGTAATTTCGATAGACTCTATATAAACAGATCGCCTGGACAGAGAAGGCAGTTTTTCATTAAGTTTGCATTAAGTATAAATTCAGTGTTACAGAGACATTCATGCAAGTATTCAGTAAGTCAGTATTGCATCTTTGGATTGTAACAACTATGCTTGTGAATGTCGCAGACTTGTTTTGATTTGTTCAAAATAAACGAACATCTCAACTTAACATTTGTTTGGTGGACTTTATTAATTAATTAATGCAGTAATTAACCACCAAAGAACCTTAACAACCTGCTATCCATTTTGTATTGTAAGTCGCTCGAGGGAATACTACAGAGCAGCCTACACTGTTGGCCTGCTTAGACCCATCGGTATATACCAGGGTATAATCGTAATGCTGATTTAAAACATCACTAAAATCTTTATAAAAACACTGTCTGCGGTAAACAGCTTGCTGTACCTTGACGGTTCTAAAATTCTTCTGGGCCTCCTTAAAAGCCAGGGAGGAGATTTACTCCAACCATGTGTAGCATTACCGATACTACAATAACATCCTTGAAGTAGGCGTTCCATGCCACGGGCCGGTGAGTACTCTTTTGAGGAAGTTTCCATAACAACGGGAGATACACAGATACTAAGAGATTGCTTAGAGCAGCAGCTAAGAAGAGCTTGCTAGGAAGAAGTCCGATAATGTATTTAATGAATGTATTTAATTTAAAATAAAAGAGTGATTTTAATTGTGCAAAAAAGGGACTAACAAATTAATTATTTGATTAAGCTGCACAAAAGAAATCTTCCGAAATAATATGAATAGAATCACATCGTAAATACAACACGGCGTATTTCTTAATAAATAATACCAAGCAACTGCTTATAAGAAATACGACATGGTGAGCCGTTCCAGGACTTGTTTTAAATAATGATAATTGACTGCTATTAAGAAATACGACACATGGTAATAAAAAGTTGGCAGCTCAAACCCAGACTCTTCTAAAATAGCCCTTGTACGGTAGCTAAACGGTTTAGTTGCTCTTCGACGATTAGTATATAGTCACTCGAAGTTTGGTTGAACGACCACATCGTACACGGGACAGCCAGGTGTTGTGGCAATGTGCATATCGTGTCGCACCATGATGAGATGCCGGCGGATGGGAAGCGGCGGCTCACCAGCCTCAGCACAGATGCTGGGAATTGGGCTGGTGGACACTATATAAAATGCGTAGATAGCTGTCCCGTGCCGAACCATATACTATGCAACCGTACTCCAAACGCGACCGTACAAAGGCTCTATAAAATTGTAGCAGACAGGAGCGATCAGCACCCCATGACCTACCGCATAAACATTTTAAAACGTTTAGAGCTTTTAGTGCTCTGGCTTTCACATCTTTAAGATGTGGAAGCCAAGTTAGCTTACTGTCTAAAATGAGGCCCAGATAACGAACAGAATCAGTAAAACTTAAAACGTTGTTCCTCAAAGTAAGGTGAGGCTCAGCTAAAAGGCTTCTGCTACGGGTAAATAGCACACACCAAGTTTTCTCGGCTGAGAATCGAAAACCGGTGTGCACTGACCACTCATCCAGTCCGTTCAGCGCGAGTTGCAGCTGCCGCTCAGCGCTTCTCAGGCTGGGAATGCACAAAAGATTAAAAAATCATCCACATATAAGGAGTACCGTATGGGACTCCTTATAACAATGGAGATACTGTTGATAGCAAATAGGGTAACGCTTAAAACTGACCCCTGAGGGACACCATTTACCTGAATAAAAAGATCAGACACTTCAATACCAACTCGGTACTGAAAGCAACGACCAGATAAAAATGATTTTCAAAAACGGGGCAGGATTCCCCTAAAACCCCAGTCTTGTAATTGTTTTAAAATAACATGCCGCTAAATAGTATCATAGGCCTTCTCAATATCGAAAAAAATCCCCACTAGATGTTGGCTGTGGATGAACGCATCCTGTATCGCCGCTTCTAGCAGGATCAGGTTGTCCAAGGTGGAACGGAACTTCCTGAATCCACACTGAAAATGGCTCAGAAGGTTTTGGGATTCCAGACACCAGACGAGGCGGCGGTTTACCATCCTCTCCAGTGTCTTCCCCACGCAGCTTGTCAGGGCAATACTACGATAACTACCTGGCAACAACTTATCCTTTCCAGGCTTTAAAATCGGAATCAATATTGCTTCTTTCCACGAGTCGGGGAAGTGTCCTCCGGTCCATATATCGTTAAAAATATCCAGAAAGTACTCTTTAGCATCATTACTAAGATGCCTCAGCATCTGGTACTGGATCAGATCAAGTCCTGGAGCAGTGTCATTTGCGCTGTTTAACGCTGACTCCAGTTCCCAAAATGTAAATGGGCTGTTGTAGGCCTCTGTATTCGACGAATCGAAGCACAGCACTCGCCTCTCGACAGCAACCCTTCGTCGCTGGAACCGAGGGTCGAAGTTGGCGGACGCAGTAACAGCGGCGAAGTTTTCCGCCATCAGCTGCGCTATGCTTCGTTCGTCGGTAATGATACGTCCGTGATCCAGTAATCCAGATACTGGTGGGTGGGAGTACCTTCCAGATATACTATTAGGGTCTATGGTGGTTTAATTACAGTAGTAATTAATTAAATAGTCCACCATAAGACTCAGTTTAAGATTCTTGTTTATTTTTCAAAACAACAAGTCAGCGATATTTTTCACATCCATAGATGTAATCCAGAGATACTACTGACGCAGTTGCAAAGAGAATCTGTATAAACTTACTGTAAACTAACTATAAACTAAAAATGTCCTTCTGCCGATTTCTTTATAAAGGCTCTATCGAAATTTCTGGAATTCTTCAAAAGCGTCCGCCAGATATTTCTCGAACATTAACAATTACTCAAACAATTAAACATATTAAAACTATTCAGAAATAATACATAATCACTTAACATCATTACAAAACGGTCAGAGATGGAAATTAAAGATACTTAACACACAAAATTATTTACAGAAATCATTTTAAACTGTAGAAAACTGTCCTGTAGACATCGTAACTTGCATTAATACTTGGAATTACAAACATTTAAGCAATGCTCTTGCACAATTCGATTCTTAAACATATTAAATGGCATTTAAATAATTTCCTTTCATAAAATAAAGTCTATATACACTGATTTACAAGACATTGCAAAACAACCATACCAGATCATATTCAAACAAACTTTAGCTCCTACAAATACTTCATTAAATACAATTCTACTTAAAGTTCAGGTATGAGGGCTGTTACAATACGGCGGATGGACTCCCATACTTTTGACGAAGGAGTGGAACGATTAATAATGCTCACAAAGTTCTGCCATGACCTATTCTTACTGTCCTTAATAACTCGACGCGCCTTTGCTCTGGCAATACGGAACGCTGCTAGGTTGTCAGATGTTGGGCACAACCTAAAACGACGCAACGCCCGTCTGCGACCCTAGATGGCGCAACGACATTCGTCGTTCCACCAGGGGACCTGCGTCCTTCGCAGCGTTCCGGAGCATTCCGGCATGGAGACGTCAGCTGAACGGTGAATCACTTCTGTGAAGTGATTCACCTTCTCCTGTGTACTGCCACAGGGTTGCAGTAGTACAGAACGGCAGTAGAGCTGCCAATCTGCACCACTGACGTTCCATTTGCGCCGGTTATTACCTCCTAAAAGTTCACACTCAACGTGCATCCATATAGGGAAGTTTTCGCTTCCATGTAGGTCGCAATCCACCTCCCACTGCACGGAGTCCGCAATTGAGGGAGAACACAAAGAAAGGTCAATGGCAGAAGACATACCGGAAGCAGTAGTGAAATGAGTCATTTGCCCTGTATTCAGGATACAAATTTCCTCCTGCTCTATCAATCTACCAACCACTCGGCCCCGGGGGTAATCGGTGGTGGAACCCCACAACGCACTGTGGGCGTTGAAATCTCCCAAAAGGAGAAAGGGCCGAGTGAGTTGTCATATAATGCCAACCAGGTCGTTGTAGTCGATGGACAAACTGGGTGGCAGGTAGAGAGAGCATACGGTCAGTTGGATTGGACCGTGTATTTTCACCGCTACTGCTTGTAATGAGGAGGTGAGAGCAACGGGTTCGGAATGGACAGTGTTTCGGACCAACACAGCCATTCCTCTCTTCGCTCGATCACCTTCGTTATCGTCCTTTCGGTATATGTCATATCCTCTTAGCACTGGTTGGTGCGATGGTCTAAAATGTGTCTCCTGTAAGCAGAGACACAATGGATTAGACCGTGCCTCTTTGTGAGCCTGAAAGCCGTTGACGTTCCGCTGAAGTAAGGGAGCCATCCTACCTATTTAAAACCACCCGCCCCGGTTCGGGTGGGTCCTCCGATAGTGACTGCTGAGGAACGGGACCAGGTTCGTCCACCAGCATAACATCGTCTTCAGTGTCCTAAGTCGATTTTCATTGTGAGGCCTCGGAGTCTTGCGGAATTTTCTTCCACCGAGGCCTGCTCCCCTTCTTCTCCTTTCCAGAGGGGGATCTGGGAGGAGAAGTCGGAGGGGATTTCACAAACATAGTGGGGTCCGTGTGCTTAAATTTCGGTCCCCTAACCTTCTGCACTGTTTGCAGTTACTGCTTCTCTTGCAGATGCTCTTTCTGCTACAGGGGCCACTTCTGCTGTTGCAGAGGGACCCATAGCTGTAGCGGATTGCTGTGTCTTTGCTGGTGGACTTGCTGAACCTGCTGTTGATGTGGTCGAGTTTGTCGGAGTGATGCTACTGACGTCCGCGGTCCTAAGTGATATGACCTTGATAGGTGTGGCACCACATCTGCACTGACATGAGCACATTGGACTTGTGCCCATGTCCGCAACGGACGTCTGGGTAGCAACACTTTCCTTCCTGACGGGAGTTGATAACGTCTTCGCGAGCTGGTAGCGAAGACTGGTGGAGCCAGAGCCTTATTTTGCTTCTTGGCTTCGCCATACGATATGCGCTATTTCGTTTTCAACTCCTGTATCTTTTTTTTTTCAGATACAATCGACACTCCCTGCTCCAGGCTGGATGTGCCCAGGAGCAGTTGACACACACCTGTGGGAGGGTGCAACTACTGCCTGGCTCATGTGCAGCCTTTCCGCATTTCCCACAGGTGGGGTTGCCCTTGCAGGTCACCGTCGAATGACCGAACCGCTGGCACTTAAAGCAGCGCATTGGGTCCAGTACATACGGGCAATATTTAATTTCAAATATCCTGCCTTGATGTTTTTGGGCAACGTCGGAGTGTCGAACGTCAGGAAGAAGGTGGCTGTCTTCTCAAGACTGCCGTTAACCCTTCGTTTAATCTGACGAACCTCGACCACATGTTCTGTTGACCACTCCTAAATGAGTTCCTCGGTCTCTAAATCCATAAGGTCTCTGCTGGTGATGACACCCTTGCTTGAATTTAGATTTTATGGAGTTCGCACTTCACACACTTAATGAGTTGGACAGCCTGCTTGTGGGTGGGTGTTTCCAAAAGCAGTGTCCCATTCCTCAGCTTTGTTTACCGATTTGAGGGTACCCGCAATACCCTCTAAACCTTTCTGAACATAGAATGGAGGGATCCCTCCACTCTTGTCATGATAACGAAGGCATTTTCTATGAGAAAACCCTTGCCGTTACTGTACGTATGTTCCAGAGGAGGGCTATCAACCCTTACCCGCTTGTTTGAACTGGGTGTATTTTTATTTGCCTTCGACACACTCGGGCCGCAGGGGTCTTTGGTTTTTTGTGAGAAGGAATTTTGGTCCCACGAGTAAAAACAATTTTAGAAAAGAAGTGTTAATACAACAGGGGTGCGCAGGTGCCCCTGAGGTTGCACGTTAACGAGTGATTTCCCTTATCACCCATTCACCTCCCCGGCACGTGGCTGACCTTGAAGTTGAGGGTATTTTTATAGAGGTTTGTACCGTCCTCGTGATCCGGGTGATTAAGCCAAGATCCCCGTTCTCCTAAGCACACAACGTTCCACCGCCACGCACTACGGTGGTCGTTGAAGCATGGTAGGAGTTTACGGTGTGGGAAACTTGCGGCGCTCACAAGTTTCCAGCTCGGGCACCGCGGGCTCGCCAAACCCGTACCTGGCACTTCCGTACCAGGCCCCTGCGGGGGCCTCTTCGCCATCCTCCCACGGATGGCATTATTCAAAGGCCCAAACAAGTTAAAGTCTGTGTGAGCTAGGTCAGTGCTACTGGTTGGATGGGGTTACACTGTCCAACCCTGTTTAGTGATGTGTTCCCACGTCCTCAAACTTGTGTGAGGGCGTGCGTTATCATGTTGAATCAAACAATCACCTAGCATGTTATGGCATCCAAGTCACTGGAAGCGCTTCTTCAGTTTGGTTAATGTGTTCACATATGCCTCAGAATTAATGGTGGTGCCTCTCGTCATCACATCAATGAGTATGACACCCATCTCAGTCCCAAAACACAGTGATCATGACCATACAAGCGGAAGCAGTTGCTTTGAATTCTTTCTTCTGTGGAGAGTCAGGATGACGCCATTCCATCGATTGACGTTTTGTTTCGAGCTCAAAATGGTGAACCCAGGTTTCATCACCTGTCACAATCCGGGACAAAAAGGGTTCCCCCTCAGCTTCAAAACGTTGCAGATACTCAGAAGAAATGATTTTTTTCTAAGAGTTTTGTGTTCCTCCATATGATGGCGTAGAACCCATCGTGAATTTTTTGCGTAATCAAGAGCACTGACGACTACACCAACTCTTCCTTTGCTGATTGACAGCTCCCGCACCAACTGCCGAGTCGTTATGCGTCGGTCCTAGTGAATGACCACATTAGCATGCTGCATCTCTTCAGGTGTTACAGCCATGTGTGTGCTTCCCGACCGCTGCAAATCTTGGAGCTCTGCAGAACCGCTTTCAGATGTCCTCAACCTCTGTGCCCAGCACCTAACCGTACTTCTGTCGACTGCTGATGCTTGATAAATTGAACATAAATGTTTCCAACCGTTTCTTGCCCCGCAGTGAGAAATTCAAAGACGACACGCTGCTTATAATGTACATCACTCTCAGACGCCATGTTGAACCATTGCTGGAAGTACGCTATTTGTCGGAAGAAACGGAAGCATTGCGTATTCATATCTAAAGTTTCGCATTCATACCATTATTGGGGACTGAGAAAAAAAAAATGTGGTGCATTAATTCTGCGCCACCCTCGTACAAGCAGTAAACACACTTTGTCTATAAAGGGACCAACTAGTTTGGAAAACCTAGATACCTGATTCGAACTATTCAGAGAAACAGCAAACACAACGAAGAACGAATTGCCTTCGATTTTGGCAGCTGCAATCTCATCAATATCAAGATCTATCTAAATGACGATACATTCCCGGAGGAAAATTTAAATCTATGAAAAACAGGATCTTGGGTACGACACGTACAGAGGATTCTTGACGTCTTCTTACGAACGAGCCACTATTAAATCGTAACGAATTTATCGCACCTAGACCTCTCGCTGTAACTGACTGTTCATGACAAGATGAGGCAGCTAAGATGGACTCCATTGATATTCGTGTGAAATTTGAGCACACTGTGTATTTCTTAGCTTATAACTCTGCCTACTGTCAACTACTTCACCGTCGTATTGTGGAATACACCCCCCTCACTAGTGTTGTGAGGAAACAAAAATAATCTGCACGACTCATATACCCACATAAACAAGCAACCACCTTCTTGGACACGAGAGAAGGCGTGTTAGTTTTCAAAGATGTTGCAATGTGTAGTACGATCGGACAACATTATCGCCAAACATTGTATCTATGAATCCTCGCCAGCACGTGAAGGTGTATTACCCATGGAGGAAGGAAAAGAGTGGACGCGACGCAGGGACCTTCACCACTCATTGCAGTGAAGTCGGGTAGAGAGAAGTGGGGTAGGGAGGCCGCCATATCGGATTTCCCTAGAAACACGAGGAATATGCACAAACATCTCAAGGAGATGGTACGATAACTGTGCCACTGCAATTTGATGACGAATTGTTATGTAACTCGCCGAGACAATTCAAAAATGAAGAATATTATTTTTATATATTCAGCTTAGTTTTCGAGATATACCGTCTCAAATATGGGTTGGGTTGAAATTAAGAACAGATATTTCCCCAAAGTCAAATTGATGATAGATTCTTATGTAACACGAGACAAAACGAAAGTAAAGAAAAACTTTTTCAATATCTTGCTTAGTTCTCGAGATATACTGTCTCCAAATTGAGGTGGTATGGTTGGGATGCTGTCGGGACCAAAAAATAATTTTGCCAAAGCTACTACGAACTACACGGTGGATATGCAGAGTGGATGCTTCAGTTTTTTAGTACCGCTTGTCGTTAGGTTGAAACGCGGCCTGGACCAGAAAAAAACGTCACCAAAACCAGAAGGAACTATACTTACAACTACTTTTTGATATTCGAACAAAGTGAGATATCTAAACATTTTACACCTGATTCTCGATTAGTCTCATCAATTCACATGAGAATCAAATTGCATCGCCACCTTAACATGTAAAATTCATTGCGAACTAACTACAGTCTTTCAATACTCGTTAATAATAAGGCTAATCTATCATGTGCAAAGTAGAACGATATGCTGATTGTCTACACTACAACGACAAACATTTGAGAACAACGTCATGCTATTGAAAGTAATGAATAAATCTATAATAATAGGCCCTACTGTTGCAGATACCTATCAAACATTTCAAGAACAATAATTAAAAAGTGACTAACTTATGAAATGATGTTCCAGGTTGTTTCCTATCTGATCTGTTTGTGCAATCGTATGCAGCACAAGCTGGCATTATATATCTATAAAAATATCGCTTCATGATGTTTGTCCGAGATTAACTCCGAAACTACTTAACTGATTTTGATGAAGTCTGGCTTACTGTGTGTAATTTGGTCCAACTTAAAAGATAGGATAGTTTTTATCTCGATTATAAACCTTATTATTTATTATTTCGAAATAAATGTTCGTTCAATGTTTGTCATAGGGCAATGGTTTGTAATATATTTGTAAGAGCCGTAAGTTTGAGCGTGCTGGTGGCTAAGTGGTTAAGGCGTCTGACTAGAGGTCCGAAGGTCCCTGGTTCGAATCACTGTGCCGGTAGGTATTTTTATACGCACTTAACTTGGCCTTCACCTCCGGCGCAGGGGTGGAATGCACAGCCAATAGAAACCTTGTCACCAGGTCATTACGACCTCACGAAATTATTATTATAGTTCCATAGGTATCTAACAGATGGCGATGTATTAATTTATCGATACAATACTTGGTTATCTAGGTTGGTTAACTTTCCAGTAGAGGGCGTTGTGTTTCGATTTATTTATGTTACAGTCTACTCCACGTCATATGTCTTTATGTATGATATAACCCAGTTTCGTGAATTTTTGTGTAGTATCATTATTATAATAGTGCTGTGTATTGTGTTGTGACAAAGTAATTACACACATCAATATAACATTGAAGAAAACGTTACGATAAATTCAAAAACGTGTAAGTATTTGTTCCTTGATTCTCATTTTTCTTCTTCTTTTCGTTATGGCCAGCTAGGGACCAAGTGTCAATTTCAATTCTTTCCCTGTTGTTTTTTTTGTTTTTTTTTTTCTTCTTCTTCTCCAGTACTCCTTCATTATTGCACTGTGTTTTCTCTTTCTCTCTTCAGACCATTTTGCTCCCGTTTTTTTTCTCCTCTCTAACTTGGAATTGTGCCATATTCGAAATCTGCTTGCGAAAATATTTTCTTTCCATACTGTTCACTGCTATTATTTCGTTTCAAATCTTTCTTAACCTCTTGAATCCCAAAAAATATTTAATACTTTTTTTGTTAGCCTGGTGTCATCCACGCGATAGATGTGTCGAAAAAAATCATTCTCCATTTTTTGACTGATTCTGTTATTTTTTGAATGTTATTATTTATTTCCTCATTAGTTCTTATATTCCATCGTACTGTATTTTTCAATTGACCCAAAATTTTCCTTATAATTCTCCATTCCAATAATCCAAGCTTATCCAATTTCTAATTTAATACCGAGTGGTCTGTTGGCTTAATGGTTAAGGCGTCTGACTGGATATCGAAAGGTCCCCGTTTCGAATCCCTGTCTCGGTGGGTATTTTCATAGGCATTTAACCCGATTTTCCCCTCTGGCACAGCCTGCTGTGTAATTTGAAGTACGCCCATGATTCCTCGCTCTACTTATGCCGATGAGATTAACGCATGTTTAAAACAATCGTTTTTATGGCGGAATGTCGAAACACTTCGTTTGACCATGAACATGCGAGTGTAATTGCAAAATGATCCATCGGCACAAGTATTTTGTAATCAATTGCTGGATATTGGAAACGGTGAAATATAACTGCATCGAAATACACAATACATCAAATTGCCAGGCAAATTCTGCACTGTTGTTCACTCAAAAAATGAACTAATTGAGAGTGTGTTTCCGGATATATCAAATAATTACTCAGATCATAATTGGCTCAGTAATCGTTTTATTTTGGCAGCAAAAAATGTTGATGTGAACAAAATTAACTTCCAGATGCAACAGTTGTTGCCAGGTGATCTGATGTCTTTTAAATCAATAGACACTATTGTAGATGCCAATGAAGCAGTAAATTTTCCAACTGAGCATTTAAATTCTTTGGATATACCAGGAATGACACCACACAATCTTCCATTAAAGATTGGTTCACCGATTATTCTACTTCGGAATTTGAATCCACTTAGATTATGCAACGGTACACGTTTGGTAATCAAAATGATAACCGGAAATATTCCTGAAGCATCTATTTTGACTGGAAAATTCAAAGGAGAAATGTCCTGTTGCCACGTATTCCAATGATACCGTCAGAATCTCCAATACCGTTTAAAAGGCTTCATTTTCTGATTCGTTTAGCTTTCGCTATGACCATAAATAAGTCTCAAGGCCAAACAATGTACATTTGAGGCTTGGACGTTTGCCGGCCCTGGGAAACCCACCACAACAGATATGATAATAAGCTCTAATCCAATCATCCACAAACACACAAGGAAGCAGCAATTAGATACATGCTCAACAGACTAAACAAAACATCACTAAACAAAGACAACTACACAACAGAACTTGACACCATCATACAGATAGCCACCAAAAATGGATACAAAGAAACCAGAATATACAAAATGAAAAAACCATCAAAAAGCAGATACTAAGAACAACACTAAACACTAAACCAAATTCACAACAAACAAATACAAAGACCCACATGAATACAACAGCAAATAACGTAACACCCACACATGCAAAAACAGAAAAATGGCACACATTAACATACATAAACAAGAACACTCACAAAATAGCAAACATTCTGAAAAAGCAAGGACTCAGGACAGCATTTAGAACAGACAACTCACTACAGAAAAACATCAAAAACAACACATCAAACAACAAATTTACAGAAATGATGCCTGAACAGCTCGAAGTGTGTCAGAAAATGTCTGGAAGTAAATGGTCACCTTTTTGAGCACCTGCTGCAAATAAGTAAGAAAAATCATTTAAAAAAATCAATTTCGTCATAATCCTTTAAAATTACCTTCCATGTTTACAGAATGAAAATTACATGTAATTATTTAAACAATAATTAAAATTATACACAAAAAACGCGAATATTCATTTTTCGCGATTACAGCGCCATCTGTGAGGCTAACAGAAAAGTGAGTTAAGCAAACTATTTTTATTTTTTCATGAGGAATCTGAAACTTCAAAAAAAAATAGGGGTTCCCATTTAAAAGAATTAAGTTGACCTTGTTGTAACGACAACAGCGCCACCTGTGAAAAAACCAATATCACATAATTGTAGCCCCCTACTGTACGATTATTTTTTATATAGGTTATTGTTTGTTAAAATGCTTACTTTCCGAAATATTTCCAGAAAACATATTAAATGCTCCACCCTGTTTATAGATTAACTTGTAATGACTGCAATGCAGAATATATAGGCCAAACATACAGGAAATTTGAAACCAAATATAAGGAGCATTTAAGAGCACTAAAATACAATAACCACTCAACATTCGCAGAACACCTACTAGAACATAATCACCAGCCCACAAACATAGAGTCAGACATGCAAATACTAACCATTAATAACAGCAAACCACAACTACTAACATTTCAGGAAAACTACCACAAAGCACTGGCAGAAGAAAAGAACATAATAAACGAATACACAAACCTGACGGACCCAACACTATACACAGTACTCAAAAACAAATAATAAACACAATCATACGCCACAAAAGGACACAGCCAATAATAATAATAATAATACACCAAACTAAGCACGAACACATTTAAAAGCGCGACAGCCACCGAGTAAAACAGAAGACAAACGGTAAACAAACCTACTAATCAGCGATGTACAGTAACTAACGTAAGACATCAGATCTCAACGTATTACAGTGCTACGCAAATAATCGCTAAAATGCAACCAACATGTGTAATATATACTGCAGTTACAAACATAACTGATGCTAAAAGGCTGTACAACTATAAGCATATGTGACCAAAGAAAAATATAAGTAAGCTTAAATCTGTAACCCACAATTTTCATGTTTCAATTGTAAAATGGAACAAATGTGATTATATGTATAAATACCCACAGACAGAACCGCTGAAGATGCTTCGCAAATGAAGCGAAACGCGTTCGGAAAGTAAAACAACAATTTCAATTGCATTGGCGTTACAATTATTCATAAAATTGATCCTATCGCAATTGAGGAAATGGCCCTCAATATCCAGAGGTAGATGAAGTTGAATTTTAAATATTTTTAACAATTATTTTCATTATTTTAAATTATTACAATTTATAATATTAATTTATCAAAGGGCTAATTGGTGTACAAGATTTTTGGTTTGCCTGTCTTTTGCTAATACAAATAGATTTGATGGTTTCCCCACACGTGAGCGGGCGACATATAGCTGCCCATGGGAGAAACAAGTATTTTCCAAGTCCAAGCCGCAAACTTACATTGTTTGGTCTTGAGACTTATTTATGGTCATAGCGAAAGCAAAACGAATCAGAAAATGAAGCCTTTTAAATGGTATTGGAGATTCTGACGGTATCATTGGAATACGTGGCAACAGGACATTTCTCCTTTGAATTTTCCAGTCAAAATAGTTGCTTCAGGAATATTTCCGGTTATCATTTTGATTACCAAACGTGTACCGTTGCATAATCTAGGTTGATTCAAATTCCGAAGTAGAATAATCGGTGAACCAATCTTTAATGGAAGATTGTGTGGTGTCATTCCTGGTATATCCAAAGAATTTAAATACTCAGTTGGAAAATTTACTGCTTCATTGGCATCTACAATAGTGTCTATTGATTTAAAAGACATCAGATCACCTGGCAACAACTGTTGCATCTGGAAGTTAATTTTGTTCACATCAACATTTTTTGCTGCCAAAATAAAACGATTACTGAGCCAATTATGATCTGAGTAATTATTTGATATATCCGGAAACACACTCTCAATTAGTTCATTTTTTGAGTGAACAACAGTGCAGAATTTGCCTGGCAATTTGATGTATTGTGTATTTCGATGCAGTTATATTTCACCGTTTCCAATATCCAGCAATTGATTACAAAATACTTGTGCCGATGGATCATTTTGCAATTACACTCGCATGTTCATGGTCAAACGAAGTGTTTCGACATTCCGCCATAAAAACGATTGTTTTAAACATGCGTTAATCTCATCGGCATAAGTAGAGCGAGGAATCATGGGCGTACTTCAAATTACACAGCAGGCTGTGCCAGAGGGGAAAATCGGGTTAAATGCCTATGAAAATACCCACCGAGACAGGGATTCGAAACGGGGACCTTTCGATATCCAGTCAGACGCCTTAACCATTAAGCCAACAGACCACTCGGTATTAAATTAGAAATTGGATAAGCTTGGATTATTGGAATGGAGAATTATAAGGAAAATTTTGGGTCAATTGAAAAATACAGTACGATGGAATATAAGAACTAATGAGGAAATAAATAATAACATTCAAAAAATAACAGAATCAGTCAAAAAATGGAGAATGATTTTTTTCGACACATCTATCGCGTGGATGACACCAGGCTAACAAAAAAAGTATTAAAATATTTTTTGGGATTCAAGAGGTTAAGAAAGATTTGAAACGAAATAATAGCAGTGAACAGTATGGAAAGAAAATATTTTCGCAAGCAGATTTCGAATATGGCACAATTTCAAAGTTAGAGAGGAGAAAAAAACGGGAGCAAAATGGTCTGAAGAGAGAAAGAGAAAACACAGTGCAATAATGAAGGAGTACTGGAGAAGAAGAAGAAAAAAAAAAAACAAAAAAACAACAGGGAAAGAATTGAAATTGACACGTGGTCCCTAGCTGGCCATAACGAAAAGAAGAAGAAAAATGAGAAGCAAGGAACAAATACTTACACGTTTTTGAATTTATCGTAACGTTTTCTTCAATGTTATATTGATGTGTGTAATTACTTTGTCACAACTCAATACACAGCACTATTATAATAATGATACTACACAAAAATTCACGAAACTGGGTTATATCATACATAAAGACATATGACGTGGAGTAGACTGTAACATAAATAAATCGAAACACAACGCCCTCTACTGGAAAGTTAACCAACCTAGATAACCAAGTATTGTATCGATAAATTAATACATCGCCATCTGTTAGATACCTATGGAACTATAATAATAATTTCGTGAGGTCGTAATGACCTGGTGACAAGGTTTCTATTGGCTGTGCATTCCACCCCTGCGCCGGAGGTGAAGGCCAAGTTAAGTGCGTATAAAAATACCTACCGGCACAGTGATTCGAACCAGGGACCTTCGGACCTCTAGTCAGACGCCTTAACCACTTAGCCACCAGCACGCTCAAACTTACGGCTCTTACAAATATATTACAAACCATTGCCCTATGACAAACATTGAACGAACATTTATTTCGAAATAATAAATAATAAGGTTAATAATCGAGATAAAAACTATCCTATCTTTTAAGTTGGACCAAATTACACACAGTAAGCCAGACTTCATCAAAATCAGTTAAGTAGTTTCGGAGTTCATCTCGGACAAACATCGTGACGCGAGATTTTTATATATATATAAAGAAAAGATAATGATAATGATTTGTTGTGAATGTTAATATATTACTGTTAATGACGTGGAAATGTGCATACGAGAAATAAATAACACCAATAATTACTTCTAATCGATTCTTTAAATCTTGTTGCACATTCCACTTATCATCACACAAAAACAATTTTTATTTGCTTTTATTTTTAGTTTTAAACTTGCATAGTCCAGTGTTGAACTGGGGCTATGTGACATTTCAATTAAATTTACATTATCAATATGTCAATCTATTAGTCCCTGCGTTGAACAACGGGAATATTCACGTAACATTTTCACAGATAACCTGTCCACAAACCCGGTGTAATATTACATAACTCCATGATTAATTGTGTTGATGGCGCTGGTCACTGCAGGCAGGAAGCCGATCACATTTTTCGATGGTGATTCATCGAGAAACACAATGTAGGCAGGAACAGCATTCTTGAAAAAATCATATTGTTTTCGATTCAGCCACTATTATGGAACAGATATAGTTCCCGCCAAGCAAAACACTCGTTTGCAAGTGCTCACTGTTGTTGATTAATCCTTAAACTGTATGGCCCATTGTATCAGTAATTCCAATTCTTGATGTGGGAACGTAATTTTCTTGTGCCAAACTGTTTCGTGTACAACTACTGGTATAAATTCCAGTATAGATGCCAGTCCAATGGTTATCCCGTTGCAGCCTCTCCTATTTAACTTGTAGGGCAACAAAAATAGAAGTATTTCCCTAGCCATTGCTTCAAACTGGAGAACTTGGTCGGTACCAAGAGGCACGCTTTATACAGATAGCATTCCATATGATGTTAGAGCTTGCCACCGTGGTCGACTTGTCTGAACCTACCCGCTGAGACGATCAAACGAATGTGCCCCAACCGTGGTCGAAAAGACCGTGGCGGTGGTGGTTTGGCCGAGCGAGGCGTAGCCGCTATCAAAATTTCCCACCAAAATTTAAATTTCATACCAATGCATGCTATAGTTGATTTGAATTTCTCTTCAAAATTTGAATCTCTCACAATAATGACGTCATGGTAACAACTTAACCCTTTTACTGCTCTAGACGTGTATACACGCGCACCCTCGCCGCCCTGTCTGTGTTCCAGACGTGTATACACGCGCCGCCTTGCCGCCCTGTCTGTGCTCTGGACGTTTATACACGCCCAGCCGCTCGGGTCCCTGTGTGCTCTGCCCGCGTTAACGTGCTGGCCTCTTAGAGGCCTCATCATGTAGCCATATTTCCACTCAGGGTGGTTAGTTGTTTTCCTTATTCGACCCTTGAGCGTTGGCAGCTACGATCTAATTTGTGTTTCTCTTTTCCTTTTAGTTTTCGCTGGGAAAATGGCACGGCGTCATGTTTGTACAGTGGAAGAAATCATGGAGATTCTTACTAGAAGCGACAGTGAATATGATCTCTTTGATATGGATAACAGTGATGACCCTTCGACAGGATCTCGAAGTAATAGTCCTAAGCCGTGTACATCAGCTAGTGGAAAATGACCATTTATCTCCAAAAATGAAAATTCTTCAGAATTTGAAGCTATAGATAGTGAGAGCGAAATGTGTTGAAAATGAGAATGCTTTTAAGACACGTTTGACCGCATGCGCTTGACGATTAAGCTGCGGGATATATGTGTGGATTATTTTAACATTCCAGCAGTTTGTCATTTCTCGTGATATTTCTAACAGAAGATCATATGATATCTATTGCTGATGAGACCAACAGATACGCAAGAATCAGTTCACACTATATTTTAACTATGACGTGGTATAAAAAGTTCTTTTTCCACATTCTCGAATACTGCATTTTAAATGCTCTCGCTATTCGCCGAGTAGTAACAAGTCGAAAAATGCCAGTTGCAGAGTTTCATCTGTCTCTGGTAAGGGGGCATCCATAAAATATGTAAGGTGTTTTTCCGGATTTCCGGCCCCGCCCCATCTTGTAAGTTCTGGTTCGCGTGAGACCACACCCTCCCTCCCGCCCCTAGAAATAGCCCTCACAACTTTTTGAGATCTTTTTTTTTTTTGGGTCTCAACCTTCCAAAGCTGCACTTTTCGAGGAAATACCCCCCTAAAATCTACTTTTGCTTCATTTGTAGGTCTTTTTTTTTATCTCTACAGTCCAACAATACCCCCTCTCCCCCTTGGTAAGATTTCGCCGGATCCCCCCCTCCTATTTCACCTCACGTAATTTATGGACGCCCCATTAGAGAACTTGTTGAAGCATATACCAAGAACGAACCTGGCAATCGAAGACGCTCTGATAAAGAATATCGTCAAGGATATACTGGGTGACATTTTTCAAATGTCATTCATATTGAAAATTCAAAAAAGAGCACGCCAATGCGTATATGCGTTGTATGTTCGAAACAGAAAGTGCGTCTAGAAACCAATGCAGAACATGTAATGTACAACTGTGTGTTGTACTATTTTTCAAAGCTTATCACACAGAAAGAATTATTAACCATGGGTAACTACAGAGTAATAATTATATTACATTTATACGCCTCTAAAACCGAACAAAATATAAAAACATATTTTTAACTTGCCAGTGGCGGTCCATAGCGCGGGTCAAAAAGGTTGGAAAATATTTGCAGATTTTGTGAAAAGTATTCGGAAAGGTATTCTCTCAAGATAAATTACTACACTCACAAACAAAAAACATTTCAGTTGCTGTAATATCTATTTAGTATAAGAAGTACCTGCATGTTTGCTTACGCAGATATTCACTTTTAGAGGAGCTTTAAACTGAAAAACTTTAGTTATAATGTTAACAGCATTTATTTTATATCTGGGGTTTCAAATCGCAGAGCGACAGCAGCAGAACGTCACACACAACGCTCCAGACATCTACATCTACATGTACATATATACTCTGCAATTCACAAAATTGTGGGTGGCAGAGGGTGCTCAGCACCAAAGCTAATCTCTTTGTTTTGCATTCCAATCCCTAATGGTACGAGGGAAAAAAGAATTCATATAAGAATCATTGCGGCACCTTATTTCTCTAATCTTATCTTTCCTGTCATTCCGGCTCAAAGAGGTTGGTGGAAGAAGTATTTCACTACACTCAAAAGTGAAAGTGGGAGTACGCATGTTTTCCAATAAGTTTAAACGAAACGTGCGTCGTCTATCTACCAGAGACTCCCAGCCTAGACTACTAATCAGTTCTGTGACGCTTTCATAAGGACTGTAGCAAGCGGCCACGAATCGAGTGGCTCTTCTCTGTACTTTCTCTATACTTTCGATCAACCCCTTACGAAACGGATCCCAAATGGCACAACAATAGTCCAAATGTGGACGCACAAGAGATTTGTACGCTATCTCCTTTGTTTGTTCATTACAATTTTTCAATATTCGACCTATGAATCGCAGCCTAGAATTAGCTCTACCTACCAACGAATTAATGTGTAAGTCCCATTTCATGTTCCTTTGTACTGTTACTCCCAAATATTTCATAGAATCGACCATATCAATAACTGAATTTTTTAACTCGTATTTCTGAACAATTGGATTCTTTTTGTTAGTTATGCTCATTGTCTTGCACTTTTTACAATTTAGCGTAAGTTGCCACTCAGTGCACCATGCCAAAATAATATCCAGATCACGCTGAATTTCTAAGCAAACGGCCAAATTCCTTACTTCCCTATAAATAACCGCATCATCAGCAAACAATCTAAAAAGGCTTTTCACTTTGTCTCCGAGATCGTTTATAAAAATTAAGAAAAGAAGTGGTCCTATTACACTTCCTTGAGGTACCCCCGATGTAACATCTAGACTAGAAGAACTTTCTCCTTCAACAACGACATACTGCGACCGACCAGTTAGAAAATCCTTTATCCATTCACAAAGCTCATCCGATATACCGTACGCTCGTAGCTTCGCTAAAAGGCGGTTGTGTGGCACAGAGTCAAAGGCTTTCTGAAAATCTAAAAAAAATTGCATCTACTTGTGAACTTGCATCAATAACTTTCATTACGTCGTGTATAAATAAAGCTGTGTTTCACATGATCTTTTCTTCCGAAATCCGTGTTGATTTGCTATAAGCAAATTATTATCCTCTAGAAATATCATAATGTTCGAGCATATAATATGCTCCATAACTCTAGTACAAACAGATGTTATAGATATTGGACGATAGTTTCCAGGATCACTTCGATCACCTTTCTTGAAAATCGGAGTTACTTGAGCGATTTTCCAGTCTGAAGGTACTTTTCGCTCTTCTAATGATTTACTGAATATATCAGACAGAAATGGCCCAATTTCCGCCGCATATTCTGAAAATATTCTAACGGGAATTCCATCTGGCCCCGGTGGTTTCCCCCATTTCAGGAGCTCTAATTGCTTTATGATACCTGCAGTATCTATCCGTAATTATGCCATCACCAACTCGACACGGCGTGGGAAAACGGGAACGCTATCCTTATTTTCATCAGTAATTGAATTTTTGAATACAGTATTTAGTACGTTAGCTTTATCGCGGCTTTCATTAACCTCTGAACTTTCACGAATTAGTGTTGGAATGTTGCTATTACATATTCAGTACACAGCGGTCCGGTCGAACGCGGCATTCCAGCACAGGTAAACAGCTTAGGCCCAAACAAAGCAGCACTCAGCGAGGGCTCGGCCCGGCAAACCGTAGCAGTTAAAGGGTTAAGCATTAATCACCACCACAATAGAGTTAAAGAGAAAAGCTAAATATTGATGAAATTCTCTGGAGTAACTAGCCGAGTGAATCCATTGATAAAAAACGACGTTTCGGCGGTCATTCCCTCTGACGCCTCTGTGACAGTCACTTCACAATGGCGACGTAGTCCATAAGTTAAGATGGCTGCCGCGTGCGGTTGTGTGTCACGTCGCTCTTGCCGCTGAATGCATTTCGCGAGGGATAAAACAATCGTTAAGTGACGAAACAAGTTGTGCTGGTGTAAATAGTGCGTGTCAGTGCATGTAAAAACTCTCGCTTACTGCGGTAAAAAAACATACGTTGTATGAGTGATTTTGTCTAATTACTGAACGGGAAAGCAGTGCCACGAGTCAACGGTCATCGTCCTCAGCGCGCTGCGTCGCGTCAGTGCTTCAACGTCACGGAGCGGGTGCGTCAGCGCGCACCGTCAGCACCCTGGCGTCCAGCTGACGTGAGTCAACACCTCGCCTGCCTCAAGGCTCAGCTGACATCATGGGCTCGACTGAAGGTAACAATAATAGCAATACACAACAGAGCTTAAATCCCGAATCGGAGTGCAACGACACAGTTAACAGCAGGTACGAAAAACTTGTTAATTATGTTAACAAACTGTTAGGCCAAAAAATGACTGAGTTCAAACTGAGGGAATTTAAGGACAACCTTGCTTCCTTCGCAGTGGCTATGGCTCACATAGAGGGAAGAAATGAAGAGATGAAGAAAGAAATAAGGACACTCAGAGAAGAGAACAGAGAACTGAACGTGCAGAAAAAACTGTCAGCATCTAGTTATGCAGCAGTGACAAAATCAGGGATGGAACCTACATTAAAGTCAAAAATAGAAAAAACAGCTACTAGTGCAGCCGTCTTCATAACTTCCAAGAATGGAGAAACTCCGAAACAGGTTGCTGATAAACTAACCAGAATCATAAAACCAGGGAAAGATAAGATAAAAATAAACAAAATACGTAGCACAAACAATGCTGTAATCGTAGAAACAGCATCTCAAGATGATGTAAGAAAAATTATGGAAAATAAAGAACTAAACGAAAATCTGAAGTGTGAAATGCCGAGGAAAAGGAAACCACTGTTGATTCTGTACGACGTACCCACGTCACTTGAGCCATGCAAAATCCCAGAAAAAGTATATGAACAAAATTTTGAAGGAAAAATAGAAAGACAACAATTTCTGGAGGGGTTCAAGTCAAAATTTCGAACAGGCCCCAGAGATAAAAGCACTGTCCATCAAGTTGTTGAAGTAAGTGCTGAAATAAGGAAGCAAATAATGCAGCAAAGAAAAATATACATAGAATTCAGTGCCATATCCGCAAAAGATTACACGGTAGTACCAAAATGTATGCATTGCTACGATTATGGTCATATTAGCAAACATTGTACCCAAACGTCGGCCGCTTGCAAACATTGTGGAGAAACTAGCCACAAGAAAGAAGGCTGTAGCAAGTCCTTACAGTCAGCTGTTTGTATCCCATGCAGGAAACGGGGAAAATCGTGCAACAAATCTGG
The DNA here is from genome assembly GCA_031002005.1 of Vandiemenella viatica. Lineage (NCBI taxonomy): Eukaryota > Metazoa > Arthropoda > Insecta > Orthoptera > Morabidae > Vandiemenella > Vandiemenella viatica. The sequence continues at coordinate 386,929,701 of CM061921.1, forward strand.
CAAAGATTGTCCGACATACCAACTGTTTCTTCAAAGATTGATAAACAGAACAGATTATGGACAGTAGAAGGAACTCCAAGAGGATGGATAAACCATACAAAGATCAATTATTGAGTATCATTATCAACCTAATAGAAGAAACAGTAGGGAAAGGAAAGAGGAATAAAACAAGAAACACGCCATCGAGGAAGAGGAGGAACGCAGAGAGGGCTGCAAGATACAGGGAGAAAATATTGCAAGAAGGGAAGGAAACAGCAAACAGCGTAAGCACGCAGACAGATGAATCTATCCTCCAACACTCAGAGATTACTTCTACCATCTGTGATATTTCTCCTAGACCTCAACCAAAACGAGCTGGACTTGGGTGGGTAGGACCAGTTCCAATGACATCCAACTACTGCAAAATTAGTGGCGCCTCCAAAAACCGAGCGAACGAAAAACCAAGACACGCTGCTATAGCTCCAGACCATATCTACCAAAAGTTTGAAAACAATCTGCAGCTTGCTAGACTAGAGGAAACACAAAATCTCACTATGGCGTTACGCCACCTAACCAGAATAGCACATCCAAATGGCAAAAACATCACATTTCCGCAACCAGAGGCAATTGATCGTATTCAACTTAAGATAAACAATATACCTACTAATTCAGCCCAGTTACTCACTATAGTCAAGCAAGTATTTGACAGACGGAACGAAATCTTTGATCCAGATCAAATTTATCGTCATTTTGTGATGACTCATGGAAGAATAATGCTTGACTCGAGACAGCCGTGGCCACAGTGCAATATCCATACTCGGCATCCATGAGTAGGGGTGCAGAGAGAATTAAGATCGCACAGTTAAACTGCAGGAGAACCAGTCTGGTTTTGCATGAAGTGAGTAAACTGGCTGAGGAAATGCAAATAGATATCCTCTGTCTTCAAGAGCCCCATTCCAGGGAAGGGAAAATCTCACACATGCCAGTGACGTCTCAGATAATCTCGACAGGGAAAAAACCAATGAGTGCCATCATAGTCTTCAATAAGCAAATCACAGTCACAAAAATAACACAATTCTGCGATGAACATACGGTGTGTGTGGAGTTAGGTACGCAATGGGGAAACGTAGTCCTCGTTAACATGTACTTCCAATACAGAGACGATATTGATCCCTATCTTTGCAAGATTAGGGAAATATGTACAGCCATAGGCGACAGCCCTACGGTGATAGTTGCCGATGCAAATGCCAAATCTGCACTCTGGCACAGCGGTCGTACAGACGCACGAGGAGAAAAGTTACTCGAGCTGATTGGAGAATTACAGCTGTATGTCAAAAACGAGCCAAACAATCCATACACGTTCAGTGACCGAGCAGGTGCCAAATCGAACATAGATATAACTTTAGCAAATCGAAGAGCAGGAAACCTAGTAAGCGGGTGGAAGGTGATTGAGAACCAAACCACCAGTGATCACAATCTAATTATGTTCGAACTGGGAAGACTGCGGGACGGTGCGCGCGAAGGCGCCTGTACCAATATTCAACGGCTATATGACATCAGCAAAGCCAACTGGCCAAGGTTGAGGAGTTGCTTTATTCCCCCCCAAGTCGAAGATAAAGATTTTGATGTGGACAAGGCTGCGGAAGAAACAATTCGAGCAATCCAGGACGCAATGAGAACTGCAATTCCACTAAAGAAAACAACGGGAGTAAAAGACAAACCATGGACAGAAAGATTGCAGAAACTACGAATCACAATGAGGAAGGCAAGAAAAGCATATCAACGTTGCCTCATTACAGAAGAGAGACAGACTCTTCTAGATAGATATAGGAACAAAAAGCAAGAGTTCAAGGATCTGTTGCTGAAGACAAAACAAAAAAGCTGGGAAGCCTTCGTCAGACAAAATATGAGATCAGGCCCATGGGGCATCCCCTACAAGATTGCCGCTGGCAAAATTAGGCCACCTACAACCTTGTCTACAGTAAGAAAACTGGATGGATCTATGACCACCAACTGGATGGAAACTGCACGGGAGCTACTTGACGTGCTACTTCCAGATGATAGTACTGGAAAACGAGACCGATTCGGCAAAGTGAACTGCGTCAAAAAATGTGGGATCCCTACGAGAGTGAACATCAAAAATGCGTCATATCAGATGAAGAGATAGTAGAGGCAATATTTTCCCTTCCAAAAAGAAAAGCACCTGGACCTGATGGGATACCAGCAGAGGTCCTCCAGGAGCTGGTCAGTCCAACTGGTTCCAACCTTAAATAAACTTTTTAACGAATGCCTGGTACAGGGAAAAATACCAAATGCATGGAAAACGAGTGACGTGATTATCATAGCGAAAGGTGGAGGCAAAGACCCACAACTTCCAAAATCCTATCGTCCAATCTGCTTACTCAATGTTCTAGGGAAAGTACAAGAAAAGATACTTTGCAAGAAACTAAAGGAACACAGATTAAAACATGGGATGAACCCAAATCAGTATGGGTTCAGAGCAGGCAAGTCAACAGAGGACGCCATCAACCGCTTAATGGAAATAGCTCAAAACTCTTCCAAAAATTATGTGGTGGGAGTATTTGTGGATATCGCCGGCGCATTCGACAATCTCTGGTGGCCCGCGCTGTTCGAACGCTTAAGAAACATCAACTGTCCAAAAAACCTATATACCAGTTTTAGAGATTATTGTAGAAATAGATATGCCAAATTGCGGTGCCCCAACAAGTACATAGAGAAAAGACTGACGAAAGGTTGCCCGCAGGGATCAGTGTGTGGACCAATTTTCTGGGACATTGGTTTGGAACCGGTCATGGAAATATTGCAACAAATGTCAGAACTGCTGGGTGTGGTGGCATTCGCCGATGATCTCGCACTTCTGATAGACGCGGACACCAGGCAGGAACTCGAAACAAAATGCAAAGCAGTATTGGATTGCCTGAGTAAGTGGTGTGCAGCAGTTAAGTTAAACCTAGCCCCACAAAAGACGACCTACATGCTCCTAAAAGGAACACTCAAACGAAATCCGGTAATTAGGATCCAGGGAAAAACAATAAAGAGAAAAGCAGTAGTCCGCTACCTTGGTGTAAACCTGGAGGAACAACTGAAATTTGCGTCTCACATGGAGGAAGTATGTGGAAGAGCAGCACTGGTAATGCACAAATTGATAAGCATTGGCGAACGACGGTTTAATCTGCCTCCGCTCGTCATAAGAAGATATCACGATGCAATACTGACCTCCATTACTGGATACGCTGCAAGCACGTGGGCCAAGCACCTAAGAAAGGTCAAACCAAAGGAGCTGCTTCGCCGTACGCAGCGAGGAATTCTGCTCCGACTAACTGGGGCCTACAGAACAACGGCCACAGATGCCCTAACGGTTATACTCGGTATCTGGCCCCTGGACCTGGAAGTAAGGAAGCGAGGAGCGCTATACTGGATTAAAAAAGGAAGGTATGACCAAGCTGCTGAAATAATTGGAAGGCCTGTTGAAACCAAAAAAGATATTTGGGATGCGCTGATGGATGAATGGCAGCAAACATGGACTAACAGCAACACGGGCAGAAGGACCTTCGACATGCTTCCTTGCGTGAAAGAGAGAATGAACATGACTCACCTACAACCATCTCCAGGGCTCATACACTACATATCTGGCCATGGTCCATACAACAGTTTCTTAGAACAGAGAGGCCTCAAAGAAACAAACAGGTGCGACTGTGGTGAAGTAAGTACTCCCGAGCACGTGGTTTGGGAGTGCAAACAAACTGAAGAATCAAGAGCATATCTCCAAATACAACTTCAGAACAGAAGAATATACGATATACTGCGTGATACCGAGCTCTGGCACTTGCTGGATGAAGCTGCTAATCTAGCGTCGCAGCGCGAGAAGGCGAGATTTGTTGAATTGAAACAGGCAGAGCGTAGGGGACGCCGCGAGCAACCGGCATCAGAAGCAGAAAGAAGGACAGGAGAGGAAGAAACTCAAGAGTAAAGAACAACCCAAATTTGACTACAAGCACTGCCCATGACTAAGGCGGTGCCTGCACCAGGAAGACGGCAAAGACTCAATTCATCGTAGTGCCTCTGGAAGCCAGAGGCACCTTCTCCAGGGCTCAGGGGGTGGCCTGCTCTGATTCCAGGAGGGAACTCCTGATGGGGGAGCAGGTGGCTCCAGGGACAAACCGGAGAAGAACGAGACCACTACCTGGAACGTGAAGCTGGCTGACGACACTTTGTGGTCAGCATGTCAGCAGTCGCCCCGCTGCATCAGCAGAGACAGCTAGCGGCCAGATGTCGACGCAGGCCAGCAGTGGTAAAAGAAGAACGTATACAAATAGACAGTTTATTAATTAGAAGTATGAAAATACAAAGACAATTGCTGATTTTGGTGTGAATTAGTAAGATGGTAGATTAATTAGTAGATTAGTTGGTAGATTAAGTGGTATATTAATTATTAGAATAATTAGTAGATTTACTATTAGAATACTTAAATCCATTAAATCCTTAAAAATAATTATCCAGATATATTATTAACAAAAAATAAATTGTTTTAAGAATAAAACTGTAGAAACTAAGGGCCTACTTTAGGTAACAAGGTAGTAGGCTATGTAAAATCAGGAAATAAAATAAAAAAAATAAAAAAAGTCCATGACCACCAAGACGTTGTATTTTATCAATTTGCTAACTCGGCTAGTTACCCAAGAGAATTTTATCCACATACAATGTCGATAAAACCTACAGTCTTACTTAGTTCTAAATATTCTTTATATCTATCATATTAGAAAATACACGTGCATTATTACAAATATCTGCGATTGTGGCGTCTCCCAGTAAGCTCTGTTCCCCATTTCACTGAAGTAGTGTGAAAGGTTTTCTGACATTATTATGTCCGCACAATATGAATTAACAGTTTTTGAACGCGGATTAGTAGTTGGCGCTAGAGGCATGGGGCGTCCAGTTTCGGAAATTGTTCGTGAATTCAATATTTCTCGCTTCACAGCGTCAAGGGCGTGCCATGAATATGTAATTTCCGACATTACCTCCTGTCGTGTACAACTCAGTGGCAGACCACATCTACTTAATTACCGAAACCTGAAACGTCTGCGCCGAAGTGTCAGACTTGACAATAAGGAACACTGTGTCAAAAAACAGAAACAGTCCATGTGGCGAGCAGCGCAGCAATATTAGGAGTTGATGGAATACTTCAGCAGAAAACCGACACGAGTGCCTCTGCTAAGAAAACGCTTTCGGCTACAGTGCCTTTCCATGGCTCGTTTGCATATCAGTTGGATCCTAATAACTGGAAATTATTGCATGGTCAGATGACTCACGATTCGTTTTGGTAAGAGCTGATGATAGAATTTGAGTGTGGCGCAGATACTACGAGGCAATGGGCCCAGGTTCAAGCTTGTGGTGGCACCATCTTGGAATGGCCTGTTTTTACATGGCATGGACTGAGATCTCTGGTTTAACTGAATCGTCCCTTTAATGGAAATGTTTACCTTCGGCTACTTGGAGACCATCTGCAGCCATTCATGGCCTTCATGCTCCCAAATATCGATGGACATTTCCAGGACGACAATATGCCAGGTCACCGGTGGAACATCTTTCGCGATTAGTTTGAGGAACATTCTGGACAATTCCAGCGATCGATTTGGCCACCTAGATCGCTAGACATAGCCATGAATCCTATCGAACATCATCGAAAGTTCAGTTTGTGCACAATGTCCTGCATCGGCTACCCGTTGCGTTTAGCAACCGCTGTAGGGGAAGCTAAATATTTCTCCATGGGACTTTACAACAACTTTTTGAGTCAATGCCACGTCGGTTTGCTGAACTTCGCTTGGAAAAATGATATTCCACTCGTTATTATGAGGTATCCAGTGACTTTTTGAATTCAGTGTATAAAGTACCAGATCCGGTCTAGAAGGAACAATCAAGGACTTCAAACTATACAACATTATTAACTGAAATTAGGTTGTCTCAAGGCATTGGTGAAATAACGAGTTCTAGGCTTCAAAGGTCAGAATCACAAAAACCTTTGACATAGGTGACGTAGAGAAATGTATTTTTTGGCCTAGTATGGTGTTTGTTATAATAATCATTTTTTTCGCGATACCTTTTGAATTTAAATTCTGACTTTGATTAAAGGTAATAAAGAAATCAAATACACTTTCACACATTAGCAGAGTAGTACTTCAGTTAATGTAATGAAGAAAGTTTGGAATAGTATTAAAAGGGAAACGATGTATCACACAGTGAAGAAAAACTTCCATCATCATTATTAGTCTTCGTTTGAGAACTTTCGTCTGCAGTCACTTGGTATGAAACGAATGATGAATGTTCCCTTCGAAAACAAGTATAGACATTGTAGCTATTTACTTTCAGGCATGTTACGTGATTTGGATGGAAAGAGTTATAGTGGTTGTAATATATTGTCTTCAGTATTTATACTTATAAGATATTTATGTGTATTATACATTATCGAATGATAAGGCGTCCGTCCTCTTTGCACCACGTTAACTCCGTATCATATACAGAAGTGCCAAATAGGTAATGCTTGTATTTATGTTTCATCATCATCATCCATTTCAGACATTAAATGATGCGGTCCCTTAGATTCATGAGTTCAGGCAGAACTTGATCAGTCTTCTCCAGGTCGAACGATGTTGGGCGACCCTCTTCCAGGTAACTCAACAACCCCATCGTTCTAGTGGTCTTCCTCCCGGTCTCAGGCGATCTTTTGGGCTTCACTCTAACACTGTTTTTGCCCATCGTTGGTCTCTCCTCCGAACAATATGGACGGCCAGCTGCTAATTCAAGAAGCTGGTATTTTCTAAGATGTCTGCACCCTTGTAACTGACTTAACGTCTGTTGCTATTTTCTTGTCTTTTCTAGTTAAATCTAGCACCAAACTTACCATAGCTCTTTGAGAATTCCTAAATTAACCTTTGGTAAATTAATTTAACGGCCAGGTCTCACAGCCATATGTCAGCACAAAGATAATGCACTGGTCGTAAAATATTTTCTTTAGATTTGTGGGCACATTTGATTTGAGGATAATGGAGTGCCTTCCAACAGCTTGCCATCGTAGCTTGATGTGACGGACAACTTCAAATCTTATATCTCCTCTTATATTTACAAGCTGGCCAAGATAAATGAACTCACATTTTCTGAAGATGTATTATTTCCCCACTTTGGTCTATTGGTTAGACATAACTTTTGATTTTGCTGATCCATTCTTAGGCCAACTGCTTTACACTCAGAGATAAGATCGTTTGTATTTTCGAAGAGATTTTGTTTATATTTTTCGTGCTTTTATGCTTCTTAATAGCTTCGTGATTTTGCTGCGAAGTGGAGCTATTTATTTTATTTTCTGAATGTGCAGCTAAACTAAATAAATGGACTGATAGTTTTTATATTCAGCACAGATTAACTTAGTTTTAATAAACTCCAATACATCACTTTAATTACATGATCGGACTTCTTAATTTTCAGGTTCTCCTTAATGCTAACAACCTAGGCAATCTCCTAGTTATAACTGTCTGTCTTGTTACTATAGAAACCTTTTAAAAGAGTAATACTAACAGGCCATGGAACTCTAACATTACAAAGATATAGAATGACATTAAAATATGTATTCTGGGATAACCTGTCTGTTATCCTACAGCCTCCTTCCCCCAAGTTTACCATACCATCTTGATATCAAAACACGCATTATGGTGATGGTAAACTTGAGATAGGTCACCTGTTTCTGTAAGTGTTCTCTTTCAATTAAGGAGAGCTTGCCTTTTACATTTGACTGTTTAACAAACATTGAACAATATTTATCTTCACAATTTTTTATAACAAGAACCGATGGCTTCGTGACATTTTCCCAGTTGAGTTTTCATGAGCAGCAACTGGTTAACACTGCACATTGTCTGTAACACATATTGGTACATCAAGTTTCTGCCCTTATCACTTAATAATAATAATAATAATAAACAATGAGTATATTACACTACAGTATTTGGTAACATTTTCTTCGTAACCATCTTCAGCTAGCAGGGCCTTCGCCTGTCTACCAAGCATACCATTCAGATAGTTAAAAATTCCATCTGCTGCCCTTGGTCCATTATATTCTTCATAAGGTTGACCGTTTTTAACAACTTTACTGTTGGATATCCGGCAATATTATTTAAGTGACATGATTGCTTTCCTGGACCAGTACAATCAACCCTCGCTAATACGACTAGAACGCCGTTGTTTCTTGCTAATCTAGCAGCTTTGTCGAATTCTGGTTTCAGATTCTGGCAATGTCGGCACTATGGCGCGTAGAACATCACCATCACTGCTTCACTTTTTTTTATTTTAAAGTCTTTATCCGTCAGTTCCATTACATAAGGTGTAACTGCTGAAGCTACGCTAATGGCGCCAAGTACAATTAGATTTTCCAACATTTTTCCTGATTTCAGACCACTTATAAAGCTATTTCGGTTCTGGAAAAATAACCTGTGTACCCTAAAAACTACATATTTCCTAAACAGAGCAGTCCCCAATAACTTTTTATCGAATGGTATGCTGTGGTAACAGCCGAAGACTGCACATCTGACCAAGATCGTTAATATTGGTAAGCTGATTATAAACTTTTACTATCATTCCGGTTGAAGAATTGCGGGCAGAAACATCAATCAGTACTATCTACAAGCGTTTTGTGGCACTGAATAACAATAATCTCATATGACCCTTTCAACGGCATTATGTCAGGAATGGTAGAATGAAGTTTTAATTGATTCGATATCCTGATTGAATTTGTACGCAGGATGAGGCGGTAAGCATAGCTTACCCCTCTACAAAAAAAAAGGAAACCCTTTTTTCTATATATCCAATTCACAACACTTGTTTGAATTCCTCAAAACTTTTACAAATTTGGACCTGTCGTTCTCCCCAAATCCGGGCACTACACTTTAAATGTTGATACCCACAGTTTACCTTTTCATGGTAATCATGAGCATTGAAACTTCTAAAGCTTTCAAACCCCTTTATAAAGCTGACCGGGCTTACGCCCCCTTCATCTGTGAAGTGTTCCACCTCAATCTTTTCAGGTATGCTTGGTGATATCTGATTGGGTAGGCCAAGTAAATTGTGAATGTGGGAGGTTCTACACTTTCTGCTTACTTCCTGAAAATTCATCTCGACTATCTCTACTTTGTTACTTAATCCCAGCAATTGGACATCCATATTCTTATACTCTACTTCAACTTCCTCTTCAACCCCTCGAATTACTAGACTCTTATCAATACCAACATCTACTATGGGTTTCTTCTTACACATCTCAGTTTCCTCTTATAACATTTTATAGTGCTTATCAGTCCCTTCAAAACACTCACTTAAATCATCATAAGATTTTTTTCATGACTGTCTCCAATTTGGATAGACGATCATCTAAAGACTTATAAGAGTTTTTTTATTTCCTCACTTAATTGTGTTTGTGTAACTGTAAGATGTGCTGTAAGCTGTGTAGTAAGTTCTACATCTACATCTACATTCATACTCTGCAAATCACAAACATTGTGGGTGGCAGAGGGTGCTAAGCACCAATCCTATACCCGCCCATTCCAATCCCAAATAGTGCGAAAAAGAAGGAATACATATAAGCATCAGTACGGCATCTTATTTCTCTAATCTTATCCCTCCGGTCATTGCTACCTAAATAGGTTGGCGGAAGAAGTATTTAATTGCACTCGAAATTTAATTTTTTTCCCATATTCTCCAATAAATTCGAGCGCAAGCTACGTCGTATGTCTTCCAAACTATCCCAGCCCAATCAATGTATCAATTCTGTGACGCTTTCATAAGGTCTGTAACAACAAGTCACGAAGTACTCGTGAACAAACTGATTCTTCTTGTTACTTATCCGCATTGCCTTGCACTTTTTGCAATTAAGTGTAAGCTGCCATTTACGGCACCAATCGAAAATAGCATCAAAATCTCGCTGAATTTCAAAGCAATCGTCGGAGCACTTTATTTCCCTACAGATAACCGCATCGTCGGCAAACAATCGCAACCAGCATTTGGCGTTGCCACCTAGATCGTTTATAAAGATTAAGAAAAGAAGTGGACCTATTACACTTCCTTGAGGAACGCCCGAAGTAACATTTATCTTAGAAGAGGCTTCCCCGTCAACAACGACATACTGTGATCGACCAGTTAGAAAATCACGTATCCACTCGCAAATCTCAGCCAAAATACCGTAAGCTCGAATCTTCGCTAAAAGTCGGTTGTGTAGCACAGAATCAAAAGCTTTCTGAAAATCAAAAAAAAAAAAAAAACTGCATCAACTTGCGAACCTGCATCGATAACTTTCATTATGTCATGGGAAAATAGGGCCAATTGTGTTTCACACGATCTCTTCTTCCGAAATCCGTGTTGACACGGTGTAAGTAACTCGTTCTCATCTCGAAACTTCATAATGTTCGAGCATATGACATGTTCCAGAATTCTGCTGCAGACCGATGTTAGAGATATGGGTCACTAATTCCTAGGATCACTCCAATCTCCTTTCTTAAAAACGGGAATTACCTGGGCTATTTTCCAGCTAGAAGGTACTTTTCTCTCTTCTAGTGATTTACAGAATATATCTGACAGAAATGGTTCAATATCCTCCGCGTATTCAGAGAATACTCTTACCGGTATACCATCGGGACCCGGCGCTTTACCCCACTTCAGGAGTTTTAATTGCTTTACAATACCTACGCTATCAATTTCTATCTGATCCATCTCTAATTCCATATGATGTGGTAAAGTGGGTATGTTTTCCATGTTTTCTCGCGTGAATGAATTTTCGAATTCGGTGTTAAATACGGTAGCCTTGTCGCGGCTGTCTTCAACTTCCCGTCCGTCTTTTAATAGTACTGGCTTATTGTTCCCACTACAACTAACTTTTTTTTACATACGTCCAAAATTTCTTAGGGTTTTCAGTGAGGCTCTTAGAGAGAGAATTGTCACGAAAGTTTTTAAATGCCTTACGCATCGCATTCTTAACACGTCCCCTTATCTCCTCTAACTTATCTAAATCAGTCCGATACATTGTCCTTTTTGATCGTGTACGTATCTTCCTTTGCTTCTTGAGTAACCTTTTAATCTCCCGTGTGTACCATGGGGGATCGTTCTCTTCCCTGATTGTCCGTTTCGGTATATGCAAGTTCATACCTTCCCCGAGTATATGTAGGAATCGATGCCACCTCTCTTCAACGGTGCCTCCTGCTGCTAAGAAGGTGTGGTAATTATGCTTCAAATACTCTCTAAAATACTCTTTTGAAGCCTTTTCGAATCTGTAAACGATCCTCTTTTTTCTCTTTCTGCGCGTGGTTGTTAGTTTTACTGTAGAAATTACAGCTTTGTGATCACTTATTCCTGCGGTGGTAGAAATATCCGTGAATAATTCAGGGCTATTTGTAACAACTATATCTAAAATATTTTCGTTATGGTTGAGGCATCGCGATGGTTCAGTTACGAGCTGTTCAAGATTGTGATCTGAGAAGAGGTCTAGAATGATTTCGCAAGCTGCTTTATTCCTGCCGCCAGTAACGTGAACGTAATTAGTCCAGTCGATATCTGGCAAGTTAAAGTCACCTCCTAGCATTACTGTATGATCCGGAAATTGCCGTGCTATATTATTTACATTATTTCTTAAAACTTCGGCAATATTTACGCTTGCATCGGGTGGACGATAGAAAGAGCCTATCACAAGTTTTGTCCTAGCTACGTTTAGCTTGATCCATATGATTTCGCAGACAGTATGGACATCTATTTCGCTACATGGGAGGTACTTACTAACAGCTATAAATACACCACCTCCTTGGGAATGCAACCTATCCTTACGGAAAATGTTCATGTTACTATTAAAAATTTCGGCGCAACTTATATCCGGTTTTAACTAACTTTCTGTGCCTATTACGGTATCAGCATCTGTACTACGAATAACGTTTTAGAGTTCAGGCTGTTTATTACAAACACTTCTGCAGTTAACTACTAGAACTTTTAATTTTCGGGATTCTTTTATGCTACCCCTAACACACGGTGCTGAATTTATCTTGGCTGTCCGCAACTGAATTTCCTCTTCAGGGTCATCCTCCCTCAGCCTAAAAAAAAAACCCACACGGCCCCTGCCACCCGTATAGCCGATTCACGTGTTTAGTGCACCCCTGATCTATCACAGGGACTCCTACAAGACTCAACCCCAGGGCGAAGATCAAGGAATCTGCAGCCATGACTATCACAGAAGCGCCATAATCTCTGGTTCAGCCCCTCAACACGGCTCTGAACCAGAGGTCCACAGTCAGTCCTATCGACAATGCTGCAGATGGATAGCTCAGAAGAAATCTTGCGGCCAATGGCCACAGAGTTCACCCTTTTTGAAAGTCACCCAAAGGACGAGAGGATAACCTCCGACCCTAGGCGGCAAGCATCATTGGTGCCGACATGAGCCACAATCCGCAGCTGGCTTCATCCCGTCCGTTCAATGGCATCCGGGATGGCCTGTTCCACATCTCGGATCAGACCCACCGGAATACACAATGAATGGATACCGGAATTCATCCCCGACCTATTCGCCATTTCCCTAAGGTGTTCGATAAAGCGCCTAACGTTGGAGCTACCGACTTCTAAAACCCCCTTCTGCAGTTGTCCAGACTTAGCGAGCTGTGGGGCTGCCAACTCACAGGGCGACGGTTGCAGGACTGAATCAGTTCCAGAAAATGCGTCAAACCGGTTGGACAGTGGTACAGGCTCGCCTTCTTGGGAATCAGGATTGCACGACTGCCCCCGCATGCGGCGTCGACGTCCAGACACCACACGCCAGCCACCACTAGGCGACGGCTGCATAGATTCCGACGTTTCGGCCTGGACTGCAGGTACTATGACAGGTATGGGAGAACCTGCGAGCCGCTTTGCTTCTATAGGGTCACCAGTACCGCATCTACTGCACTCACTTGCGGCAGCTTCGAGCTGTGTAACTCTTGTTACCAAAGCTGCAAGCTGGGTGCGCAGGTCAGTCACCTCAGCCTGCGTCTGCACACAACAACCACAGTCCCTACACATACTACCTTACAGAAAGAAAAACCAAGAAGTACACGAAAAAAAAAACGGACTCACTATGCGTTCTCAGTAGGAGGCTTTTTGTCAATAACCAAATATACAAAGATGAAGCTTATGCTAACTACGCACATTAAATTAAATTTGCACTGGATGTACTACTTCACGTAACGATTCCGACCAACGACTGCTGTTTGCTGCTACTGTCAAGCAAATATGCAAAGATGAAGCTACAACTACACACATCGAATTAAAATTATCACTGGAGGTACTACTTCACGTAACGGTTCCGACGAACGACTGCAGCTGCTGCTACTGACAAACTAATATGCAAAGATGAAGCTACATCTAACTACACACTTTTAATTAAATTATCACTAGACGTACTACGTCACGTAACTGTTCCGACGATTGCTGCTGCTGCTGCAACTGACGAACAAATATACAGAGACGAAGCTAACCACACACTTTGAATTAAAACTATCACAGAAGGTACTGCTTCCCGTAACGGCTGCCGAAGAACGACTGACTACTGGGGCTGCTAAACAAATATTCAAAGATGAAACAAAAGAGAACTAAACACTTTAAATTATATCACCGCAGAAGGCACTGCTTCACGTAACGGCTGCCGAAGAACGACTGACTACTGGGGCTGCTAAACAAATATTCAAAGATGATACAAAAGAAAACTAAACACTTTAAATTATATCACCACAGAAGGCACTGCTTCACGTAACGGCTGCCGAAGAACGACTGACTACTGGGGCTGCTAAACAAATATTCAAAGATGAAACGAAAGAAAACTAAACACTATAAATTATATCACCACATAAGGCACTGCTTCACGTAACGGCTGCCGAAGTTGTGTACTATGTTGTGCTGTTAGTTGCGACCCAAATCGAAACGGTATGTTTTCTAATACATCTAGTTTGACTATTTCATGTTCGTTATTTACAGAACTTGAAGGAACACAAATAACCATTGCACCTGGCATCTGATTAGCCATTCTGTAGAAAGCTAAGTACTACCCAGCGTCCCAAAGCTAGTATCAATAAAAATGACGTGATATAATAAATTATTTGAATAAACAACGAAAATTCGAAAAGACTGAGGTTACGTTTAACTCCCAAAAACGTATAACCAATCCTACACGCACACCGTTTCTGCCATAGACAACGTTTTTGTCACAAGTTTATAGTTTACAAGAGCTTTAACCAAGATAATAGAGTCTAGAAAAGAGTCAGTTAGCTTCCTTGTTATTTTTGTAGCTGGCGGTTCAACTTTCACTTCACTCAGCTGTTGTTGCATCTGCGGCGGATGTTGTCAATTTATGACTGGTTCACGTTTGGCCGCTAGTTGCTTCCAAAGAGTCTCCTCATTTCTTTTCTTGATTTTTGGCTGTCTGATATTTACTGAATTCGTACGTTTATATAGCAATTCCTTTATTCTGCAGCACCTAAGGTCACTGCACGATCGCCATATTGTATTTCCGAAGAGATTTTGTTTATATTTTTCGTGCTTTTATGCTCTTAGATCGCGATTTTATTACGAAGTGGAGCTATTTATTTTATTTTCTGAATGTGCAGCTAAACTAAATAAATAAACTGATAGGTTTTTTTATATTCAGCACAGTTTAACTTAGTTTTAATAACTCCAAATACATCACTTTAATTACATAATCTGACTTCTTAATTTGCAGGTTCTCCTTAGTGCTAACAACCTAGGCAATCTCCTAGTTATATCTGTATGTCTTGTTACTATAGAAACCTTTTAAAAGAGTAATACTAACAGGCCATGGAACTCTAACATTACAAAGATATAGAATGGCATTAAAATATGTATTCTGGGATAACCTGTCTGTTATCCTACAATCGGTAACCAAGGTTTTGAGTTCATCAATGTCATTATCTACAAGCGTAATGCCGTTAGCAAATCTCAAGTTGTTAAGTCTTCTATTATTGATTCTGATTTCTTTTTCTGCCCATTTAAGACAGATGAAAATAATTTTGGAGAGATGGGATCACTTTGCTTAACACCTCTTTCAATGCTGAAATTTGTTGTTGGTTCTCTAGCGCTGACAACGACTAAGGACGTACACTCTAATGTAAGCTGTATCCAAGTCATGTTCAGTTAAGGCTTGCAGGACAGCCTTGTTGTTTATTAAATAAAATGCCTTTTCGAAATCTACAAACGTTACACAAAGAGGCATCTGGTATTCGTTTGCAGACCTAATTAGTTTTTGCAAGGCAAGTATGTGCTCGATTGTGCTAAAGCTGTAACGGAATCCTGCTTGCTCAATGGGTTGGGCAGAATCGAGCGTGGAACTGATTCGGTTCAACAAGATCTTTGTAAATCTTTTAATAGGTAGGTAGTTTTTGATGTTTTAAATAATTACCTTTTTATGTATCAGAATGTTTTTAGCTTTATTTCCTAAAGAAAGGATTGATGCATGAGAGGGAAGGAAGATAAGACTTCAGCCAGGTGATTGATAGTTTCCTAGCCAACTAGCTTCAAAATATCAACAGAGAGACCGCCGCTAGTAGTCATTCCTTTCTTCATCGTATCTATATCACAACTGACTTCAGAGGGAAGCATATCTGGCACTGGACATATATTAGAGAAGGCGGGGAATATTTGAGTTTCTCCTAAGCTGGCAAATAGGTTACTATAAAATCTTCTAATATATTCTAAAATTCATCTTCGTAAGTAATTCTGCCATTGCTTTTATTTGCGTCTTACCGAGTATGAGCTTACGCTCAATTGCCTTTAAACCAATTTACTTCTCTAAACTATCCCTTACGATATTAATAATAATATTAATGATAAAAATACGATGGAGCGCACGTTTCGGAGGCAATCTCCCTACACACCCCTCAACTAATTTTTACTTTAAATTCTTTCAGTGTTTTTGGTAAATTATTCATCAATTCTCTTGAAAATTTATTCCAATCCCCCACACCCTTTCCTACGAAAGAAAATCTTGCCAAACTCTTATGCCTGAAATCATGTGTCAGCTTGTGGTCAAGGTATTCTTTATCCTTTCATGCACCTCTCTTAATTTTTCCACCAATATCTTTCCATGCTTCTTCTCCAATATGGACCTTGTACACACCCGTGACTTTCTTCACCCTCCTTCTATCTTCCAATGAATCCCTCTCCATCTCCTTTATGATATTGGTTACCGATTGTGTTTTGCAGTATTTTCCAAAAACAAATCTGGCAGCCCTTCTCTGCACCACCTCCAACTCCTGTACTTGATACCCAAAATGTGGGTCACATACAACACCACCAAAATCCAGCAGTTGTTTGACCAAAGTTTTGTATCCCAATTCCCTTACTTCTCTAGTACATCCCCTCATCACTCTTTCCAATAGGTGAAGGACTTTGAACCATTTCCCTACTACCTGTCTAATGTGTCCTACCCATTTAAGTCTGCAATCAAATGTTAAGCAGAGGTATTTAAATTTCGAGACTTCAATAAATAGCTACTTCCCCACTTTATAATCATAAACAACCTTTAGCTTTTCATCTGTTTACCTAATAAGCTGGCTCTTCTTTGCATTTATCTTCTCCCATGTTGACTCACCCAGCTAGTAGTACTATCTAGATCACCCTGCAGCTGACTACAGTCTTCTATTGTTTTGATCATTTGGTATAACACTATGCCATCAGCAAAGAATCTAACTTCTGACATTAAATCATTAACACAATCATTCATTAGTTTAACGAATAGAAATGGTCCCAATACACTACCCTGTGGAACTCCCACGTTCAGTACTACTTCTTTTGAACTGAATTTCCTACCCTAACTTTTTGCTTTCTACCTTTTAGGAATTCTTCCACCCAGCAAATCACCTTTTTACCAACTCCATTAGTTTTTACCTTATTTAGCGCCATTTTATAGCTCACTCTGTCAAAGGCCTTTGAAATGTCTAGTGCTACACTATCAACTTGACCTCCCCTGTCAATTTCTTCAGAAATATCTTGCATATAGCCTACTAATTGATATTTGCATGAATATCCTTGTCTAAAACCATTTGTTTTCCTCACAGACACCTCTAATATGGTTTCATATTAATCTTTCCATTAATTTACCTAACAGTGATGTCAAGCTGATTCTCCTAAAGTTTTAGACGCTATTTGTCACCCTTCCTTTATGGACCGGAACTTATATTGCACTTTTCCAGTCATCTGGTATACAACAAGTATCCAGATTCAATTTAAAAAATGTATCAAGGTAAGGTTCAATGTCCCATCCTACCATCTTCAAGACATCTGTAGTAATAGTATCCTCACCTGCCGCTTTACGCTTTTTTAGATTCCTTAGTTGCTTCATGATATCGTCATATTTGATTTCAAATTTTCTAATCTGCTCACTTTAAAATGTGTGGATAGGCTCGTTTCCTGATATAGCCCCTACCTTTCCTAAATTATTGTCCTTAATGGTCTCACTGAATCAGTTACTCAGAAAGTCTCCCTTTTGTAAATCCTCAGTTACTTCTTCTCCATCCTTATTTATAATTGACTCAACACCCTCTCTTCCTCTCTGTTTCCTAATATAGCTATAGAAATTTCTAGATACGTCAATCAGAGGTCCCCCTGCACCAATTATATTGTTTATAACCTCATCCTTTGCCAGTTTCATTGACGTTATTAATTATTTGGTTACTTGCTTCAAGAATTCCCTACTGTCTTGGTGTTTCTTAACTCTTTTACATTCTCGTCTCATCAGCCTCTTTAACCTTATCAGTTCTCTGTTGTAGTATGTAGGTTCTGTACTTATCTTTGTTTTCTGTTTTGAAATAAACACTTCACCTTTTTATTATTTCCTTGAACTCTTCCCACTTCATTTCCACTGTATTTGTGCCCTTTTTTCATTTAATGAAATTAACCCTGAAATATCTTTTCAGTTCCATAATTTGTGCCTTTTTATAATTACATCTATTTCCCCCTTCAGTTCTGGTCACTGGTTTATTGAATCTTCTTATATCCATCAGAAATGCATTCTTGTCACTTAATCGTTCAGTTACTTCATACCCGAAAAGGTTATCACCAGGCTTTATTAGGAAGATATCCAACATGACAACAAATCTTCTCGGGTTTGCAGCCGGATTTTCTTAAAAAGCAACAAGCTTTCGTCAACTATCTCAGCAGCGATCATCAGGTCAATTATGTACCGGCGATCTTGCGTTACAAATACCAGACGTTTACTGGCATCGCTTAGCAACATCGCAAAGCTCGCAATTCCACTTCACTGTGATTGGTCGTAGGTGGCGGTCACCCATCCAAGTGCTAACCACGCACCGCGTTGTTTAACTGTCGGAGCCTAAGTCGTCGAGATCGCGCCCTGATTGGTCGATTGGCTCCCCCTCACTTGTCTGTCCACACTCCACCGGATCGCCGCCAACCAAGGAACGTGGCACGCACAGTGTAGATAACCCTGGTTTCCAAGCGTTGCTCAGGAAATAACCCATGTCACGGTTAACCAGGTTGTCATGTAACCGTATTTCTATTGCCTCTTTAACCACCGACTCACAAAAGAACTAATACATTGTGCGAGGTATCCTCTTTAAGTCGTTAATTAAAAAAAATCTTGGTTGGCCTTACCAATCTTTCCACGTTTCTTGCAATCTGTTCTATAACTGATAGCACGTTCTGGACGATATGTTGGCCCCAGGATATCGTCTCACACTTTTTTTTTTTTTTGCTATCACCTCGCAGATTAAATTTAATTATATACTCTTCTCTATAAAATCAGCTACTATTTATTAAAACATCTTAATCAATTCAAATAATTACACTTCTCGTTAATACATACATAAATCTCCTATATCAATATGCTTCTCCTTGGCTAAAAGAAAACAACACAATTACAGCCCGCCAACTTCAACATAACAAAACATATTATAAAAACTTAAATTTACCCATTTTTACACATACTACTAAACTGTACGGCCTTGTATTAAAATAAATACATTCATATATTGTATAAGTCATAAAATTATTACTATTAATATTATCATTATTTCTATGTCTGATGAAGTGCCCCCACTTAACAATAAACCAGCATATTTTTTATTAAAAAATAATTATTTGTTGTAAAGTACAACACGTTCATCAGACATTGCTCCTTTACACAACTTGTTTATGATCTTTTGAGCTTACTTTTGTCTCCTCAAACACATCAAAATCAACTCATCGTCACTGTCAGATTATCAATTTATTGTTCACTTATTTATACAAGTCACTCTTCATTTCACCTTTATCATCTCTGACTTTATACAGTATACATGCAGAATAGGTGTGATTAGAAGGCTGTGATTTCACAGGGTATAGTTCCTACCTGCCGCCTTAAGACAGCGCCACCAGCGCACACAGGAAAAAAAAGTTGTAGGAGCCCGCGCATTTGAAATACAGTTTCAAGACGAATATCATACACGGTCAATAAAATCACCACCTTTTAAATTTCCAAGTGGAACCATGTTTTATTCGTATCACAAGTGTACTTTAATGATATACGATGTATTTCAGTAAATTTAAAAAGCCATATATACCCAATCTAATTTTCGCACGTATTCTGCACTAGCGCCGTGCATTCGCAACTTAGACATGGTCAGTAAAAACACGACGTTGTAATTTCCAAGTGGAACCAGTGGTGGATCTACAAATTTTCCGAGTCGGGGAAAAAGCTTGAGACTGCCGCCCTTACAATCATGAATTTGCCACCCAGGGCGGTAAAGAGCTATTCTTTGATTTTGCCCACCCTGATGGTTGCCGCTTGGGGCAGTAGAGATAAAAAAAAAAAAAAGTCACCACCACACGAATTTGCCATTTACCGCTCCTTCAAACATGATTTTGCCGCCCCCTTGAAATTGTCGCCTGGGGCAAGCGCCCCGGTTTGGCCCCCTAGATCCGGCACTGAGTGGAACCATGTTTTATTCGTGTCAAAAGTGTACTTTAATGATATACGATGTATTTCAGTAAATTTGAAATACATCGTATATCATTAAAGTACACTTTTAACACGGAAATACATCGTATATCATTAAAGTACACTTTTGACACGAATAAAACATGGTTCCACTTGGAAATTACAACGTCGTGTTTTTACTGACCCTGTATAAGTTGCGTCTGCACGGCGCTAATGCAGAATAAGTGTGAAAATTAGATTGGGTATATATGGCTTTTTAAATTTACTGAAATACATAATATATGATAAAATTTGGTGAGGGCAAATGTAGGTGGGGGCTGGGAAGGGGGAAGATGGGTGGTACGGAAATTGACACCAGAACCTGCATTCCATTGCAATTTAATTAAACGGCGGTCTTCTCAATAGCTTAATATAACAAAATCAATAATCTTGATATAGTGATTACATAAATAAGGGTAAACATATTAAAAATAAATAAATATATATATAGCTCTTTCATAAAAATCAACACATTCAAAAATAAACTTGTTATTGCATCATAGTAAAAATTGCTTGAGGGCAAAAGTGTGTTGGAGGAGGAAGGGAGAAGGATGGGTGTGTAGGGAGATTGTCATAGGAGTATTCGCTCCATCGCAATTTATCAATTAGTAATTATTAATGATAATAATGTTTTGACATTGTGAGAAGGACAATTATGACAATCTTCAAGAATTTGAACTTTGGGCTTGTTATTTGCCATGACTTTTGCATCGCAATCACTTGATGTTCGTTCACACATTTTTTGCCGCTCTTCCTCTCCACCAGAAAAGTGTCACCAGTCATTTTTAAAATTCCGGGGGTTATCGGTAGATGTAATAAAGCGTTGTGACTGTCTGCCATTCATCAAAAATACTTTCTTGCTGTTCTTCAACTTTTGAGGGATACAAGGAATATTTTCTGGTGGTCTGTCTCCCCTGTATCACACAAGTTCCTTTAACTGTCAGCATGCCGGTCCAGCTCACCAATTAGGCGCGTGACTCGCCCGGATCCATTATAGCTTACACTTATTTGGCAAACGCCAGAAGCGTATCTGTCACTCGGATTTTGTCTAAATTACTCTTGTTTATTAATTTGTTCTCGCCACACGTATAGCAGTACAAAGTATACCCAATATATCAGCAACTATTAAGGAGATACGGACTCACCTATCCCCGCAATGTTAAATTATGCCTACTATAGGGAACATTTTACCACAAACTGCTGGAGCTAGAGAGATAAAATTTTTACTCTATGTGCAATGGTATGTTGTAACAATACTGAAACAACAGTTTTTGGTCAAAGTATTTACTTACAGAGATATTTTACATTTACCTTAAAGTAAATTTTTCCCTCACTTTTCACTGCATTATCACCTCTAAATCTTTTGTAATTAAAAAATCATTGTTTCAGTATGTAAATGAAACCCATGTGACTATGTCATAAAAAATTTCAGGCTTCTAGATTCACCAGTACCTGAGATAATGTTCATAGAAGAAGTAAAAGGTAAACTTACAGGAAACGGAGAAAAAAAAAATTAAAACATTACTGATCTGTTGTTAATACCTCCATGACAGTCTTCATAATCATCTTAAAGTCTTCTTTAGGCACCCCTATGCACCTGTTTTGCTTATTTCACTAATGTCTTGGTTATATTGTGTGCATGGCTTAGTCTGTGCCGATCTAAAGTCAACATAGCACATACTGTGCGGGAACCAATATACAACCCCAAATTTTCAAGGACCTGGCATTTACTAATATTCCCAAGATTGAAGGTTGCCACAGCATCATACACTTCAAAATGCAGTGTATTAATTCCAACAAACCCTGTTTTCGGGAGACGATGCCATATCACACTATTCAAGCACCCGTTGGGGTTATTCCATGAAGACATTTCATCAGAAGACTTCTGTCAGCCAGATCTCTGTAGATGGGCTTTATTTCTTCCATGATGGCTGATGGTAAACTGTGGTGGTGAGTGTATTTCTCTCCGGTTGTTAATCCCCCATTGTATTTATACCAGCACTTTCCACCTTTGGGTAGTGTATAAAGAATCGGTGGAAAGCGAGATATTTGAATTCATGTCACATGAATATATTGCCAAAGAGTTTATGGTCAAACATGAGAGACCTTTATAACAAAAATGCAATACCCGAAATCACAAATCTATAAAAATAAAATAGTTATAATTCTAGTAGAGCCATGTATGATACGTCATTTTAAAGAGGAAACTTGGCGGAATATAATAAAAAGAAAATAGATTTTTTTAACCCAAAATCCGATTCCATATCCCCTTAACATCAAGAGCCTTTAGGAGACGTGAATAGTCTTTGAAGAAGTCAAGCATTATGAACAAAGGATTTTTCTTCTAATGATGGTTAGTTTCAGTTTCTTGCCTTGATTCGCTACTCGGTTGGAGAAGCCACAGAATTCTCCATTTGCGATCCGGATGGATACATCAAGAAGTCTTCTTGTCTTTGTGCGTTGAACAGCCTGATCGCATGGTAGGTAGTCATAGCGTTCACGAAACGCCTATTGCGTGAACGTTTCGCTGACAGATTTCAAGTTAAATAGTTAGTTAAAGCGGAAATAGCCATCTGTCTTTCCCTTGACAATCACTGGCTTAGAGCACGTTCAGAGTGAAGCTTCAACCAGCCTTCAGGTTGTGATCTAATCTTTGAACATAACCGGAGCGCTTCTTAGCTAAGTTCGTAGAGTGTCTGTGTAGAAAAGCGAACTAACGGCCTTTAAGTTCTGACAAACCCATTAGATTTCTTCTAAGAAGAACGTCTGTAAAGGACCTAATGGCCCACTCATACCGCTGACAAATAATTACCATGTTGTATTTTGGTGCTAAAGTGACCAGATGGGAATGCACATCACATCACCTGCATCCCAGAACCAAAGTCAACAAGAAGAATTCGGATCTCTGACTCAAACATCCATGTCTTATGGAGCACAGTCTTGCAGAAGGGACAGACTTGATTATCCCTGATATTACTGACTATAAATGTAACATCAATAACTCTACTACACCACTTAAAACATTCCCCATGTAATTAAAAAATATCATATCATTAAATATTTGCCTACTCTGTATTTCAACTAATTTTCTTTAATTTAGCTTAAGTGAGTAATTCTTATACCGTACATCATTATAAATGATCTTAAGTGCTGATATCTTCCAGACGTAAAACATTTAGCAACTAACTAATACGCCTCTTACCGTATTTACTAAATCAAATTACCGTATCAAACGGGTGGGATGCTTGCGTATTGTTTAGAGTAAATTATTACTCAGTTACGATGAAATATATTCTCTTTTAAAAACACCTTTCAGGAAAGTGATGTTTTAGATATCTATTCAACACCTATTAAGATGAAAAGTAATTTTCTGATCATGACAGGAAACTCTTTGGCTATGGTAAATCGCTCCGTGAATATTATACATGTCTTTGATATGAAATAGGCGTGCCTGTCAAGTGAAGAGTTATTGTTTTTCCTGGCGTAAGTTATGAACTTTGTATGTAAAGTTATTTATTGAGTTGATCCTGATTTTCTCCTGTCTTCTGGTTGGCGGTGGGAGGGGGTAATATTTTTCAGAAATGTCTGTAGTGTAGAAACCAAGAAAGGTATTTGCTTTGACTTGTTACTTTAGCGGTTATTGCGCTAAAATAAAATATGAAATATTTGTTTCTATGGCAATTAAGCAGCAGGACAAAAATCCTCGTAATACTGATGTATCTAATATTTTGAAGTATATTTTAGATTCAGATGCAGAAGCAAATATTTCTCTTTCCACTTTCCTGTAACAGCCTCTTGCTGCAGTTTATGTTTTTTTTTTTTTTTTTTTTATGCCGATGTCAGGTGGAGCCCAATGAAGGTTTTGGGATGATGGGTAGCCACAGAGAGGATATATGCCTGTTTTGTAAGATAAACGATGTGTGTTGAAAAATAGTAGGCACTTACTTGGATTACCTGTGTACAGAATCTGGAACAGGGAACAGTAATGTTATTGTTAAAGCTGATTAAATTAATATTAATTGACTAAATGTTGATTAACATACAACTCTGCTGCAACAGTCTGTGATCATACATATAATTGTGATCACAATTTCCAGCAATTGTTAATGAGCCATATAAGCAGTTAAAATTACTTCCTCATGTAACTCTTTTTTTGTGCTGTGTTGCTTCCTTTGAAATTTGTGATTCTGGTAGCACTATCTTTTTGCATGTGAGTAATAACAAATTTGAAAGCTTCACCTACTGCTGCATGTTTTAAATGATCCCTGGACACACAGGATGTGTGAAGTAATTTATGAGGATACCAATAGTGCCATGTATGTAATGTTTTACCATCTGTGTTGTTGAGTGCTGAGCACTTATCTTTATCTTTGCTTCAGTCTTCTTGTATGGATGAAAGTATTTCTAGTGGTATCGAAAAGTCAGTATTGTCGTTCCTTACACGTCCACTTTAGTTTTAGAAGTACAGAGTAAGCATTGCATCTGCTGTGGTACTGTTTGCTATGCGTACATGTTGAAATAATAAGAGAGATAGATATGCTGTTTTTCTAAGATTTGTTCTTCAAATTAAGTAAAAAAGAGAATTGACATCATGAAAATGATATGAAAAAATGATATTTAAGTGAAAAGTGGATAAGTTTATATCTGTGGGCCAATAATATTCATAGTATAATTTGGGTGCAAAAAATGCCATATTTATAGTGTTTTTTTTTTGTGTAGTGTTGGCTGTCGTGTAGAATTTATACATTATCTTTGTATGAAATTATTGGTGTGGAAAGTAGTAGTAGTGGCATCATATAGTTCATTATTACCACATTATCTTTACATGCAACATTTATCAGGATTTTGAATCTTTATAGTCTCGTTCTCTAACCACACAATCCATTGCAACTGTCAGAAATTCATCAGGTTGAGCGACTGTCATTGGGGTTATGTCGATATGCTGATTACTAATGGACCGTACTAAGGAATTTTACCTTCTTAGTGTCTTGTAATATCTGCTTTGCATAATTCACGCCGTAGTATGTGTTCCCCCCCCCCCCCTTATCACTAACTAGTGCCCTTATTATATAATCTGAAATAGCCCCTAGTAGTGTACCGGTTGGACAATTGAAGAAATACCAACAAATTAAGTTATCTTGTCATATTATATCTTTGATTAAATGTGTGTTTTTATTGTTATTTATTAATTATGACTTATCATATGTGAATTCCATGTACATGTTACATTGCATTACAAGAATTTTGACTTTGAGTTTGTTCACAATTTGAGGTTAATTTCTAGCACTAAACGCAGTGGTTCATTTCAGTATTTGACTAAATTACTTGCATATGAAAACCCTACTGCTCTACACTTGATATCTATTGCTGGTTTATGGTCATCTCTCCCATTTCACATACTATTAATTCTTCTCCCAACATCCATCCAGGCCTTATAACCAGTGTATACCATAAACATACCCAGCACACTCTTAACAAGCCTTCTGTCTTCTAACAATACAGCTCCTTTCTCATTTCAGTTACTGTGTGTGAACTTTGGTAATCTAGCTGCTCTCCATTGTACCACCTCCAACTATAATGAAGGTCGCATACTGCGTCACCATACTCTCATCACCCTATCCAGTTGATACAGAGCTTTGAAACTTTCCCATACTAAGTAATCTATCAGACTTAATCATCAGATACTATAAACATTGTTTTATGTCTTTGACAAGCAATTGTCTATTGTGCCATAATCATACAAAATCTTTATTTTCACAACAATGGAGCAGAAATAAATGCTGTGAGCTGATGTTATGGAAAGGAGAGATAAAGGGGATTACTGGTGATCGTAATTCCTCCAGTAATTGGCATCATAATACTGTAGTAGTCAAATGCTAGATTCCACTAGAAATACTTTCGGGTAATATCTAGATCGCGATACCGCTGCAACCACTTACCGCCTCGCGATGTAAACACTTCCGGATGGCGAGAGTATGACGTCACTACGATGCTGAATGTGACGTATACGTTCCGCTCGCAGCTTTAAATGCCACAAAAGCGGCCTTCCACGGAAAGTAGTCCATCACTAATACGTCTTATATCGAGAAATCATTAATTTTGCACCAGTAGTACAGGAATAAATTCATTTGCGACGATGTTTTGATGCAGCCTGGACCACACTGAAACGTAACTATCAAACACCTTATTGCGGATACCTAATGTCGTATCTATCGTTGTTTACATCTTAATGCAGCCTGGACCATAGTGAAACGTAACCGTCGCACACGATATTGCTGAAACGCAATTTCCAAATCATATCTATCATTGTTAGTATGGTCCAGGCTGCGTTTCAACCTAAACGCAAACGGTTATTGACGAAATCTTGTTTTCATAAATATTTTATTTCGTATGAATGATTTTAATAGCAATTTCAGCCACGCGACGAAATATAGACGAACGGAATCAAATACAAATCAAAGGAATTGTGACTAATAACGTTAACGCTAATGAACGATATCAATTATCAGTTTGGAATGTTGTACATATTATAATAATATTAGTACTTGTAATAATTTTCTTTAACTTTTTTAATCCGTAATTTTTTTTATTATTAGTAGTATTGGTTACGTTCTATGGCCAAACGTGAATTTCTCAAATCGATCGAAGGCTGAATACGTCACACACGGAAACACAGTGACGTCATACTCTGTCCATCGGGAAGTGTTTACATCGGGAGGCGGTAAATGGTTGCAGCGGTATCGCGATCTAGATATTACCCAACTTCCCACAAACACAAGACCGAAAACACACCAATAACTATAAAGAACCAACTACAAACATACACTTTCACTACATTCATCCTAAATACACAAACAATGTCTCTTCAATCACATAACGGAAATCCATTTGCAAAATCTTCAACACCAATACCATCGATTCACAATTCTACCACCCAACACAAGTCACGAACATCACTCCATCATAACATAAACACATCCGCAATCCGACCAAACACTGACCGCCTATAAATACCCACAATATGTATCGACATCCAATATATATCGAAAATCTCAGATCGAATTCCTCCGCGCAGACACAATGTTATTGTACCGGAATCGCGATCTCCAGTACACCCACAACAACAACAGGAAAAGCCGTTCAAAGCTGCGCGCAGAATACTTGCGTGACGTATAGCTAGCTGTGACGTCAGCACTCCGCGCAGACACAATGTTATTGTACCGGAATCGCGATCTCCAGTACACCCGCTTATTCTTTTTAATCCTCATTCCATTTTGAGCATCCTACTTACTGTCCTGTCCAAATCCCTACAAGAGGGAACAATAAATAAAATTAGAAAAATATTATACACAAATTGATGTTATACTTGTAATAATGTTAGGTTTACTGGTAGGGTCTAAGTGTAGGTTGAGTCCAGGGGTAGCTCCGGTGTCCCGTTCCCATGTACATCGTTCCTAAAAGGTAGTGGTGTCCAGAAAAACATTGGCAGCTATAACTGTAAAACAGGTGCCAAGATTCTTGGAATTGAATGAGCCAACATGGATTGTCACTTGGTGGTATGGGTTGACAAGTATAAACTTTTTGCCTTTTAGCCATTATTTGTTGAGTGGTGAGACCGATGTAAGAAGCAGTGCAGTAGATTGTAGACTTCTGACTGTCTAAGATCTTTCCCCTGCTATAGACTCTGCTTCAAAATGTGCAGCATACAGCCAGCTGCCACTACCTTTTCCCATTATTAGACATGCCACTTGCACAGCCACTCACCTAATTTACCAACTTACCATTCTTCACTGCACGGCTTTTTACATTGGTCTCACCACTGGACGGTCCTTAAGGGTGAATTAATTACCACAGGCAAGAAGTTTATACTGCCAACCTGTACCATCAAGTTCTGGTTAGGTTGTAATACAACCTGGACCAGCGTGTTACCACTAAAACTACTTCAGAAGAGTATTTCTAACAATATCTTGCATTGATCTACTGCAGTATTATGACCCCATTTCCCTGCAGAATCACAATCTGCATTAATCCCCAAAATCGTTAGTGATATGCCATGTATCTCTGTCCCGTTAATCACTATGGAGGACTGAGAAATTTGTGACTTTTGAAACTCAAATTTCATGCTTTTTATCTTCGTGTTAGATTGAAGTATTAGTGCTAGAAATCCTGTAAATGTACCTTCTAATTTGTTGATAAAATTGTTTATTAACTGGTAATTTAAAATTTCATTCTGATGCTAGATTATTCAGTACTAGAATATGACAAGATGATGCACTCTGCATTACAGGACTTGTTTGTTTATTTATTTTTCTTGTTCCATATATCCCTGCTGAGGTAAAGCCTCTGGCATGTGGAAAGTGTCATGGTTGATACATACATACATACATACATACATACATACATGATGGTGAAAACTATTATCCGTTAGAGAAAAAATTTTAACATTAATATTTACAACTGATTTTATAAAGGTCTTATCATGTACAGTAAATTCTTTCGTACATATTCTTTGATGGGTTAGAAAGACCTGCCAAAATTATAATCTTTCAGTTTTTCTTTAAATACATCTTTATCTACTTTGCTATTAGAAAGTTTATTAAGCAGACTTGCCCAAGACTAATTAGGTCCATAGGTGCATACAGTAACAGCGTCACTGACATCATCATACTATGGCAGTTGATCATGAGATGTTTTATTTCTATGCAATAATTAGTTTTGAATACACCGACAAACCATAGCACCAGTAGAATTGCATTAATTCCCAAAATCCTAGTGATATTCAATGTACAAGGCATGTTCAAAAAATGACAGGAATTTTCATTTTTTGGAAAGAATTTTACATCGATGTTATCCGCTTCAAAATAGTTGCCATTAGATATAATACACTTATTTCAGCACTTCTTCCTATACCCAAAACACTTCTGGAACTTGATCTTTGGGATAGCTTTGGGCTCTTTCAGCAATGAACTTATAATCTCATCTATTCTTGTAAAAGGACGGCCCTTCAAGGTTCTCTTTATTTTGGGTACAGAAAGTCACACGGGGCCATGTCTTGTGAATATGAAGGCTAGGGCGTCATTACAGTGTTGCATTTTTGACAAAAATTCACAAAAAAGCAACAATGTGTGAGCAGGTGCATTATCGTGATGCAAAAGCCACAAATTGTTTTGACACAAATCCGAGTGTTTTCTTTGGACTGCTTCATGCAAACTGTGAAGGTAGTATCTTTTGATCTTGTGGCAAGAACTCGTGGTGCACTATGCCATTAAAATTGGAAAACATAGTGAGCATAACCCCCACATTTGACCGAACTTGAGCTTTTTTTGGTCTTGGCAATCCAGAATGCCTCCACTGAGAGAATTGAGCCTTAGTTTCGACATAATACCCATAAACCCATGTTTCATCACCTGTTATGACACGTTTCAATAGTTCTGCATCGTTGTTGACCTTATTTAGTGATTCCTAAGCAACTTCCATTCGCCACTGTTTTTGTTCGAAACTCGACACTTTGCGGAACAAATTTCATACCCAAAATAGATCAAAAAAATTTCATGGCATGAGCCAGTTGATATGCCAACATCATCAGCAACTTCTCTAATTGTGATTTGGAGACAGTTCATAATCATTTCTTTCACTTTTTCCACGTTTTCATCGGTTATTCATGTGCTAAGTCGTCTCCTCATCTTCAGCGTCTTCACAGCCATCTTGAATATGCTTATACTATTTGTTGACCCTTGCTTTACTTGTAGCAGATTCACCAAAAGCAATATTTAATGTTTCTAAAACTTTTTTGGACTTAATTCCATTTTTATATCAAAATTAAATGCAAATTCCCTGTTCCATGATTTTTTTTTTTTTTTGCTGTCGTCGGTCTTTAGACTGGTTTGATGCAATCCTCCATACCTTCCTATCCTGTGCTAACCTCTTCATTTCTACATACCCCTTACAACCCACGTCCTCAATTATCTGCTTCATATATTCTAATCTCTGTCTACCTCTACAGTTCTTACCTTCAACTGTTCCCTCCACTAACAAATTAACCAATCCAGCATGTCTCAAAATATGACCTACCAACCTGTCTCTTCTTCATGTAAGCTTCTTCCATAAACTTCTTTTCTCACCCATCATTTCCAAAACTCGTTCATTTCTTACTTTGTCTGTCCACCTAATTTTCAGCATTCTTCTGTAGCACCACATTTCAAATGCTTCAAGTTTCTTTCTTTCCGGTATTCCTAAAGTCCATGTTTCGCTACCGTAAAGTGCTGTGCTCCACACATAAAGTTTTAAGAAGTTTTTTTGTATTTCCTAGACCAATATTTGAAACTAAAAGGTTTCTCTTTTTCATGAAGGCTCTTTTTGCTAGTGCTATTCTGCTTTTCACATCATTCCTACTTCGGCCATCGGTTGTAATTTTGCTTCCCAAGTAACAGAACTCTCACTTCTCCTATTGCATCGGATCCTATTTTTATATTTAATCTGCTAGTATTGGTATCATTTCTGCTACATTTCATCACTTTTGTTTTACTTTGATTTATATTCAGTCCAAAATCTTCCTTCAGTATTTTGTTCATGCCATTCAATAACTTCTCAATATCCTCAGCCCTCTCTGCTAATAAGACAATGTCGTCAGCAAATCGTAGCATACTGATTTTTTTCTCCCTGAAAACTTATGCCACATGGAAATTTTTCTTTGACTTTCTTCATTGCTTCTTCTACATACAAGTTGAAGATTAACGGGGATAGATTACAACCTTGTCTCACACCCTTTTTAACTGATGCATGTCTCTTGTGATTCTCTACTTTTATTACAGCCACTTGATTCTTATATAGTTTATAGAGTATTCTTCTATCTCGATACTTTAGACCTGACTTCTTTAAAATTTTGAACATCTTGTCCCACCTAACATTATCAAAAGCTTTTTCTAAATCAACAAATGCCATAAAAGTATCTTTGTTTTTCTTGATCCGCCCTTCAACTATTAATCTTAAAGACAGAATTGCTTCCCTTGCACCGCAATTTTTCCTAAACCCAAACTGATCTTCACCTACTATCTCTTCTACTACCCTTTCCATCCTTCTGTATATTATTCTGGTCAGTAATTTTGAGGCATGTGATGTTAGACTAATAGTGCGATAATTCTCACATTTGTCGGCTTGTGCTTTCTTGGAAGTGCGAAGATGATATTTTTATTAAAATCAGTTGTTTCATAACTTTTTGATATTAGCTTAAATAATCTTTCGACTCCTTCCTCTCCTAGAGATTTAAGAAGTTCTGCAGCGATCTCGTCAATTCCAACTGCCTTATTTGCTTTCAAGTCATTCAGAGCTTTATTAAATTCTGTCCTCAAAACAGGATCTCCTAAGTCATCAATGTCGACATCGCCTTCCTTTTCCAATACACTATTGTTCAAGTCATCCCCATCATACAGTTTCTCAATGTATTCCTTCCATTGGTTAGCTCTATCTTCTGAGCTTAAAAGAGGTTTCCCATCGGCAGTTTTAATGTTCATACCTCTTTTCTTCATTATTCCAAAATTCTGTTTGATCTTTCTATATGCAACATCTACTTTTCCTAAGACCATTTCCCTTTCTACTTCTTCACACTTTTCTTGCAGCCATTTTTCTTTTGCTGTTTTGCATTTCCTAGTTATTTGATTTCTAAATTGCCTGTACTGCTCTCTTCCTGCTTCATCTTGAGCATGTTTGTACCTTCTTCTCTGATCCATCAGCTGCAAAATTTCTTCTGTGATCCAAGGTTTTCGGGAAGCTTGTTCCATAAATCTAATGTTTCTTTGCCAGCTTTCATTATTTCGGTCTTTAATGAATTCCATTCGTCCTCGGTTGAGCTCCTTTCACAGTTAATTCTTAGACCTAAGTCTATCATTTCTGCAAATTTTTCTCTTGTGCTAGATTGTTTCAGTTTATTCACTTCCAGTCTGTTTTGCTTATACTGCTTCCTTATTCGCTTGAATTTGTCTGCACTTCATTACTATCAAATTATGGTCCGAGTCTGTGTCTACTCCTGGGTACGCTTTACAGTCTAGAACTTGATTCCTGAATCTCTGTTTGACCATGATATAATCTAGCTGATATCTGCTTGTATCCCCAGGACGTTTCAAGGTGTATATTCTTCTTGCATGGTTCTTAAACAGTGTTTTTGCCACTACTAGCTTATATCTTTCACAAAATTCTAGCAACCTGCTTCCTCGCTCATTTCTTTCTCCTAGACCAAAACTTCCTACAGTATTCCCCTCTTTTCCTTCTCCCACTATTGCATTCCAATCATCCATGATTATTAGATTTTCCTCTCCTTTAACATATTGGATTAATTCTTCAATTTCAGTGTATATTTTTTCTATTTCTTCGTCATCTTCCTGTGATGTTGGCATATATACTTGTACTAATGTGGTTGGGACGGGCTTAGTTGCTAACCTCATCAAAACAATCCTGTCACTAAACTGTTCACAATAACTCACCTGTTTCCCTACTTTCTTGTTCATTACAAATCCTACACCAGTGACTCCATTGACAGCTTGTGTGCTAATTATCCCGTGTTCCCCAGACGAGAAATCCTGTGCGTCCTTCCATTTAATCTCACTAATCCCAACATCTCACTTAAGTTGTTCCATCTCCCTTTTTAAGTTTTCTAACCTACCTGCCCTATTCAGACTTCTAACATTCCACGCTCCGACTCGTAGAATGTTTCTATCCATTCTGATGACTCCTCCCTGAGCAGTCCCCACCCGGAGATCCGATTGGGGGACTATTTTACCTCCGGAATATAAACCATCATGATATATGTAATTTGAGAGGATTACATGTCCTCGGGATACCCTTTGGGTCTTTATTGCAGTGGTTTCCCCGTTGCCTTCTGCATCCCCATGCCGTTTATCATTTCTGATTCATCCGCCTTTAGGGGCCGTTTCCAACCCCAAGGGCAAGAGGGTGCCCTGAACCGCTCCCCGCTCTTCCGTCCTCCTTTCGGAGGCCGTTGGCAAGCAGTGGGTGACTCCTTATACCGGGAATCTTTCAGTCGCCAGAGCCTCGTCCGTGCAAACAGGGTGCACCACGTGAAGGAGAGGTTGACATTTGGTTGTAAAAGACTAGTATAGTCTCTCCCAAACCCTTACACCCCTTCCATTATTTATACAAATGAAAAATCGTCGGCCTTATCAAAACACGTGTTATCGTTTTAACAGCTGACAAGAGACTAAACGTTCAATATAGCTCAAAATGTATAGATAAGACATGTTTACCAACACAACGAAAAAATCGTGCCAATCGGACTAAGATAATCCGCAAAATTTCAAATTTCCCATTACTTTTTGAACACAGCTTGTATCTCTGTCCAAGCAATCACTATGAGGGAACTGAGAAATTTGTGACTTTGTAGTTATAGTGGTCATGCTGGCTCAGAGTGTATTTCAATCCAATAACTGTTTCAAAATAAAACAGCTCACAATTCACTACTATTGTACTATGAAGTTATTACCTAGTATAGCATGAAGTAGTCCTGCAGGTATCGTATAGTCCTTTAGACCTCACTAATTAATTTCTTTGTATTAATGATGATAGTCTTTGAGTTTCATGCATGTTATTTTTGTTTCTTGTTCTGAACTTGTGTACCTGGGTGTTCAATATAAACACGATAAAATATTCTGTGACAAAGCACATGAGAGAATTTATATACTGGGAATTTATTGTAAGAATATTGAGCATTTGAAAGAGTTGTCTGCAAGAATTTTTTGGTGCTACCCTACTCAGCTAGCTCTTTTCTGTGTTATAAAAAGGTTCTTACTTTTTGAAGAATTTCCCCTAAAAATTCTGCCATTAGACATGAATTGGGTAGTGATGTGATATGCTCACGGCAAATGAGTTTTCTCATCTCTTTGAATGCTAAAGAATTTTATATTGTTATGAAGATTGTATTATTTTTTTACAATTTGTCAGTCTTGCTATGCGTAATTGTTTGTTTTAAACCTAATGTAGGGTGCGCAATCAAAATTTAATTTCAATGTACTTGTGTTAAATTAACTGATTACTTCATTTGTATGTAATCCAGATTATTGTTTAGAATGAAGTGAAGTTATTTTCACCCACAAAAATAAAACACCCTTAGTCTTATTGAGAAAGAGAATGGAAATGCTTGTATCATCATTATGGGAGACTGGAATGCTGTAGTAGGTGAAGGAAAACAAGAAGATATAATAGGAAAATTTGGATTAGGGATAAGAAACGAGAGGGGTGAAAGACTAACTTTTGTAAAGAAAATTCACTAGTGGTGGGTAACACTCTATTTGAAAATCACAAAAGGAGACGTTATACATGGATCTCTAACTTAAATGGAGAAAGGTACTATCTGGACTATACTCTGATACAAAAAAGGTTTAGAAGCTGTATGAAGAATGCTAAAGCTTATCCAGGAGCAGATATAAATTCAGATCACAACCTTGTAGCAGGAGAAATACAAGTAAAATTGAAAAAAGTGAAGAGAGGAAAAGCAAGAGAAAGACTGAACTTAGAAACACTAAAGGAGGAAGGTAAGGCTTTGGAGCTAGAAGAAAGGTTTTTTGAAAAACTACAAAGGAGGAAAATTTGAAGAATGCATAAATGAAAAATGGATAAAAAAAAGAGGGAAGGGCTCATGACAGCCACCAAAGAAACTCTAGGAATTAGAGAGTCCAAAGGTATTGGGAAAGAATGGGTAACAGAAAAAATGCTGGAAAAGATGGAAGAATGGAGGAAGTGGAAAAATTCTGGAAATGAACTAAGAAGAAAAACTGAACAAGCAAGGGAAAGAGGGATGAAAGAGAAATGTGAGGAAATAGAAAAATTGGAGAAAGAGGGAAAATATGAAATGATGTACAAAATGGCTTCTGAGATAGCCTTTGAAAGTAAGAGAAACAAGAACAATATGGAAATAGAAAGATAGGATAGCATGTTAGTCAAAAAACCACATGAGATGCTGAGTAGGTGGCAAGAATATATTGAATGCTTATATAAGGAAGATCAAATACCAAGTAAAATTGAAGAAGAGGCACAGGTAACAGAATATGGAAAGGGTTATGAGATCCTAGAGACAGAGGTAGGAAAGGCTCTGAAGGAGATGAAGATTCGGAAGGCATGCGGAATCGATAATTTACCTGCAGAATTGTTGAAGAGTTTAGAAAACAAAGGAAGAAGGGAGATAGTACACCTTTGTAATGAGATATATGACAAAGAGGAATGGCCAGATGTCTTTCTTGCAATGATAATGATACCAATTCAGACAAAAAAGAATACTAATAAATGTGAAGAGCATAGGCTATATGGAAAGTTAGATTGATTGGAGAAGGAAAGGAAAAGGAACAAGAGATGCTATCGGCCTCTTAAGAATCATAGGGGAATGATGTATTGAGAAAGGAACAAACATCAATGCCGGCTTTATTGACTCGGGAAAAAGTTTTTGATAGGGTGCACTGGAGGAAGCTGATGGATATCTTGAAGAGGAAAGGCGTAGATTGGAAGGAGAGAAGGTTGGTACAGAATTTATATTTACAACAGAAAGTACAAATAAAGATCAGAAACGAGATGTCGGGAGAAAGCAGCATTGGGAGAGGCGTAAGACAAGGTTGTTGCCTTTCCCCATTATTGTTCAATTTATACCTAGAAGAAATAATTGGAAAAGGCTTAAATGGAAAATGAGGAGTGCGTATTGGTGGCAAGAGAATAGAGTGCATATGATTTGCTGATATGGTATTGTTGGCAGAAAGCGAACAAACTCTAAACAGAATGCTGAAAGATCTAGATGAAGCTTGCCAAGAGTTTGGAATGAAAATCAGTGCAGCAAAAACTAAGAGTATGATGATTGGAAAAGGAAGGAAAATAATAACTATTAAGTTAGGAAGAGCTGATATCAGGCAAGTAAGATCATTCAAATATCTTGGGAGTATGATCACCAAAGATTTGAGATGCCATCAAGAGATAAAATCTCGCATTGCCGTAGCGAAGGAAGCATTTAATAGGAAGAGGAGGATAGTAACTGGAAAAATAGACAAAAGACTTGGTAAATGTTTTGTATGGAGTGTGGCTCTTTATGGGTCGGAGACATGGACACTGAGATGAGAGGATGAAAAGCGGTTAGAAGCGTTTGAGATGTAGATGTGGAGGAGGATGGAGAAGATAAGCTGGGTGGATAAAATAAGTAATGTTGAAGTGCTGGACAGGGTCAGTGAAAGCAGAAAAATACTCCAAGTAATAAACGAAAGAAAAACTGGATGGGACACTTGTTGAGAGGGGAGTGCCTGATAAAAGACGCCTTGGTAGGTCTAGTCTGTGGGAGGAGAATAAGAGGAAGAAGGAGGTGCAAATTATAGACAACATCATGGAAGACTGCAACTACACTGTCCTTAAGAGAAAGGCAGAAGATAGAAGAGCATGGAGAGCAGCCAAGTGAAAACCTGCCAGAGGGCAGAAAACTGACGATGATGATAGCCTTATTGGATAAAGTTGCCATGAAGATCATGGATATATATAATGAAAACAAAAGGAGTCCTTGGACAGTGTCTTATGGAATTTTCCTTCCAGTTTGATGAAGAATCTTCACTGATTTTAGTATAAAAATAAAGACTTGTTAGGTTTGATTTTCCATGAATAAAATTTTTTATTTTTTTATTTATTTATCAATCTTGTTTCATGGAACCCTGCTGTGGAAAGACCTCTGGGATGTGAAACATGTCAGGTATCACTAGGCACAGTACATGAAGTAGGAATTCAATGAGCACAACTATTGTACAGCAGGATTCATAACTTGTTTCAGTTTTTCATTGGCATCACCCTTTACTGCACATGTATAAAAAATATTATATATATATATATGTATATACAGGGCGTTCGCCGGAAAACGCAACCCTCCCAGTCTGTTGCCGTTGGCAACTTGCTCGGACAGCGGTGCCAGCAGTTTCCGCCACACGCCACCGTGAATCACTGCACTGTTTAACACCTCCGCTGCCCCAACAGTGCAGTGCAGTGACCCTTACATTGTTAAGAACGGTTTCTTTTCATTGTAGATAGTTTGTCACTTCAGTCTCTTATTAATCAGTGTTGTGAATAAACGTTTCTTTGCGGTTTGGCTGGTTTGGGGCTTCATACTCTTACTAATCTGTACCGTGTTTGAGTGTGAGTAAAATTATGGTACGTTACAGTTTGCAACAAACAATATTTCTCTACGATACATATGTGAAGAAGAAGTCGTTTAAAAAGTGTCGCAGTAAATTTCGTCGCGAATATCCTGGCGCTTTACTGCCAGCTAAATCAACAATTCTGCGTCTGGTTAAAAAATTAAGAGAAACGGGTTCATTTTTTAACAAAAAGAGACTGTCGGTCAACCGTATTCTCACAGAGGAGAAAATTGACGATATCGCTTTTCGACTAGAACAGTCACCCAAAAAATCATTAAGTCAGTTAGGGCAGCGTGTGTCTCGAAATATGTTCAGAATATGTGAAATGTGCATTACACAAGAGTGTCAACACTTCCAGCATCTTTTACAAGGTAAGCTAATGAATTACGTCACATTTAAATGCTTAGCACATACAAGTTTATGAAATAGTCCGCGGCCGACGGTCGAACAATGCCGGGAGCTGACCGCTCGCTCGCCGCGAGCAGTTTCTTCCTTGTAGCGCTAACAGTGGGTTGCGTTTCCCGGCGAACGCCCTGTATATATATGTCATTCTTAAAGAAATGTTAATTTCATGAATAAATTACATATCATAATTAAATGAAGTATGAGTGGATCTTTTCATCACACATTCTGCAATATTGTCTTATGCTTACAAATGAAATTATAGAAGGTAGTTCCACATTGGGCAGTAAATATAGGATATTGAGATCTATGTGGTATATTTAGCAAATTTTAATTTCCGAGAATATTATGTAAGTTTATGTATTTTTTCTTTGATAGAAATATTGGCCTGAATTTTAACTGAAGTGGCATTTTTTTTTTTTAATTTTTAGCAACCAAAAATTAAAGAACAGTTAAATAAATGGAAAAGAATATTGAAGAGACAAATTGTCTGAGAGGGATACCTTTTAAAGTGGTTGATTTAGCTCGTGAGGTGAAGAAAGGAGTTGTAGCATCATCATTACAGGAACTGATAATTCGTGGTAAGTAGTTAATTTATTCCTAAATAGTTTTCATGATTCTTAAACAGTGTTTAATTTTCTATTCAATGTTCTGGATGTCTGTCTGTGAAACTTGCTTATAAATGTGACTAAGAACTTGGTCCATACATTTGTTGTTTCCCTGTGTGTGTTTCCTTGACTCTGTATTTTACATTTAAAAAAAAATGCGTTATTCAAAATGAAACATTAACATAAAAAGATATCTCCAACATGATTGTTATGAAACTTTTATTCCCTTTTATCATAAGAATGGAAATATATGGAATAAGTAGTTTTCAAAACTAGTTCCTAGCAGTGATGGTTTACAATTCAAGCATACACCTTGCAAAAAGCACTCAATTTATTTTTGTTTTGTAATGAAGTTTTTTCTTTTGCCGGCATGAAAGATTCATGTGATTTAGCCTGGGCGATCACGAACATCGATGGAAGCTTGTAACTTGCAGTAATGATATTTAATGGATTATTACAGTATATGTTATTGCCACATTATAGAAGTTTCTTGAATGTGTGTGGTATTTTTCAATTATTTCTGTTATCCACCAGTTAACAAGGATAATTGTTTTCTTGGTTATCCGGGTGGATAACCAAGAAAACTTTGACAATGATGGCAGAAGTCTACACAACAAGGATAATTGACTGTAAGTGCTAAGTGAAATAAAAAAAAAATCGGGAGGTTGCAGGTTTGAATCCCCAACCAGTCATACAGTTTTGGGTTTTCCAAGGTTTCCCTAAATCCCTCCATACAAATGCCAGGATGGTTCATTCAAGAGGCCATGACCGAATTCCTTCCCATTTTCTGCCTGTAATGATTTCGACATTGATGAGCAAAAAAATAAATGAAAATAGCTCCAATAACAAATTTTTCTCAAATTCTGTTACAGTACTCAAAAATATTATTTTTTTTAATTGTGAAGGAGCTTTCCATACACGTGCTTCGATTAAGAAAATTTTTACTTTTTTTTCTGCACCTCCATTTATAATTTACTTCATTTCTTTGTTCCCTCACTGACAAAACATTCCCACTACCTTAAGCTTGAAAAAAAATTTAAAAAAATGTTTATTATTGACTCATTTCCTGTAAATAACCTGGCTATTCTGAAAGAGTTTGCACTAAGAAATGAATAATTGATCATCACATCTGATAATGATTACAAAAGTAACATCTGGCAGAAAAGGAGATTTGATATAGACATGTGGCAAGTCTAAGATGGCATCTAACATCCAGTATGATAGCCATTGTTACTGCACAGTATTTGAGCAATTATGGGTGCATTAGGAAAAGATCTATTCTTGGTGTAACAGTAAAGTAAAATGTTTGAGGAAGATAATATCACATACAGGAAAAGGATCTTTGAGACACCCCAATCTCTTGTTTATTTAGTGGCTGATACGAAATGGGGTGTATAGGTTTGGGAGCCACTATCCATCCTCTTCTTCAGAAGGTGCACACCATTTTCATGTATGAGTCTGTGGCGACTGAATTGTTCCCGGTACAAGGAGTTGCCTACTGCTTGCCAACAGCCTCCTGAGAGGACAAGAAGGGCAGGGAGAGGTCCAGGACACCCTCTTGCCCTTGGGATTGGAAACTGCCCCTAAAGGCAGATAAATCAAAGACTCAAAAAGTGTATCCCGAGAACATGTAATCCTCTCAATTTGCATATGGAATGATTGATCCCTCCTGGTTAAAATATTCTGTAGATAAAATAGTACCCCAATTGGATCTCCGGGTGGGGACTGCTCATAGAGGAATCACAGAATGGATAGAAACATTCTACATGTTAGTGTGGAATGTTAGAAGTCTCAATGGGACAGGAAGATTAGAAAACTTAAAATTGGAGATGGATGGCTTAAATTAGATGTGAGTGAGATTAAATGAAAGATCACTTGAGATTTCTAGTCTGCGGAACACAACCTTATTAGCACATCAAGCTATCAGTAGAGTTATTGGTGTGGGAAGCGGATGAGTTGTTACGAACAGTTTAGAGACAGGTTTATTTTGATGAAGGTCAACACTAAGCTTGCCCCAGCCATGTAAATATGAGTGTATATGCGAACATGATGAAGAAATAGAGAAAATATATGATGAAATTGATTTAAGACTTAATCCAATATGTGAAAAGGGAGGAATATCTAATAATCGTGAGTGACTGGAATACTGTAGGATGTTTCAATCTAGGAGAAAGGAATGAGGGAGGAAGCAGGTTGTTAGAATTTTGTGATAAATACAACCTCATTGTGGCGAACACAATATTTGAGAATTGTGTACAAAGGATATACACCTGTAAACATCCAGGGGACACAGGTAGATATCGACTAGATTATAAACAGAGACTCGGGAGTCAAGTTCTCAACTGTGAAACATATCCAGGAGCTGACATAGATTCTGACCACAATCTAGCTGTAAAGTATAGGCTGAAATTCACAAGAGTAAGGAAGCAACCTAGGCAGAACAGACTTGAAGTGAACAAATTGAAACAATCTAATATGAGAGAAAATTTGCGTGGTAGAGGTGGGTCTAAGAAATAACTCTAGGAAAGTTCAACTAAGGATGAAAGAAAGAAATAATCAAAGTAAGTAAAGAAACATTAGGCTTTAACGAAAATTCCACTCAAAAACCTTGGATAATAGAAGAAATTTTGTAGTTCATGGGTCAGAGAATGCACAGAAATTTTCAGGACAAAGCAGGAAGAGAGCAGTAAAGATATATTAGAAATCAAATAAACAGGAGTAGTAGGAAAACAAAAGAAAAGTGCAAAGAAGTAGGAAAAAATTGTTAGTAGGTAAAGTAGATGTGGTCTATAGGAGTAGCAAGCAAAATGTTGGGGAAATGGAGAAAAATTGTATAAACATTAAGGCTGCTTATTGGAAACCCATTTTAAGCTCAGAAGATAGAACTAACCAATCGAAGAAATACATAGAGAAACTACGATCTGAATAACAGAGTAATGTAAAAAGAAAGTGATGTCAACATTGATAGCTTAGGAGATCCTGTGTTAAGGACAGAATTTGAAATCAAATAAGACAGTTGGACTTGAGATTCCTGCAGAACTACTGAAACATCTAGGAGAAGAAGGAATCCAAAGATTATTGAAAAGTTATGAAACAGAAGAGGTTCTAAATGATTTTAATAAGTGTTATCTTCACACTTCCAAAGAAAGCACTGTTTGACAAATGTGAGAATTATCACACTATAAGTCAAAAACCACATTCTTCATAATTACTGATCAGGATAATCTTTATATATAAAAATCTCGTGTCACGATGTTTGTCCGAGATAAACTCCAAAACTAAACTGATTTTTATGAAATTTGGCTTACTGTGTGTAATTTGGTCCAACTTAAAAGGTAGGATAGTTCTTATTTTGATTATTGACCTCAGTATTTATTATTGCAAATTAAATGTTTGTCATAGGACAATGGTTTGTGATTATTTGTAAATTCCATAAGTTTGAACGGTCTGGTGGCTCAGTGGTTAAGGCGTCTGACTGGATATTGAAAGGTCCCCAGTTCGAATCCCTGTCTCGGCGGGGATTTTCATAGGTACTTAACCCGGCCTTCAACTCTGGCGCAGCTTGCTGTGTAATGTGAAGTACGCCAGGTTGGTACTGTGGTTCCGATTCCAAGTTAAACTGTAGGTCCCCTGTACCTGGCAAGATTGGCGGGCTAGGTTAAGGTGGCTACGACGGGCGGAATGCGTAGCCAATAGAATCCTGTCACCAGGTCATTACAAACACACGAAATTATTATTATAGTTCCACAAGTTTCTAGCAGATGGCGGTGTTAATTTATCGACACAACGATTGGTTATATAGGTTGAGTAACCATCCAGTAGATGGTGGTGTGTTTTGTTTCTCTATGTTACAGTCTATTCCATGCCATATGTGTTTGTTTACAACATAACCGAGTTTCTTGAATTTTTCGTGTATTATCATTTTTATAAGTGTGCTGTGTATCTATAGACTACTAATACTATAAACGTGAAAGTAACTCTGTCTATTTGTCTCTCTGTATGTTTGTTACATTTCTTGGGATAAACGGCTAATCAGATCGTGATGAAATTTCACGAGGAGATGCTATTTGCCATTAGGATGTACATAGCATACTTTTTTCTGTATAAATAATATATGTTAGGTCTCTGTATTACCTTTCCATATAGCGATCTGGTAGCCTGGACCGTTGGTTGTTCGGATTGCATGTTAAACCGTAGATATCATAAATTTGGGTGTCCAGTGTGTGCCAAATATAGGTAGTCTAGCAATGCTGTAGGTGTACACATTTTTATGCTGTACTGATCCCTCAGGGATTGTTACTCTTGCAGTCAGTGTTTGTGTGATCTGCACTAACAATACTATAAATGTGAAGTAAGTCTCTGTCTTTTTGTTACGTTTTGACGACTAAATAGTTATACCGATATTGATGGAATTTAACAAGGAAATACTTTTTATCTTTAGGAAGGGCAAAGGACATTTTTTTTTGGTATGAATAACAGCTGTAGACACGAAATTTTGAGAAATTATCGAATGGTGACAGAGAGACGGATGTATGTGTTAGTCTGTAATGTTACGTCGGTTGCTCAAGATGTGCTTCTTGCGCATTATATTAGTGTATGATTTGTTCATAAATTTCTTTTAGAGACAAAACGTATTATTTAGTATAGATGTCAATTT
Source organism: Vandiemenella viatica (assembly GCA_031002005.1). Taxonomy (NCBI): domain Eukaryota; kingdom Metazoa; phylum Arthropoda; class Insecta; order Orthoptera; family Morabidae; genus Vandiemenella; species Vandiemenella viatica. The sequence continues at coordinate 386,972,553 of CM061921.1, forward strand.
TCTCTGTACTATTACTTTGTGTCTGCTTAAATGTTTCTGGCACCAGTTTATTTTGCCTTCTTTTTTGACATGCCTTGCGGGCGTAAACTGGCCTAAAGTATAGCTCTAGCAGAGTACGAGCAGCTAAAGTTATTAGAACCCAAGAATCGGATGCTCATGCTGAAGAAAGAAGAAAAGCTGCCCTTAGTTAACCCCCCCCCCCCCACATCCCCGCACATTCATTTGCTTTTCTGTTTTAAATATGTTGGAAACTGATTCTCTTCACGAGACAGGTTTGACAGTAGAATGATATAGTGTTGGCTTAACTGCCATATTATGCCGACTTGGTATTGTTTGGGACCAGTCCTACATTACCAACAGGCAATTCTGGCAACGAAATTCTTAATTCACACATACAAGGTCATGGGTAGTATACAGAATACTAGTATACAGAATAGAAAGGATAGTAGAAGAGATAGGTCAAGATTAGTTTGGGCTTAGGAAAAGCCGCTGTACAAGAGAAGCAATTTTGGCTTGAAGGGCAAATCAAGTAAACAATGATACCTTAATGTTGCTGAGGAAAGATGAAACTTCTTTTAGGCAATATAAATAATGCACAGGGAAAATAACCCATCACTTGACAAAGTTGATGGCTGCAACAAGTATACAATACACAAACTGAACAAAGACATCTAATATTTTAGCTTCATGCATGAGGGATCATGCCATTATGTTGTTGAAACCTATGAACAACTAGAGAAACAAGAAAAAAGTCGAATCCCCGTCCAGGCATCCAGATTTGGGTTTTCCATGGTTTCCCCAAATCACTCCAGGTGAATGCCGGGATGCTTTCTTCAAAAGGCCATGGCCGAATTCCTTCCCATTCCTTGCCCCCCATCCTTTCCCGTCTCTAAAGACCTAGTTGTTATAGGAGACGTTAAGCAGTTAAAAAAAAAGTCGGAAAGAGAAAGTAATAGAACCTGTAGGAACGTGCAGAACAAACACAGAAGATGGCTGCTAGGCAACAATAATGATACTAAGGAAAAAGGGAAAGAGGGTTTAGGCAATATAAGTAACAAATGATAGGAAAATAACCAATCACTCATCAAAGTTGAAGGCTGTGATGAGTGAACAGTAACTAGGCAAACACAAACAAGCAATATTTTAGTTTAAAACATCCTATGGATTGGGCCATTTATAAAAATAAACAACTAGACAAATTTTTTGATGTAGAAAAGGCTTTTGATAGTTAAATAAGACAAGATGTTCAGTTTTAAAGAAATTGGGCCTAAAATGTCGAGATAGAAGAATAGTTTACAATCTGTATAGGAATAAAGTGGCTGTAATAAAAGTAGAGAATCATAAGATTACCTGTAGAAGTTAAAAAAGATGTGCCACAAGGTTGTAGTCGATTGCCATTAGTATTTAGCTTGCATGTAGGGGAAGCAATAAATGAAGTAAAAAAAAAAAAAAAAATTGAGTGTGGTGTAAGTTTTGAAGGAGAAAAAAAATTGTATGTTACAATTTGTCAATGACATTGTTCTCTTAGAACAGACAGAGGATCTTGAAGTTACTTAATGACAAGAAGAAAATACTGAAGGAAGGTTTTGGTCTAAATATAAACCAAAGCAAGACATAAGTGATGAAATATAGTAGAAATAATAGCAATAATAGTAGATTAAATATAAAAATATAATTGGCTGCTGTAGGAAAAGTAAGCATATTCTGTTACTTAAAAACTAAGATTGCAACTGATTGTCAAAGTAGGAATGATGTTAAAAGCAGGATAATGCTAGCAAAAAGAGCCTTTCATGGAGAAAAAAAAAATCTTTTAGCTTAAAATATTAGTCTATTACTCAGAAAGACCCTTTTAAAACTGTTCGGAACACTGCATTTTACCGTAGCAAAGCGTAAGAAAGAAGGAAAATTGAAGCATTTGAAATGTGGTGCTATAGAAAAATGCTGAAAAGAAAGTGGATTGATAAACTACGAAATAAATGTTTTGGAAATGATGAGTGAGGAAAGAAGTTTGTGGAAGAGTCTTGCAGAAAGAAGACAGGATGATGGGTTAAGACAAGTGTGATTGGTTAATTTGTTAGTGGAGGGAACAGTTGCAGGTAAGAAGTGTAGAAGGCAGAGATTAGAATATATGAAGCAGATACATAATTAATGATGTAGGTTGTAAGCGGTATGTTGAGATGTAGTGGTAAGCACAAGAGAGGAAAAACCGAGTGCGGATGGTGAACGGTTAACGTTCTGGCCTAGCATTCAGGAGGATGCGGGTTGGAATCCCCGTAAAGGCGACCTTAGCCGTCGACAAGGCGTAATGCAATAAGTAAAAAAAAAAAAAAAAAATAGAGGAAAAGAGGGGATTGCAACAGACAAGTCGAGAGACTGATGACATACATATATGTACAGTCCTTGGAAAATTTCAAATGAAAACAGCTGACCTAACTATTACAAATCCTATGAAGCTTTAGTGATTAAGGGAAACCCTTTGAAATGAGGCTTTAATCTGCTGGATGCGAAATCGTGTGGAAAATTGATAAGAGGTGGCAGATGAAGCTGTTATTTAACTAACAACACAACAAAACTCCTTTACATCAGCTCATAAATCAAATATTGCCTGGCATTATGTGATTTTGTTTGTTACTCCATAAAATATTGATGTAATTAATATTCAACCCATTTAGTAAATCCAGAATTAATGGGAGGGAGTTGTAATGTATCTCTCATTAAACTGGATACATCATTATGTAGCATAAAGAAAATCTTATTCATTAAATCTTAATCTTGTCAGGCAATTTTTCCATGGTGTCTCTAATATATGAGCATTTACTTGGATCTGCTGTTACTGCATGAAGTGTGGCAGATATGTATTCAGATTTGCATTAGAGGGTGTAACACATCTTAGAATTTCGCATAACGAAATTAGTTTCCAAGATAGCGAGTTCAATTGAAGTATATGGTACCACCATTTTAAAGCCATTCTTCCAGTTAATTTTGATGATAATTCCCGGTAATATGTCTAATATAAGCATTAATTCAAGTATGAACAGTAAATTCAAGAGTTAAATTCATTTAAACAGCTGTTAAGAAACTTAACCTTAGATTTGGATAGCTAGTATTTGACTTTCATATAATTTCGCTAAATCAATATATTTCTTTAGTTCAGAAGATGTTTAGGTAAATAGATAGCCAGAAGATGATTAAGTTTGTTGTTAGAAGATCATACTGAGAGTCTTAATATGTTTAAAAGTGATTTGCCAGTTTAGAATTTTGTCACGTAATTTTCCACTCTATAATCGAAGTATTCAGTCATTAGCAAACAGTTAAGAAATCAATTAATAGATAGAAAGTAGTGTAATTTTGGCTTAAACAACGTATTAAAATTTTAGAAAGTTTCATGCATTTTAAAGATGGTTTTTGGATATAATTTGGTATAGCAAGACGTGCTTCATGTAAAAGTTAAATATTTCAGTCTTATTCGGGAATTTATGAGAAGAAATTATGTTCAGAGTAAAGTTCATTTAAATATAAAGGTTTCTGAAAAAGTTTTATTTCAAAATATTAAAGCATTTGATTGTAATAAAATAAAATAGGTTTTGGCGACAGAAACGCTTGCACAAGTTCAGCTCAAATTTGATGCGCATTCGGGAGGAATAATATTCTAAAATTCGTAATAAATCAGGGAATATACTTAGAGATTCCAAATTTTTACAGTAACCGTTTTTCAATATGGAAATTTGTTTGAAGCTATTTTCAAGTTGATACTTCGAATATTTCAAGTAGTCAAATTTTGTTTTCGAGTTTTATACCATTTTCAAAATTAGGTAAAATATTTTATTTGATATCAGAGGATACATGAGCAATAGGAGAAGAGAATAACATTTGTTTCAGCTTGGTAGGAGTAATATTTCAAAAGTTATGGTAATCACATTTTTATGACTCTTTTCTGGCGAAACTATTAAAGTTGCGAAAAATTTTATAATAACTTAATTTGACGTTTGTAATAATATCTAGCAACTATCAAAATTTCAGAAAGATGGGATTATTTTTGGTGTCATGATCAAATGGTATTGCGAAATATTCATCAAAAACTGATCAGTTATCGGATAAAGTCCATGGGAAAGTCAAGGGAAGGTGGTTCCCACGGCTCGAGCAGCAACGATCTTATAAATACCCCCTCCAGAATCTACCCTCACCCCCAGACTAACAGCGGCAGTCTCAGAGTGCGTTACAAGTTATGTAGGGCGTTGCCAGGTTGGGCTCGTGGCGCAGCAAATTACCAACTTGCGCGATTATGGTTGCATTTGAAAGTCATGGTTAAAATAAAGTAAAACCTCATGTAGCTAAGTAGCTGTGGGGGCGTGAGGTTTGGTCATGCTCGAATGGTCTGTCGAATCTGTAAAATGTTTTTCGGAGAAATTGCCTGTGCAGATTTCTGACTTTGTAAAATTTTGAAGAATATAGTTATCTTGTCAGAATGGACTAGTTATCATTGAACTTTTACCTTTTCATATTTTTGGGCTAAAACTATGTGGCGACTGAATCATCAAATAAGTCAGAACCGTCACTTCCATAGGCTACGCACGGTTATAGCTGAGACCAATTGTTTATGCTAACCCCCGGCATAAGCTTGTCTTACAAGGGGAATCAGATGGAGTTCTTGGCTGCCCTTTCAAATTTTAGTTTTCCATGACTGACCCTCTTCCCATTTTAGTCTTTAGGGATCACCTTTGATGGATAGAAAGTTTTGTGTCAGATTTTGCATTTTCATCCATTTCAAGGAGAGTTTTTCCCATTTGCTTAAAGGTCGTAGTTGGGCATGGCCTAGATTGGTAGAGGACAAGCATTATAGCCATATAAAGATGCCTTCAGTGCTAAATCATTTGAAATGAGAGCGGAATGATTTGTGTCAAAAGGCAGTTGAGGAATATGTGTTAAGTTCAAATAACATTAGTTTCTTAAATGTTCCTTTTTAAATGAGTGGTCTCAAGGTATAATGCCTTGCATCCTTCTGATTATCTTCAATAATTCCTAAACAGTTTCTGTAATGAAAAGTTTTTATTGCAAGGAACTAAAGTACAATGTCACAAGTTCTGGTAAAGAATGTAAAATCCAAGACTTCTTTGTATAAACAACCATTTCTTTTTATAGGAGAGGTATATAAAACTTCAACAGTGTGTTCTCTGTTTCATATTATAATCTTGAAAGTAATTATTTACCTTTCTTCTCCATCTGCAAGAATACCTGCAATAATAATAATGATAATAGTATCCATCCAAAATATAAACTACATATTAAGGGAGAAATTGCAGACCTCTATATTGCTTACTCTTGTCATGTCAAATAGAAAATATGTGGGAAACACATTTTTATAGATGATTACTATCCTGTTTGTTTCTTCTATATTAATTACCAATCCATTACAAATTTTGGCAGTTCAGAATATACTGCAAAGCAGTACTGCATGATTATAATGCAATTAATATCTATGGGAAATAATATATGCTAGGATGTTTCAAATAGAAAGTAGAGAGTAGATATGAGAGCTAGGAAAATTGCCGAAACTAGCTTATGACTGAAGCTGCATGAAAAAAGAAATATATTTATTTTGTTGATATTTTGAGGAATCATTAATTTAAATTTTGCTTTCATGAGTATTAGCTTTTTTTTTGTTTTTCCTTAATGAGCTTACTAATCTTTGTGTGGTAATTTTTTTTTTTTAATATTTCTATTGTTTAAAATAGCATATGTACTTTATTAACAGTAGCCTCCTAGAAAAATCGTAGTTTAGAAGACATGAAGTAGTTTGAGATCTATTTCCTGGAGGTCCCTAATTGCTCCAATAAATATAACTGATAGAATCTTGAAAATGTTTTAAGTGAGTTGATTTATTTGAAAGTGATGAAAAGAGTAATCTATAGATTAGAATATTGTGTTTACTCAGATCCAGTGTGAGAACTGTACTGGATATACGGAACAGGAAAGAGTGATAAGTTATTAACTGCATATCTGAACCACATACATATTTTGTTGTTACCCACATTTCCATGAGTGGTAATCACTACATATTTTTTCAAAGAACTGAACCCACATTTGTTTTAGTAGCTATTTATGTATATACCTTTTCTTTTCTAATGCCAAACCTACTTTATTTCCTTGATACTCTTGTTTCCAAAGCCTGAGATAGTAAAATGAGTTATGCATTCTTGGTGGAAGATATTGAAAATGGAAAGTAAAGAAAAAATTTTCTGCTCCATACAGTTGACATTAGTTTATTCACACAGAAATGTTTAGAATTGTCTGCTAATAAATATAAGGATTAGCAGATTTATTATACCCACATTGTAGGTGAACTTGAAACTTGAAAACTGCACACTTGATTTTGATAGCCAGTTTTTATGACTAGTCTCATCTAGATTTCTGGAACAATTTACCAAGGATATTAAATAAAATTAGGGAAAGAATATTGGCAGATTAAAATTACTTTCTTGTTTCCAAATCAGGTACTTGGTGAATTATTACTAATGAGAATATTGCACACTTTCTTTATGGTTCTGTTGTCAAAATGACAATCAGAATCCAAACTACAGAATCGATCTAGCTTGCTTCAAGTATAAAAAAAGGCTTCCCCAAGGTAAAGGACAGATGAATGGCCTTTATAAATACCAGTGACTTTTGACTACCAGACCTCTCCTAGTCCCATAATAAAGGTGTGTGCATATTCCATGTCATATAGGTACTGCAGAATAGTGTGGGGTTGTGGCTGCTCTGTCTGTACCTGACATGACAGCCATGCCTGGTTATCCCTCACGTGATGGTGTTTGGGTTGCCTATGTAAACGTGGCTGCAAGTAGGGGCTGTCAGCTGTTAAAGATACATAAGAGCATATGAAAGTTAGTGCACTGCACTGTCCATCAGACGATGTGTTGCGCTAATTTTAGCAACTGGCAACCCCGCTACTTGCAGCCACTTTTACATAGGCTTCCCAAACTTTTTATGTTCTTTACAAGTCTCTCTTTCAAATGTATAATTTATCTAAAAAATGAGTGAATGATTTTTTTAACTTTAATTAAAAATACTTGCGGTCGTATTTGTTAGGCAACCAGGCAGAATCGTATTGCTATTCATAATTATATAAAAAAAAATGCATTCCAGTCAAATAATAGATTGACATATAAATCATGCTGCTGGATCTTGGACTATGAGTATTATAGCACTAAATTTTTTGAGAAAAAAACAAAAAACCTCATTTATAGAGAGAAATCTATGATTTTTTTTAAAAAATTGTATGTACCTTCATAAATTAGTAATCAGTACTATTCTTGCTCTTTGATTTAAACAACACACTTGTATGACAATTCAGACACTTGAATTTTCAGTGTCACAGTACCTGCACAAAAATAAGGGTTGCACTCGTAACAATCTTCATCTTCTTTCGCAATACACATTTATTTAAAATTTTATTACTTAAGTAATTACACCTAAAAAACTAAACTTTCAAGCGTAGCAATTGTAACGCTATATAAATACATTGCCTCTAATATCTGTTTTTGTTAGGTTACACTAATATTAAAGAAATAAAAGTTTCTGATACGTTGAATTTTTTTTCTATATTAAACAGTTTTTTTTTAGAAATGCAGAGGAAAAGAAGTAATAGCATATAAGTTATGTGTTAAATTCCCAGAATCTTACTGATTAACAAACACACTGTGGATTTCTGATCCATTAGCACTATTATACAGAACATAAACTATTATTTCTACACCATCAAATGAAGATGTAACAGTCATGAACTGAAGTTAAGAAGGAACTGGAAATGCAGGGTCTTTAATATTTTGCATCCATCTGTACCAACATATGACCAAAATATTAACAAATATCTACACACTGAACTGAACTTTAAGAAACATTGTTTGGTACTCTCACACTGAAACGACTTTGTTAAATCTTGCAAAATGTGGTTCTCTGTATTAAAAGTGAACAGGAGGATAATCTTTCTTTCTTGGAGAAGTGTTCTGCTAACTTTGAAACTGAATTTCAGAATTTATCGGGAAATGACTTACTTGGCTCCCTGAAGGAAGCATAAATAATGTTCCAAATGAAATTAGTGAAGCTATCAATGTCATAGTAGCCAAGAGCAACCTGAAACCTATAAATGCAGAATGTTTCTCTGTTTCTTCACTGATCGCCATAATATTTTCAGTTCATACAATTTTAGCAATAGGCAATCTCAATGTGAAGAAACTAGTTTTTTTGTTATTATTCATTAATGTCATATTAATTTTCTTGGGCAATTAAACTTGTAGAGATTAAATATTTGGAGCTCAGAAGCAAGTAATGAGAATTATGTGTGGCATTAACTGTAGAACTACGTGTTGACGTTTCCAAGAAATGAGGATTTTTAATGTTGGCAATCAAGTGTGTATGCACATTAATGTAAATAGTAAAACACACAATTATGGAACTAGAAATAAAAATGATCTTCACAAGGATTACAAGTCGTCAGTTGTTCAAAAAGGTGTTAGATATTAAGAGATATACATCCTCAAAAGATCCCTACACATCTTAAAATTCTGATTGGTGATAAGATTAAATTCAGGAAACTATTAAAAGAATTTTTAACTGATAACTACTCCTATTCCATAGAAGAATTTCTTTCAAAGGTATCTACAAAATAATTGCTTGTATCTTCAGTTGTTACAATTAAAGCTCATATTATTTTTTGAGTGTGCATCTTCTGGTGTATACACCTGTTTTGCTGTGTAGTAATTGTATTCGTTTAAGAAGTTTTGCAGAAATTACTTTTTATTGCTTTCAGCACGAGCAAAATTGGGATTGTCTGAAAATGTCCCAGTAAAAATTGTTTTAGAGCAAGATGGAACAGAGGTGGATGATGATGAATATTTCAGCACTATGGAGAAGAACACAGTATTGATGCTTCTGAAGAATGATGAAAAGTGGTTACCCCCAGGAAAATTCCCAAGGTAAGAAAATGTAACCGAGCATGGTGGTGTAACGGTTAGCGTTCTGGCCTCGCATTCGGGAGGACGGAGGTTCGAATCCCCGTCCGGGCATCCATATTTGGGTTTTTCATGGTTTCCCAGATCACTCCAGGCAAATGCCGGGATGCTTCATTCAAAAGGCCATGGCCGAATTCCTTCCCATTCCTTGCCCCCCATCCTTTCCCGTCTCTAAAGACCTTGCTGTTAAAAGACGTTCAACAGTTTTAAAAAAATGTAAAAAGTTTTTTATTTTTTGTAAAAGTTTAGATTTTTTGCTATTGCAAATTCAAGTTTTTTTGTGTTGCAGATATTTTTAGGGCTTTATTTTTTTTTTTTGTTAAATTGCTTTTATAATGGTTGTTGCATTTGTGTGTATAGAATTTCACTAAGCTATCATAAATGATTTTATTTTGGAACAAATTAAAATTAAATTATCAATAATTATTGATTAAATAAATCCCTTTTTCCTTTATTGGCTGTTACATGAAATGTTGATTCTTTAAACCTTAACTAGGACTACTCAACTACTGTAAAAGTGAGGTTGAATGATGTGTTGCATTTTAACCACATGCCATTTGGCATATGGTCTATATACACACTTTCAGGGATAGTTCACAAAATGCCCCTTTTTGAGATCTAGGTGAATTATTCCCTAGATTGTGGATGTAAAATAAACATTTTGCTGTCTCATACAGGATAAAAAGCAAACAATTTTGATGAAACAAATCACAAAATGTTTCTCATTAGGAAGGAAAATGAACAATTTTTTCCAAGGTAATCACTCAATTTTATGAGTGAAAACCAGCCCTTCCCCCTCATTTTAAAAATTCTCACTTAAAAACTGTAAATACAAGTGCCAATATATATACATTATGCTTTGGTCAAAATACAATTTACACCACTGACTTGAGCACGTCTCCAAAGATTACATTTATTTTATGTTACACTAGATTAAAATCCTAATGTGAAATAATTTGTTTATTTGCAGAAAAACTTTAGGGAGGGAAATAAAATATTGATCTTCAGAGTGTCAAAGGAAATTTTTGTTTCATGCAGAAAAACTGTTCAGTTGTGTGGAACAAATTGGTTTTTCGTAAGATAGAATTAAAAACACGATTTGTGCAACAGTTACTTGATTCTTTAGAATTAAAAAAAAAAAGTACTCACCAAGCAACTTAGAAGCTTGTGTGGATTGGCATATTGTGTTGACAAAATTTTACTAGTGCCATAGATTGAATCTTCACATCTCTGCTCCCTTCAGTTTGCATGATTTTAGAGTTGATTAAAGTAGATTAAAATCTGAGTCTTTCATATATATTTTGGAGGGGGGGGGGTGTTTAAGGGGCTCAAGGCCCACCCAAAATGTCACCCTGGACAACATCGTAACTTTGGGGACCTTTTACAGCTCAACTGTTCTTATAAGGGCAGCAATGTTGACATAAGATTTTCTGTCATCGACCCCTCCCCCCCCCTATATATATATATATATATATATATATATATTCGTCTGTGGGATATCTATATTTTTATGTGAAATATCCTCAGCAAAGTTGTGGGTGTCAAGTGGAAATTTTATTATTTCATATGAAAAAGTAATCCGTTTTTATTTGATAAGTTGAAAGATTTTTGCCATGTGAAGGGATAAAAATGCAATTTCCAGTACCAGGTTACTCAATTTACTGAGCATGGACAACCCCCTCATTTCCAGAATATGTGTGAAGAATTGATTAGTCTGCAAAGTAATGCTTAAATTTTAATGTTTCAGAGAAGTGTAGTATGTATGTTTTTTTTTTTGCACCAGTGAATAATATATGCATTTTCTGATTTTTCTTTCATTTACCATTTTTGATGGGAGTTTTAGCTGACTTTTTGGTTTTGTAATTGTATTGTTTTTTTTTTCACTTCATTTGTGTTTGTAAAATCTATGTATATGAATAAAATATAAGGCCCGGGTGGGGAATTGGCTTATCAACACATCCTGTAGACTAGACATCCCCCAGGCCTTAATTTCCGTTAATTTCCTCCATCCTCACACATCACTGCACAATAGTTTCATATATTTTTTTTTCAAAATTTTTACAATTATATTTTTATTTACTTATTTATTTACATTTATATATATATATCCCATTTTTTCTTCTAAATAAAATTATAACTTTTTGAATTATGCTACACAAAGATTATATTGTTTCACTTTTATCGCTGGTCAAGCTTATCCCCCCCTCCCAACAACTCTACCACCACCGCGCGTTTTCCGCCTGTGCTTCATTCATGTGTAGTGCTGTAAAAAAAATGTTTTTTTTTCTGGCTTGAAAAAAACTATGAAAAAAATCATGTTTTTTTCTGGGACACGTTTTTTTCACAAGTACTAAATCTCAAATTTGTTAGGCAGCTATCATTTAATATGACTGTATTAGAGTTTATTCTAAGTACTTATCTTAATTTTTAAATCTTCTACATTTTTTTTGTTCAGTAGGGGGGAAAAAAAAAACGAAAATATTGGTAACATTGGCTGAAATTTTCTTTTATGAATGGGGATTTCCCGAAGAGGCTAGGTTGTGCGTGAAGGAATCCCCGTTCCCCGTTGTTTGGATTGATACTCGCTATTTGAACTAGTGCTGCCAGCCCTCCGAATTTATCTGTAGACCTACGGATCTTTTAAAAAAATTAGGAATTTAAAATTTATCTACAGTTTTTTGCCTCTTTTTATTACTTATTGTGCTTTCCTCATATTCGTATACTTGTTAAACTCTGAGTATAGTGGTACTGACTCATTAAATTGTCATTAATTATGAATCGTTTACTTGCAACCGTTAGAGTAAACCAACGATTGAAAAGAAGTATAGCTCTTATTTTGTATGATAATAGATTTAAATTCAAACTTAAAAGACCGTAATACAGAACTATCGGTGCAGTCTTTATGCACAGTGTGTACTTTGTTCACAATTTAAAATTGCAGTCCCAAAATCTTTTGCGTACAATACAAGAACAACCACCGAAAGAAAATATAACTACTTCTTAAGTAATGGATCTAGAGGAGACAAGAAGAAGAAACAGAAAAGTCCAACACAGACCAAACTAGCGTTGGTGGTGGTGATACTAGCAGTGGCGTAGCTAGGTCAACAAGGGCCCCGGTGCAAAAAATTTTTTTTTGCCCTCAGGCCAGATAGGCGACTTTTTTTTTGCTTTGTGTTGCTGGTAGGTGCCTCCTGAGCTGAGGCTGGGGGCCCCTGAGCAGTGAGGGGCTCCCTATGTCTCAGTGGCCCCCTTAGGCGACGGTAGAGTTAAACAAAAGGTCGCTAGTTTGCCGTGAAGGCCCATGAACCCTATGAACTGCGCTTGGGTCCCCCAGAGGTGCGCTTGGGGGCCCCCTGAGGTATGCTTGGGGGCCTCCAGAGCGTAGATGCCCCGGTGCACTGCACCACCTAGCCCCATAGTGTACTAGTGAATGTGGTACTGACATAGACGATGGAAAAAATTATTTTACCTATATAGATACATTTATGAATCATTATGTAAGACATTATATGATTCAGTAAGATTTAAAACACACTTGTAAAATGTAAGTTCCTTAAATAAAACTATAATTTATCAAATATGTTTTTTTCTGAAAAAAAAAAAACAAATTTAGAAAAAAAACAAGGGTGCCAGGTTTTTTTTCAGAAATCTGAAAAAAAAACTTTTTTTTTTTCAATTTGCAACACTATTCATGTGGCAGGCTGGGATGTGACCACATCTTTCCCCCTGGCATATGTCTCACCTCACATGATTAAGACTCATGTTGAAATATTGTTTTTCTTTGTTGTGTGTTTTTTTGTGTTGCTGCTGCCCTCCTCCCTTCAACTTTGTTGATTGTTGGGTGTATTTTCCCTTTCTTTTCCATGTAAATATTGCCTAGCGGCATTTCTTTCCTATCAATTGTTACTTATAAACCCCCTGCCATATGTCTCGCCTCCCACATGATTAAGACTAAAGTCGAAATATTGTGCAATTCCTTTGTTTTTGTGTTTTTACGTGTCTCGCCCTCCTGCCTTCATCTGTGGTAAGTGACGGGTTTCTGTTTATTTTCCCTATCCTATCTTATTTTTATAAATCATTTAGTTAGATTTGATTTCCAATTCTAAAATGCAGTTTTACCTCTTGCTTTATGATTTCATTTGGGGAAGAAATAATAGACTAAAACAATTCCACCGGTGTTAGCTAACCAATACATGGTTTCTCTATTTTCTTAAAATCCTGCTTTGAGGTTAAGTGTCATAAAATATCATAGGAAAAGTAAAACAGTCATCTGAATATACTGTCCTTTAGCACTTTGTTTTTCACTCTTTTGATACTATGCTCCCTCTCTCCTTTTGTTTCTAACATCCTAGGAACTCATTCCTTTGGCTTTGTTACTGTACCTACCCTAGTCTTCACTATACCAACCACAATTTTGTTGGTTTTTCTATGTCAAAGTCTTCAAACAGTTAAATGGTTCTGTCTGCAGTTTATCGTGGTTACACTGAGTGTGGTGGGTGAGCGGTAACGTTCTGACCCTGCAGATAGGAGAACATGGGTTCGAATCCCCATCTGGCCATCCAGATTTGGGTTTTCCAAGATTTCCCCAAATCACTCCAGGCAAACACCTGGATGGTTCAAACAAAAGGGCCATGGCCAAATTCCTTCCCATTCCTTGCCCCCATTCTGTTCCCAGCTCTAATGACCTCGAGGTCACATAAAGCCATAAGGAAAAAAAAATATTTGTCTGTGTACATATTTGATTCCTTAACTATATATCTCTCCTCTAAACATGATTAAATTTTATGCCAAAATATTGTAAAGCTGCTATCCTACCTTCATCTGTGCTGAGCGATGGGTTTACTATACCTATCCTTCCTTATTTTCGTTTCGTATTTCTCCATTTTGTTTTCTTTAGTGATTTCTTTATACCTCCTCTAAGCCATTGAACTATTCTTTCTCTTTTAAGCCATGTTTTGCTATCATTGAGTGTGATTGGAACAGCGTGTTGTAAAGCCAAACTTGAGTGTCTTATCTGATTTTATTTTTGAATATTTCAGGGAGTATTCCACATACTGACTGGCTTATTTTTTAATTATATCCAAGGTACTTGAGGTGTGTGACCTGTTCTAATTGTTTCTCTGTTAATTTTTTTTTTCGTTCTTTTTATTTCTCTGTCCCAGTTTGTCATTATTTTGTTTTCTGTATTAGTATCTTGTAACTATTTGATTTGATAAGTTGAGTTGCTTTATAGGTCTTCAGTAGTGGTTGTTACCGCTGTATCATTTGTGACTTGCATTATGGTGATGAAGTGTGGTTTCCATCAATTCAGATTCTGTTTGATGCTAGTTTTTTGTATTCTGTTACTGTTAAGTATGTGAAGATATTAAATGTAGGAGATGGTGGGCATGTTTGGTATACTGCTCTATTTTTCATAATCACTTCTGCCAGCTATTTAAAACTGATTTCCACGATAGCAGCTTCGAATGGGTTTGATTAAGTGGTGTGAGAATCCTGTATATGCCATAACTGTTCTCTTTATGAGGTTTCTCCAAATAAAAAGAAACAAATATGTTTGGTGGCTGTGGTCAGTTCTTTCTTTCAGCAAGTATTTATATGAATAAATTATCTGCAATGGACCTACCCTTTCTGAAACTACTTTGTTCTCCAGTCATTATAGTTTCTGCAATTATTTCTGCAAGAGAGTCCATCTCTTGGTTATTAATTTGAAATATTTCTTGCATCTATCATAGAGTATGATTATACCACTATAATTACTGTAGCTGTCAATTTCAATCTTTTATCTGTGGGTTTGACGATACATTATTACACATTCCAATCTCTGGTATATGGTTGATGCATTAATTGCTCCAGTTAGTGTGTAAGTAAATATGATTAAGTTTTATTGGAATATTAATTTAAAACTCTAAATTATAATACATTTTTACACGGTAATTGTTAGTGAAAGTTATTATTCATGCAAAAATCTATTACTTCTGATTTAGTGTTGTGTACTGTGCTTTGTGTTATGTTTATATTTTTGAATGCTAGGAATAATATCAGTTTTTTTACTGAGTGTAAATATCATTTACATTTGATTTAGTTCTTGGTATTCATATTATTAGCACTCTATTTGATAGTTGGGTTAAATGTATTTAACTGCTGATTTGTAAAGTCTCTAGCTTATGTGTACTTTTTTTAAAATTTAATCTTCTTCTTGTAAGGATATGTTGGACAAATTTTTCTCTTGCTTTCTGTATTTTGTTTTGTTAACTCATGTTAGTAATTCTTTACGGGATTCTGTAAAGGAAGACTAAGGAAAACTGATTTTTTTTTTATCTCGCCATTACAAAACATGCAAAAAAACATTCCAAATATACAGAAAACCTAAAGCAATAGACCAGGTAATACATTCCGCATCAAAACACCCACATAATCACAAAGAAGCTGCAATACATTTTATGCTAAACAGATTAAACAGAATCCCACAAACAAAGAGAAACTACCAAATAGAACTGAACACAATAAGGAAAATAGCAACAAAAAATTGATATAAACCAGTCAGTTGACACGATAAACAGAAAAACCATAAACCAATGAAAAAAGAACAAGTAATAAATAACAAAACCAAACTTTAGCCACACAGAACCCAGCAAACAAACACATCCAAAACACAGACAGTTAAAAAAAAAAAAAAAGTACACAGAACACTGAGAATAAGAGAAAATAGTATTCAGTGAAATATTTTAACAAATACACACTTCAAATCACAAACATTTTCAAAAAACTAGACATCAACATTGCATTACAAACAGATAACTCAGTTCAAAAACACACAAAAACCTACTTAGACACAAACCAGTACAACAACTCGGGCATTTATCAGCTTAAATGTCAAAAGTGTGAGCCAATATACATAGGCAAGGCACGAAGACAGTTCCAAAGAACACATGAGAGCACTAAAGTACAGTAACCAAACAACTCATAGAAAATGATCATTGAGCAACAAACATAAATTTAGGTATGTAAATTCTCACCATCAACAACTACCATATTCAAAAAGCAAAAAATAGTGGTAAACAGCTACTGAATGACCAGGTAAACCTTAAACTTTATTTAAGCTAATAAACACAAACTTAACAGACATGAAAATAAAAAATTAAAAAATCTGATAAACTCTCACTCCTGCACATTGCACATAAATCTAAAACAGAGTAAGAGAAATATCGCTCACTCGCGCACTTCTAAAAGTAGCGCTGTCAAAATGTGATGCGACATGAACAAACAAGATGGCCACATCAGACAATTAAGTAGCAAGAAAGCACACGGTTTATAATCACGAGCATGCAAAAACTGCGATTGTTATGTTCCACTCTGAATGTGCTTTGTAGGAAATAGTGGGATGTGTAGCTTCAAACCATAGTCAATAAATGTATTTAATAAGTAGGATACAACCATAAATTGCATGTTCAGAATTATGAAAAAAAAAGAAGTTAATCAATTATTTAAAAGTGTGTAAACTTTAACACAGATTGGGCACTGATGATCCTCAATAAGCGGGAAATGTGGGCGACATTAAAACAAAATAAAGAACAGTTGCATTGGCGTTATCTCTTTAACAATTAATTTGTTTAATGTTATAATTGTTTTCATTTATACGCTTAGTCACTATGCACCACTTGTAAACTGTAGAACTCATTTTATCAACAACATAAGCAAACTGCTGCTTTGTTTGCAGAGTCACAAACTGTAATGGGGCATCACTTGCCTCAAATTAGTATCCAGGTTGTGTAATCATTGAATAGCTACTACCTGGAGAAGCAGTACACTAGTCAGCAATACTGCAAGCTGGTAAAATAACCTCACCCTCTTCACGCAGCTGTAATAGGAAGGGAAAGAATTTACTTAAACCCTGTGACATCTGCAGTGGAGTCTAGTTTACTGACGCAGACACTGGGAGACGATATCAATGGTGCCGCTGGGGGCGGCAGTCTTAGACATCTGATATGGTCAAATCGTGTGGTCAGTCAGGTGTTTGTAGTCATGTAGGCATTAGCTTTATTATGAATATTCTAATTAATTTGGGCTATGAGGTGCCCATAAGTTACAAGCTTGCTCTTGTCCTTATGCGGTGACAGTTAACCACATAACCATTTTGTTATGAAACCAAATAAACATTGTATATATTCATGTATGCTATCAGGCCACTGCTCTCCCTAATTTATACTAGCATTCTCTGCCATTCCACTATAAAAATCTGAACGTATTGAGCCATAAATCCTCTGAAATGCTGCAGTAGAGACCTATGATGAATATTCACATCAGAACCATTGCTGACTTCCAGCTTCAACCCTTATCTGCAGATCCAGAACTGACAGGGTTACTACAGAACTGAAATGTGACATCACAAAAGATGAAATGATGCCACCGATATTCAAATCAACATGTAAAAATTCAAAATTTAGAATTTTGCGTTTGGTTGTTCAAGAAACAGTTTCTTTTTTAAAAAAAAAAAAGATGCTCAGCTACAATACTGACTACTTTTCAAAATTTGCTGAAGCGCTTATTCTATATATGATCAAAAAACAAATAATGATAGGCATTGAATGTTGAAATGAATTAGAAAAACTAAACAAATAAATAACTTGGTACTTGAAAAAAATGACACTCAGGTTTCTTGATATTAAAAAAACAGAAACCAGTGACAGTTTGTTTGATGTTGTATATTTATTAACCATTACCGGTTTTGAACACAAATTGCTCATCATCAGATGGTTTTCATTTATTTTTATATGTAATCAATTATGCAGTTGCAAAATGCAAGCGTGCCTCCTATGACAATAGAAAGTAGCCTTTGTTGAATGATAGCAAATTTAATTTTGGGTTGATAAAGATAATCTCCATTATATTACTTACTTTAAATAGTTGAATGTTTTAAACTGAATTATTCTTCAATGTTGGCAAAGAATATGATGTATTATTAAATAAATATAAATATTCCACCATTATAAGAATCTGAAAAGCACGCTAGAAATTTGCTTTTGCATTTACAGATGTTAGCAAAGATTTTTGCATAATACTAAAGATAATATTAAGTTCTATGAAAAAATATAGCAATATGAACTAGGTATTTGGATATAATTACTGATAGTTGTTAAATTTAATTTTGAAATGACATCTAGATTGACATACAGAGTTGGAATTAACAAACTGATATATAATAAAATTTGTTACAGCTAATATTTAAGTCTAGATAAATTACTTAGGGCTTTAATATTCTGTAGTAGTTGTTTGGAAAGGGGTGGAATAAGTGCCTTTATTTAGAATTATATATGGGAATAACAGATTGTTAGGGTTCTTATGGTGGCTTTAAATGCTGATTAATTAATTAAAAAAAATCCACCAAACAGGTTATGTTTGAAGATGTCTGTTTTATTGTGATCCAAACAAGTCAGCGATATTCACTAGTATAGGTACAATACAGAGATGCACAGTCGCAAACTCAACTGAATGATTGAAACTCTCTGTAACACTGAATACTGTCAACTAAACTGACTTACTAACTGAATGAATGAATGAATCTCTCTGTCCAGGCGATCTGTTTATATAGTCTTTATCGAAATTAGAGGATTCTTCAAAGGCATCCGCCCGATATTTCTCGATCATTAACAATCACTCAAACAATCTAACATATTAAAAACAATCGGAATTAATACAAAATTAATTAACAACATTACAAAATGATCAGAAATGGTAATTATAGATACTTAAATACAAAATTATTTACAGAAATCCTTTCAAACGGTAGAAAATTGTCCTGTAGACATCGTAACTTACATTAATACATGTAATTACAAACATTTAAGAAATTCTCTTGCATCATTCGGTTCTTAAACATATTAAATGGCCTTTGAATAATTTTCTTACCTAAAACAAAGTCTATATACACTGATTTACAAGAAATTACAAAACAAACATATCAAATTACTTTCAAGCAAACATTAGCTCACTGCAAATACTTCATACAGTACAATGCTATTCAAAATTCAGGTATTAGGGCTGTTACAAGATGGCTTGCAAATTATTTAATTTGTGCTGGATTTAACAAATAAGTCTAAGAAATTGTATAGGAAAACTTTATTAGAGAATTCTTTCTGTTCATTTAATATGAGATCTGGCATTTTCTTGACATGGATATAGATTTCTAGCTCTTCAAGGAGATCCATTTTCTTCCATTTGTCAGCAATGTGTATTATCTGAAGGTTTTCTGCTATAGAGGGTGGGGAATGCTTTTTTTTTTTAAATTAAATGGGCAGCAAAAGTGGACTTATCTATATTACCCTTTTTTTTTTATAGCTTAACTGTTTTTTGACCCAGTTGGCTGGCTGTAGTTAGACAGTGGACGGCACTAGTCGAGCGCTGTAGCGGACCGCGTATGAAGCCACCGCTTCTGGCCAATCAGAGCGGGTCTTCCACCACACCGACGGAATACAAGGAGGTTCGATGGGAGGGGACGCCGCAGCGGACCGCGTTTGGAGCTGCCGCTTCCGACCAACCAACGGGTCTTTCCGAAGCCACCGTTCCGACCAATCAGAGCGGATCCTCTACCTCGCCGACAGGTATATAAGGAGGTCTGTCTGGGAGGCTAAGCCAGTCCACATGGTGACTGCCAGCTTTCGTCAGCCTGTAGACACCGGACACTTGATGAAGACAGCCGAGGTGGTTGTCGAAACGTTGTGTTTCCAAAACGCCATCCGCTGCACACCCGTGAAGACTACATTGCTTCAGTACGCCAGGAAAGTCTCCACGCACATGGCATAATTGGTATTGCACAAGGGCATTCAAGCAGCTAGTGGCAGGCCTTGGACAACAGAAATTAAATAGGACTGATTTCTATTTAGTTTCAGTAGAACAGGATATTAGGTGGTTTTTTTTATAATTTAAAAAAAAGAGTAACGAGTTATGAAGCAAAAATTATTTTAGTTTTGATCATGATTAATAGACTTTCGGGTTATTTCATTGCCTGAGCTTTCGGCTGGTATCCTACAGCCTTCGTCAGGGATACTGTTTGTTCTGACACAGAGTAAAAGTGGGTGGGGTGTGAATAATATATATGGCTCACTGCAAACTTGGCCAGTCATTAACCAGGGTAAAAAACTGATTACACCCACACCAGCTTACGGGTGTTCATGAAATCCCCTGCAGCTGTGGCAGTGTTTACATTGGCGAGACAGGTCGCACTGTGGCAGAGAGACTTGAGGAACATGTCCGCCACTATAAATATAACAATGACAAAAAATCTGCTGTAGCTCGCCATGCCGTTAACACTGGTCCTGAAATAAAATTTCAAGACACGAGGCTGCTGTGTAGAGAAGACCAGTGGTGGCGTCGACGTGTGAAAGAAGCAGCAGAAATTTTAAAGAATACAAACATCAGAGAAGATAGCGGCCTTTTCTTCTACGATGCTTGGCGACTGTTGCTATGTCAACATAAACAGTATCTCTGACGAAGGCTGTAGGATACCAGCTGAAAGCTCAGGTAGTGAAATAATTAATGCAGCATATCCCGAAAGTCTATTAATCATTATCAAAACTAAAATAGTTTTTGCTTCATAACTCATGTTACTCAAGTTTTTTTTAAGTAATTAAAAGAAACCACCTAATATCCTGTTCTACTGAAACTAAATAGAAATCAGTCCTATTTAATTTCTGTTGTCCGCCACTAGCTGTTTGAGCACCCTTGTGCAATACCAATTATGCCGCCCCCTGTCCAACTACAGCCAGCCAACCAGGTCAAAAAACAGTTAAGCTAAAAAAAAAAGGGGGGTCGTCCCACTACATAAATTTGCCGCCCCCTATATCCGGAACCTATCACGGCGGCGAAAATCGATCACTCGATTTGCAGCCAGCGTGCAGTGTACAGTGTACGCCTTGCACACCCACATACGGTGGGCCTGGTTATGTACTACTTGCATAAGAAAACCTATACTGTTGTTTAGGGTATGATTTTGTAAAAATTATTTATGTAATGAAATAAGGAACAGTAATTCTTGTGTGTATTAATAAAATTGTGTTCTCCAGAAAGAACATGTGCATTCTTTCTTCTTTTCCTTCTATTCTTTGTTGCTTGTTAAGGATGGTTAAAAATGACAAAATTGCTTCTTTTTTCCTTCTGTCAGAAATGACTGGTTTTTTAGTGGCCAACCTTAGCATTCAGGTATGTGTTATTACGAGGCGTATTCCAAAAGTAAGGTCCGGGGTACAAGATGTCACAGATGATAGGCCTGAATGACGTTTCCCACCTGCAGCGCCATCTACCAACTCCTGGTAAATATGCAGTATTGTTGGCGTGCCGCAGTAGCCGTATATCTATTGTTGAGAGCAGTTCGAAATGGCCGCGACAATCGTAGCTCCCGCCAGTTGTGAAGTGCGCGGTGTGATTAGATTTTTGTTGGCAAAAGGATCGTCAGCTGCGGACATCCATCGCGAATTGTGTGTAGTGTATGGACCAAGCATAATGAGTGAGAAACAAGTTCGACACTGGTGTCGAGAATTTCAAAGTGGTCGCACAGATGTGCACGATCAACAGCGGAGTGGCAGGCCCAGTATTCGGACCGACGACATCGTCGAGCAAGTTAACCAAAAACTGCGAAGTGATCGGCGTTTGACGATTAGTGGTCTGGCTATGGAATTCCCAAATGTTGCTAGAACCTCAATTTACA
Organism: Vandiemenella viatica; assembly: GCA_031002005.1. Taxonomy (NCBI): domain Eukaryota; kingdom Metazoa; phylum Arthropoda; class Insecta; order Orthoptera; family Morabidae; genus Vandiemenella; species Vandiemenella viatica. The sequence continues at coordinate 386,994,261 of CM061921.1, forward strand.
GGATTGTCACTGAAGAGCTTGGATATCGGAAGCTTTGTGTGCGGTGGGTGCCAAAACTGCTCACCGCTCAGCACGAAGAGCAACGAATGCATAGCGCACGACAATTTTTGGAGCGCTATAGACAAGATGGAGACAGTTTGTTTTCCCAAATTGTTACGGGAGACGAGACGTGGATAGCGTACACCAACGCAGAATCAAAACAACAATCAACGCAGTGGCGCCATTCCGGTTCACCCAAACCAAAAAAGTGTAAGCAATCGCCGTACACGAATCGCAAAATGATGGCTTCCGTGTTTTGGGACGAAAAGGGCGTCCTTTTGATCGAATTCATGGACCATGGGACAACCATTACAGCTGACGTGTACTGTGCAATGCTCACCAAACTGAGACGTGCCATCCAAAATCGACGCGGCGGGAAACTCGTCTGGCATCATCCTCCTGCACGACGAAGCACGCCCGCATACCGCTTCCAAAACCAAAGAGAAGATTCAAGAGTTTCGTTGGGAAATCCTAGACCACCCTGCTTACAGTCCAGATCTTGCACCAAGCGACTATTTTCTCTTCCTGCATTTGAAACGGTGGCATGGTGGACAACGATTTCAAACCGATGAAGAACTCAAGATGAGCGTTACCAATTGGTTCAGGTCCCAGGCGGCAGACTTTTATGCTGAGGGGTTAAAGAAACTGGTACAGCGTTACAGAAAGTGTATAGATATGAACGGCGATTATGTGGAAAAGTGAACTAGATATGTAGTTACATATTGACGTTAATAAAAACCTTGTATCCTGAACGATGTTTTTATTATGATCAAACGGACCTTACTTTTGGAATACGCCTCGTATTACAGGGTTGTAAATATTTGTTGTCTGCATCAGCAGATTTTGTATAAGTAAATGTTCATAATAGTTTAGTCTATTTTCAGCAATATTACTATTACTACATTGTTGGCTGTGCGCGTGTTTTGGAAGAGTATTAACTTATTGTTTTAATTTGAGTGAAACTTTTCTTTCAGCAATTTCATTTTATACCTTCTTATATTATAAAGTAGATCATTTGTTTTTGTTTTAGACTGAAACGATTTACAGATGATAATGATGGACCAAGCTTTGGCCCTAAGGACAAAGAACTGAGTAGCTTGGTTGATCGTCTGCAGGGAGATTTGACTCATATTTCTATGTTAGGAGGAAGAGAATTGGAACTTCTCAGCAACATGGATCCTGAAAGTTTGACTGATATAATTCCAGACAGGTAAGAGGTGATTCTATTCTTTTCCAATTAAAAAATGGTATTTCTCCCAAAGTAATTGAGACAACAAATGAAACTTCTGGAATGAATTGAGAGTTTATTCATATATATGCATTCCAATAATATGCTACTCTCGAAGACAGCAGATTTGGTAGAAATGCACAACCTATTGCAGAAGAAAAAGCAGGAAGGGAAGCAAAAATGAGTGGTATTGTTTGCTACGAATCAAATATTCTAATTTGTTAGAAATAATTTAGGATAAATTCTTTGCCATCTTGTTATACATTATTTTTAATGACCTTTTTACTGGGCATTTATACTTAGAATGGTATTTTCCTCTCCCTAGCATTTTCCAACTTTCCTGCATGGTCTGCCTATTCTGTGTTATTGCAACATATATTTTTAGCAGCCCTCTGAAAATACTGGATATATCCCCAGTATTTTCATTTATGACTGCTTAAAACATGTAATCTTGATGGCTGGTACCCTCTGCACCACATTGAAGCACACTGACAAACTGAAATGTATTTAAATATTCTCCTGTGTGCTGTATTTTAATTTTGTGGCCTTTTAAGCAGTTACATTGGTTACATATGTCATTTTTTATATTCCTGGTGTACTATTCAGGTATTAAACAACCCTTTGATATATGAATTAACTGAACTTTAATGTGGCAGTTGTAGTTAAGTAGCCATTTTTGCAATTTATCTGTAGTGCAGTAGTTGGCTTTAATCTTTGGTTGAATTCTTTGTGTAGTTAGAGTAGTTGAGTAGTCTTCTGTTTTTTGATAATTACGTCTGGAGTTGTACTTAACTTTAATTTTTTGATTTTACCCTCTATGTGTTTAGTATGTGACAGATGCAGCCATCAAGATTTTTACCATTATGGCTTTTTCTTCAATAAATCCAACTATTTTAATGCATTTTTCAAAGTAGGGACGACTCTTTTATATTTTCTTTTTCTTGTAATTTTTATTTTTTTGTTCTGTGAAGTAATATTTTAAATGAGATACACTGCTTACAACATGTAGAATAGGTAATTTGATCACTTGCTTTCATGCAGTGCTGTAGTGGAAATGGAAAAAGGCAATGTGAATGACAAAAGGAAAAAAAATGGAGTTCAGGGAGGAAGTGACCATTACTTATAAGCACTTAATGCTTATGTTTGGCCCAAATTCACCTCTCAGTCAAAACTGAATCATTTGAACAATTTGATTGTGACTGATTGGAAACAGTCCTCACAGCACGAGTTGCAATTATTGCCAACTCGACCGTAGTACTGTCCACTCATTTATAGGGAAAATTTCCATTATTTAATCTGACTGGGAATTTTCAAATGTGATATCTTGGAAACTAAGTCCCGTTTGATCTAATGACTGTACCGTTCAACATATATTTATGTAATTGACCAAATCTCAGAGTACGATTGTGTATGAGAGGATACAGTTAGTTCACCTTTTGATGTGTGGTATCTAGGTCCCTAAGACTTATGTTGAAACAGTTGTACAAGATAAGTATCTGGGAAGCCACTTGCCCCTGAGTGCAATGTGAGCTGTTCAGTCTTTAGAAAGGTGTCTCCCTAGAGTGTTTGGGTGTAGGTATTAAAAGTGCGGCATGTGGGATCAACTCATCTTTCTTGTAGTTGAAGCTAAATCTAAATTGTTATTAACAGGTCATGTTTTAAAAGTATTATTATGTATATACAAATGAGGTAGTGCATAAATACTCTTGCGTGTTCTCATCTAGAATACTTTTCTGCTGAATGGGATTTGTATTATAAACAATTGATTAGTAGTATCTAGATATTACAGAGAAGAGAAATGCATTTTGTGATTGCTTATTACACCCATTGCAGAAGTCTCTTGGAATTGATACATACCTGCTCGGATTGTCTGGCAGACAGACATAGTTTCCATTTTAATTTACTAACATGTGAGCGTTCACTTTCATTTAGAGCTGTAGTTAGATAATTCTTTCACCAACATATTTGGGTTTTACACTGATAGAAATGTAGGAAATAAAATGCTGTCTTCTCTTGTGTGTAGGTATTTGAATGCACAGAGAATATTAAGTTTAGTGCAAAATGCCCTCTGCGATCCATAGTTTTTTGAATTGTAGTTTATAACGAAACAAAAAAAAAGTTATTTTTCAACATCATTAAACCATTGAACACCATTGACCGCAAAAAGTTTTTACAAAATATCAAGAAAATACAATACTGTACTAATGACACCAAAAATTAATAAACCTGAAGAAGTCAATAAAAAATAACACCTGTAGATGTTTTTCGCTTTACAGATATTAAAAGTGTTTGATGTAACTATACACTACTGGAAGATGAATATTTAGGAAAGTGTGCCCAATTTTTTTGCTAAGTAACCAAGTTGAGCACTTAATTCACAATTGTTACCACATGCCTAGTAGTTAGGGTATAAAGTGCATTTCCAGCAGTATTCAATTGAAAATTAACCATCTTTTGTTTTGTTGAATTTGTTATTCTAGAATATAGCATTGTAAATATCTGTATTAAAAATATAAAGATTATTTTTCAATGTCTGTTAACACATTTTTGAATAATTAGAAAACATAAGCGAAACTGATCTTGCTTTTCAGTGCATTCTATAATTCTGGTAATGTTATTAGTCTCAATATTTTCACTTGAAATTTACATTTCCTGTGATTTTGGTTCAAAACCAGGATAGACTTTTACAGGTGCTTCACTCTTTAACTAAAAATATATACATAACTAGCCTCTAGGCCGATCAGAAATGATAGGTTAGATGCGGTATTCTGGCAGTTCATTTCTTCACTTTTGATTAACTGAATAGAATTGTTATTAAATTCTGCTCATAATCATGAATTTTTATTGATTTAATGTACTTTACTGCTCCAAATTGTTCCATTGCACAATCCTCTTCATAATTAATATTCAGATTAAAATTAAATAAATCCTTTTCATCATGATTGGTTTTAAATTTTAATTTAAAGAGGAAAAAATATCAAACCACTAGAAAAGCATAAATAGGTAACCTAAATTCTTTGCTTTATAAGGCCTTACCTATGGACAGATCTTCCCCAGATCTACATATGAATCCAAGGACATGAAATGCTTACAGAGTTATGTAGTTAATGATCGGAGAAAGTAAGCCTATCATCAGTCATCACTCCCAAATCTTTTATTGAGTTACTATTTCCACATTTTGACCACATATTGAGTAGTTAACATGCAGCAGGATGTGATGTCAGGAAAACACCATGATAGCACATCTTTTTAATGTTAAGGTGAAACTAATTTTCCTAACACCATACCTCTAACTCGGAAATGTCTCGTTGTAGAATATCAATGTCATGATCACTGTATATTGCTCTGAAGATCTTCCTATCAGCAGCATATAGCAGATACCCAGACTTAAAATTTTTCACCAATGTGATTTATGAATATGCTTAATATGATAGATACTAGATGGGAACCTTGTGATACACCAGAGATAACAATGTACTCATTCGATAAATGACCACTCACACGTGCTTATAAACAAACGCCTGTCAGGTAAATATGAGCGAAGCCAGTCCAAGGCTTTGGATCGTATCCTATAACAACTTAATTTAATAACTAGAATATCATGGTTAACCATGTCAAAGGCCTTGCACATCCTGACATTTATTCAATGTGTTAAGTATGAAGTTAACGTAGAGATAGAAATTAGTTGATGTAGATCTTCCACCAAAGAATCCATGCTGTTTTGATACGATATTTTTGAATTCAAAAGTAAGCTGTGGCAGAACGCTTTTCTCCAAAAGCTTAGCAAGTGATAATTGAATGCAAATTGGCCTATATTTTCTGATGTCAGATTTGCCACCTGATTTATGTGTGGGTCTAATGTATGATTGTTTCCATGTTGAGGGAAAATTTCCTGTTTCAAAGATTTATTGAAGATGTGAGTGATAGGCTCACAAAGTCCAATAGCACAATTTCTCAATAGAATGTTTGGTATCAGGTCAGGTCCAGCACCTTTATTAATGTTTAGGTTGTGCGAGTTCACGAAAAACATCATCAAATGGACTTCAAATTTAGATGTCTGCTTCTGGATATTTACTGCTATTGTCATAAATATTAGGAGCAGGTGGACGATCTAACGGATCTTTTTTTACGCTCTTGAAGTATGATGCGAACAAATTGCTGACCTCAAAACCATTACAGTTGCGCCGTTCCATGTCATGTTCGAAGGAATGTCAACATCACTGTGTCGTTCATTTTTAATGAAATTCCAGAATTTGTTAATGTCAGATTTCAAATCTTCTATTTTGTCAAGATAATTATTTTAACAGGATGCACTTAGATTTTTACATTCAGTTCATAATTTACTAAAGGCAGTATAATTACTGCTGGTTTTTCTCTTCTTGTATTTTCTATGAGCGATTTTCTTTTGTTTGATTTGACATATCAGTTCCTTAGAAAACCAACATGAATAATTAGCATTTTCTTAACCCTTTCCTCCCTGACGGTACTTATAAGTACCACTGTATTTACCACCATATAATTCGACAATACCAGTGTCCACTGCATTGATAAGCCTGTTGATGTATTGTTGTATGATTAAGTCAGACAATGACAACATTTATTTTTAAATTTCTGCGTGAAATTGCCGAAAAATTAATTTTCTAAGTTTTCAGCATACAGACCAAAAAAACAAGTGGTACATTACAATGAATACAATGTAAGATTTGGAAACTGTCCCTAAATTGTAAAAATCTGATGAAGATGTGAAGTATGTAGAATGAAGAAAATACAGTAAAAACATCATTCCAAATGTTGCACTACAATGTCTTTTGTGTCTGAATGAGCAAAAAGAATTGTTTTTTTTTTTTTTAATATCTTGAGGCAGATATTCCATACCAATATGAACATAATTGATTTCAATTTCTATTTCTGTACATCATGTGATACACAAAGTCCCTGACGGTACTTATAAGTAGCGGCTTAGTAATTAGCACTTAGAGTTCCAAAAAGAATTTGAAAAAAACATGTGTGTTTAATTTCAAGTACCTTTATACAAATATATAATTGAAATTATAAATTTCCCCTTTTTTTCCAATAGCCGGTAGGAAAGGGTTAAAGTGCAATGGGACAAACTTATTAATACCTCTGTAAACTATCTCGTTGAACCATTTTACTTTGTCAGTGATATTGTCCAGTTTATATAGATTTATACAATTGATACCCATAAAGTATTTATTCAATGCAGCAGATTTGGCACTTCTGAAGGCATAAGTAGGTGCATCATTTGGTTTCAGACTTTATTGAAATTTGAGCAGCGCATCTAACGCAGGTTGATATCTATCCTGATCAATAATAGCAGATGTCTTGTCGATCAAGACATCTAGGTCACTACAGCACAAGTCCAGTTGAAGGCATCCAGAAAGAACAAACTTCTAATTCACCAACATTTCACATTCTACTTTGGGAATATTTTAATCGCCAAATATCACGAGTTGATAATTTGGACACTTATTTCTGATGTAGGATATGGTCTCCAGATGAGTAGAGTATATATCAATGTAAGACTGGTGGAATGTTTACACATCCAACGTCACCACCATGACCTTTGATTCTGACAAAAATTTGCTTCAAATGATCATAATTTATTGCAACTGGTTCAACAGAAATACAATGCTTTACAGTAATAAAAACTTCACCACTACGCTGATCAGAGCTAGTCGTTGAGTCTCTGAACTACTTCACCATCCGTAATGGATGAATGAAGCCACGACTATGATACATCATACTGACAACTGGCTGATGTAGTTAGAAAATTATTTAGTTTAGTTCTTAGTCCTCTGGTGTTCTGGTAGTACACTAGCAGATCACGATTCAAATTTTTAATTCTCTTTGGGGCACGAAAAGTAGTCATGTTCACAATCCTAGAAATGCCATTGATGTACTTTATTGTCTTGGTTTCACCGTTAGCTTTAAGAGTTTCCAACCCAGTGCATAAATTCTAAAGATGGACTTGTGCACGAGTCAGGTCTGGTTTGAAATGTATTTTATCTTTGTTGCCGACAATTTTTGTTTCAAGTATTTCTCTTGCATCTGCGACCGACTGAGCATCTATTATCAGCGGACGAGTTTTACAGTCTGCTGGGCGACCAATCCTGCACAATTTCATGTTAGATACATTAGCAGCAAGCTTAGTTGGCAACAAATTAGCAACAGTTGCATGATCATCTTCCAGTCGCTCTTTACCATCCTGCTTCTTCGACTCGGGAACATTTGAAAGCAATAACATTTTTCTCACTTCTCACTTCTTTTTTTTTTTTTTTTTTTTTTTCAAATGTTTAAGGAGTTTTCCCCTCTTAACAACTTTTGCATATATATTACATTCAGGGGTGTTGCTATGTTTGAGAATGAACTTTCTTTTACTGCATGTTTTCGTTCTTCTTCAATGACACACTCTGTGAAGATGGAGTAGGTAAAGGTGTACATAGTGTGTTTGTCCATTCACCCCCTCTCCCCCCCCCCCCCCAATGCAGATATCTTACCATTCATTTTGCTGTGCTTATTATCTTTCCTTTTTTTTTTGCCAATTTGGTGCTATTTGCATACCCTATAAGAGTTGTTTCCTTTTTCCAAATGTTAAGAATTCTACAAGTTTTTTCTTAATTGTGTACATATCATGTTTTTAGCTACCTCTGCAATTCTGTTGTTCCATTAGAGAGGAAGGTTGTTTACGTGGTAGTTTTAATGGGTTTTTTTTCGTGATTTTGTCTTGATATTGCTGGAGTTAGCTGGCAGAAAATCACTCAACACCATTCTTCATGAAGAAGACTGTTCAAGTTCTATCTGGCTCATGACTATTTCATGATTGAATTAGCTGATGATGATTGTGTGTTTACCATTGTAACATTCTATTCATGTTCAATTCATTTTTGTGTGGTTAACTAGTATAATAGTGGTGTAGTAAGAAATTGTTATATTTTGTAAATTTACAACAAAAGCATCAAGAAAGCACCCTACAAAACATTAGTGCATCTACTGTTAAAACATTAGAGGTGTGTGGGACTTGGTTAAAAACGGATTAATGAAAAAAGTTAAACAAGTGTAAATATAGGTGTTGAACTGTGTTACTGGATTCCACATTGCTTACAATGTATAGATGACAAGGACAGTAAATTTTATATAGATTTGTTGATATGAAGGTAATCAATCATGTTTGTTATAGAATTTAATGTATTACTGCATATTCTTCCTATCCCTCCTGAACTAATTTCTTCATCACAACCTATGGCTCATAGACTGTGATCTCAATTATTATTATTATTTCCTTCTTTTTTTCTTTTCCTGCACATTTCCTATCCTGAACTGTTCGCTCTAACAGAACAAACAACTCTGCATGTCTTAGAATATAATGTGTTATCATGTAGTTTTTTCCATTGGCATCATTCTCTACCCATTAGCTCCATATTGTACTTTGTGTACTTAATTTTCTGTATTATTCTATACTACATTCCAAATGATTCTATTTCCTACTGTTTTTTGTTCCAAACTTGCTGCCATAAAGTACTGTTCTCCTTATTAACAGTTCACAAAAGTTATTTCCAACCCTAAATAATTTTGTATTAAAAGGTTCATCCTTTATTTTCTGTGCTGTTCTGCTTTTGTCATCATTGACGTGATTTCACTTCCTACTTGAATTCTCAGATACAACAGAGTCTCAAGAAATGCTGTGAGGTTGTATTAGTATTTCACCCATCCTGGTAAACCCATCCCTTACAGTTAAGCAATGTGCTTCATCCTCTATTGTCATTAATAATGACAAAGCATGAAATATTGTGTTTTGTAAAAGAAAGCACCGTCTATTAGCAACTGGTTTTATTCATATATACTCAAGACGCGTTTTGCTCTTGTGCAATGGGGCATCGTCAGTGACTGTGAATGTACATACATGTTGGAGTTATCAAAATTGCAATATTAATATACATAACTTACTAATAATAAACTACACTCTACTTACGACTTATGGTCGAGACAGTTACATGGTGGTCGGGAATAGCTCCATTTGCACTTTTTGTGACCAGAACTGTAGTTGTGGTTCCACATAACTGTAAGAATTGTTACCCTTTTATTGGAGGTAACTATACCACTGTTTCAAAATCTATTGAGATTTGCACTTTGTGTTTGACAAACAGCAAGAATCTTCTTGAAACCTTTCAACAAATTGACGCGGTTCAACCCGGACAACCAAGATTACATTGACAACACCGCGGAAATCTGCGCACCTACTTGAAGAATCTTCTTATTTACAGTGACACCAGCCTAATTTTTTTGCTTGCATTATAACGTCTGTGTCTACGTATTATTAAAATGTCTGTTTGTGTGATGGTGTCAGTGATGTAATTTACTTTTATGTGTATTATATTCCTGTGTCTTGCTTATAAACAGTGTCTCATTTGTTAAATGATTGAATTCATTAAGTACAGTTTGCTTCGATGCAATGGCTTTGTGAATGTGGAAACTTTCCTGTACTGTAAGTAGGTGTTTATGAAACAGAATACATCATCACACAAATTGCAAAAAACAATGGGTACGCAGAATAACTTATTGCACAGCTCAACACTAAAATCCAAGAAAAAATAAGAAAACAGACCCCACTCAACATCACACACACCAGCACACTGAACCAAAATAAAAAAAATGGTACACAATGAGCTACATCAACAAACACACTTACAGAATAAGTAACATATTCAGAAAACAAGGACTAAAAATTGCATTCCACACAAACAACACAGTACAGAAACACCTAAACAACCATAATGAAATAGATCAGTACCAGTAATCAGGGATATATGTACTGATTTGCCAACAATGTCAAGCGAAATACATAGGACAGACAACCAGGAACTTTATTACAAGATACAAAGAACATATCAGAGACATTACATGTACAAATCACTCATTTGCAGAACATTTATTAGATTACAACCATCAACCCACCACTATACAAACAGACATGAAAATATTGACAATAAATAATCACAAGAAACACCTACTCACAGTATAGTTACCACATTCACAAAGCAAACTGTACTTAATGAATTCACTCTTTTAACAAATGAGACAATATTTAAAACATTGAAAATAACCAAGACACAGGAATATAATACACATAAAAGTAAATTACATCACTGACACCATCACACAGAGACATATTTTAATAATACATAGACACAGACATTATAACGCAAGCAAAAACATTAGGTTGGCATCACCGTAAGCGCATGTAAACAAGAAGGTTCTTGCTGTTCGTCAAACACAAAGTGTAAATCTCAATAGATTTTGAAACAGTGGTATAGTTACCTCCAAAAAAAGTGTAACAATAGTTATTCTTACAGTTATGTGGAACCACAACTATAGTTCTGGTCACGTAAAAGTGCAAATGGAGCTATTCCTGACCATCATGTAACTGGCTCAACATTAAGTCGTAAGTAGAATGTAGTTTATTACTAGTTAGTTATGTATACTAATATTGTAATTTTGATAACACCAACATTCACAGTCACTGACGATGACCCGTTCCATAAGGGCGAAACGTGTCTGAGTATACATGAATAAAACCAGTTGCTAATTTTCATTTACAATTGTGTAACAAGCAACTGCGGAAGGATGGCCCATTTACCATATATTGTGTTTTGTGTTTGTGTAATGCTTATTCTTGCTACAGTCCTCCCCCTTTCCAGCTTTGGTAAGTGATGGGTCCACTTTGTTATTTATTAGAATTATGCCATTTCCCCTTCCATATCTGAGCTTATATTACTATTCAGTATATTTAATTACTTCCACCTTCACTTTGTTGTGTTTATTCCAAACTCATCTCACAATATCATGTTCATTTTATTATGTATTTTTTTTTTAATCATTGCACTTCTATTCTTTAAATATTAATGCCATATTTAAATTGTTCTTGTTCCTGATCTCTTCCTTCATATAGGATGCTGTATGTGATGATTCTGTGTGTGTGTTGTCATTCTGCTATCTCTGTATTTTAAATTTAGCTGCTTTTTAAACATGTTAACCCATTTAACATTGTCAAAAGCTATTTTATACCTTCAAAAATGTTGTAAATTAATGCTTGTTTTCCTTGAATGCTCATAATATTCTCTGTTCCACTTTTTGTCAATTCTTATTTATATTAGTATAAACCTTAATCATGAATAAAGGTGTGAAAAATGGCAGGAAGATCAGATGTGTACACATCTGATCCTCTTGCCATATGTTGCACCACTGTATGTGATTAATGTTTATACCAAAATATTGTAAAGTGTGTTTGTTCGTTTCAGCTTTCCTGCCTTCATCTGTGGTAAGTGATGGGTTTCTTTACATATCCATCCTTATTTTCATTGCCTAACTGTGTTTTCACTGTCACTATTATCCTACTTTTATTTATGTTAGCTTTCGTAGTAACTTTGTAACAAGTAATATCAAACTTCCAGTAAGTAGTTTTCAGTTGCCGTTTTGTGTTTTCTTTGGGAGTTTTAAGGTGACATTTTTATGTAATTGTGTTTGCATCTTTCCAGATTCATAAAATTTGATATATTTGAATACTACTTTTAAGTTTATTTTTCATAAAAATTTGTGCATCAGAATGAATGGTCACAGACAAACAGTTTACTCCCAAAACCTGGACCTCCCTGTTGCTCACCATGCCAGTACTCACAACACCCGCGACCTTAATAACTGCTTTTCAGTCAGAGCCATTATAGTACTTCCAGACACTACCTCCCAATCTGAACTTCGCAGGTGGGAATTGGCATATCAACACATCCTGCAGATTAGACATCCCCCAGGCCTTAATTTCTGTTAATATCTTCCATCCTCACCCTATACACCCATCACTGGCCAGCTCAATAGATTCATATATATCAAAAATTTTCAATTATATTTTTATTTATTTAAATTTTTTATTACTATTATTTTTTCAATGATTATTCTTATTTCCCATTTTAATCTTTATGATTTATAATCACGGTTATATTATCATTGCTCCTCCCACCACCTCTGATGGCCTATTTCATTCTATCAGTGGCTGTGTCGAATGCAAGGCTTGCGCAAGCCCAGCCGCTTCTGTTTACTTGGAAAAGAGTTTTACCTGAAATATTGTATTTCCTTGTTTGTGTGTTTTGTGTTGCTGCTGCCCTCCTCCATTCAACTTTGGTGAGTGTTGGGTGTATTTCATCTGTCCTTTCCATATAAACATTTTAACTAATATAGAGGAAATCCAATCTGCTCCTGTTGCTTTGTACGAGGTAGGTCCGATAAGTACTTAGCCTCTCTTCCCGATGGCGCCACTGTTGCCAGAGAAATTTATTATCGTGTAGTACATTATCTTAGATGGCTATTGTTAAAATTTCAGTCAAATCGGACTCATAGTTTTGTTGTGATCGCGTGTGAAAGTGGGTGTGTCCACAGATTTTAGAAAAATGGAAAAAGAGCAATATCAGTTGGTGATTCGATTCTTGTTTTTTGAAGGAAAATCGCGCAGCGAAATCAAAGAACACCTGGATGCTGTGTAACGTGACTCTTCTCCTTCGATTGCGAATGTCAAAAATTGGTTTAACGAGTTTCAACGTGGTCGAATGTTGGTTTTTGATGAGCCACACCCAGATGCCCCAAAAACGGTTACCATGGAGGATAACGTGACAAAAATCCACGATCTCGTATTGGCAGACCACCGATTGAAGGTGCACGAGATTGCTGGGACATTAGGCATCTCAAAAGACTGCATGGGTCATATCTTGATTGAAATTTTGGGCACGAGAAAGCTGTCGGCTCACTCCAGACAACAAGCGCAACCGTGAGACCACTTCACAGCCGTGTTTGACACTGTTTAAGCGCAATCCGAAAGGTTTCTGCGTCGTTACGTGACCGTCGACGAAACGTGGATCCACTGGTACACACCAGAGACCAAAGAGTCAAAACAGTGGACTTTACCCGGCGAACGTGCTCCAAAAAAGGCGAAGACTTTCCCATCGGCCGTAAAGGTGATTGCCACCGTTTTCTGGGATTCACAAGGTGTGATCTACACCGACTACCTGGAGAAGGGCAAAACAATCACAGGGCTTTACTATGCCGAATTATTGGGCCGATTTGATGCCGAATTGCAGAAAAAACTGCCCCATTTGGCGAAGAAAAAAGTGCTCTTCCACCATGAAAACGCGCTGGCTCACACCTCCACCATCGCCACGGCCAAATTGGGCTACGAACTGCTGCCCCATCCACCATATTCTCCAAATTTGGTCCCGTGCAACTTCTTTTTGTTTCCAAACTTGAAGACACTCGCCGGGCAGAAATTTGAGTCGAATGATGAGGTTATCGCCGCCACGGAGGCCTACTTTGGAGATGTATTTTTCAGACGGGTTAAAGAAGTTGGAGCATCGCTGGGTCAAATGTATTGAGCTAAAAGGAGACTATGTTGAGAAATAAACTGCCACTTTTCCAAAATTTTCGTTTTTTCTTTTGTAGGCTAAGTACTTATTGGAACACTCTCATATATATTTAGAACTTTCTAAATTGTGTTAGATTTTTACCTTAAAAACTGATTTCCTGCAGCATCTTATTCCAGCACAAAACCATCCAGTTTGCCCCAATCATATAGTTTCCCTCTATTCTTCTTTTGTTTTTAGTTTGAAAGATGCACTGAACTTGGTGGGTGGGCTTGGCATTCAGGATCTCAACATTGATAAGCCATAAACCCCAGAGGAAAAATGTTAAGAAGTTTCTTTGCAGCATATTCATGCCCCAATATTGTGTTTGGTGTTTGTGAATTTTTCTCGTTTTCTTCAGTCTTTATGCACTTACTTTTGAATTATTGGACTTGCTGTGTTCCTTTCAGCCTGAGGGTTTTTTTGTGCTTTCTCCTCCGATTTATCAGGTTTTATTTCTTTATCTCTGACACAGATCTCTGCTTTGATTAACTGTTTCTCCAATGTATTCTGTACTGCTTCATTTTAGTTTTATTCACAGGAGATTCTTTTAGTTTTCTAACTTTGTCTGTTTGTTCTCTATTGCCTACTTACATGGGACATGATGAGACAGTTAACAAAAGTTCTTACAAGTACATTCAAATATTCATTTTCATCCCATACAATCGCGGAATAGAAGGAAAGAGAGGCAAAGTAGAGTAAACTGCAATTTTCAATCTTGTGATTATGGAATGTTATGAAGGCAAATGTAGGTGTGAATAGTTCATTTTGAGAATGATTTGTTTTTGATAGAAACATTGTTCTGTATTCATTATTTTCCTCCCATTGTTTGCATGCCTTCACTTGTTATCATTAATTAAAATAACGTTTTACATTTTCGCACTTTTGTTTTGTAAAGTAAAATTCCTTGACCACTTTTTGATATAGAAAGAGAAGTAACAAGATTTCCAAACAAATCTGAGAAATAAGGAAGGTCAAAAAATAAGAAATGCAAAGGTATACATATTGTATGACTAAAGATAAATGTTTTAATGCTTAAATGCTGTATGCAGATAGATTTTCACTGTATTAAATACTTGACAAACTATTATCAGAGTTCCAGGTATGTAAGTCCATACAGAACGATGTTTCAGTGACATTTCCAATTTTCATCAAATTTTAGACATTCTCTCTTCATATTCTGAAAAGAAAGATGTGGGATTCCAGGGAAATATGGAAAGTTCTAAAGAAGTTACACAAGTTTCCAGTTTATGCGATCAGGAGCTCAAGAATGGCTGTAGAAAACTATCAGCTCACTTTACTTTAGGACAGTATAGTATTGTAGTGATGGGTTTAGAGATTTTCTTAAAGAGATATTGTCACTCCCTTGAACTACAGAGAACAGCTGTAGTATTGAGCTGGACACCTGATCTTTTTGTTGAGGTGGGCAGCTCTAATGCAATAATCTTATATTCTAAATGACACTTTTATCATAAATTTAACTGTAAATGAATAGACAACACATAGAACCAAAGCATTAAGCAGTGTATTCAGTAATGAAAAATGATTTAAGACACCCATAAATACCATTTTTACTAAAATTTTGGTAAAGAAATTTAAGATACTTTTAGAAAATATTTATTACATACATGAAATTTTTTTTTTCATTGTGTTGATTGAATCACACCAAAATATTGGCATTTCATTTATTTAAAAATTGTGTGATATTGTAAGCTTTTAATTGGTGTAAATTTACCTTTATTTGTTGTACAGGCTTATTGCAAACCAGAAAATGAATCATCTTGAAACATCACTGTTTAATCACACCAGTTTTATTCAGAGTTAACAATTCAATCCCATAGATTGTACCACAATGCACGTAACTATACAAGGATATTAACATGTCTTTAAATCCGTTGCAGGCCTTTCAAATAGCGTTTTTGCTCGTGCCGAGCTAAACTGCGTACATACGTGCAATACATCTTTTCACATCTTCATCCCCGAGCTCCGCCGTATATATTCTATTCTTTTCTCTCACAGACACCTTGCTCCAGCGACATTCTTTACTGCAGACCCCTTGCTCCAGTGATATTCTTAACACAGATCAATTACACACAAAAAGGTGAGAGTGAGATGGAGATAATCTTTGTTATCTCACAATACACATAGAATTAGTAAAACTGAAGGTCAATTGTGCTGAAATTTAGTTCATTTCACTCAATTTCTTGAAACATTTTCTGTAATTTAACTGTTTGACGGTATTGCAGTTTTTGTATTTGCTTTTTGTCGCATAAAATTAACACTAGAATAACAGTATAGAATTACATTTTACTAACATGTCATTTTGTTTACATTTGGGTTATGTGATCAATATCAGCATGGTGTTTTCTGTCTGTAGTTTTTTTCTTCACTTTGTTGAAGTAGGAATTGATTTTTGAGCAAACGCACTACTAAGGCTAGTTACATTTTTATTTATTATGTTTTTTTTTCTTCATCTAATGCCATCTGGATATCATAATTTATTTCAAGTGTGAGTAATGTCTGTGATTTGAGATTGTTGAAGGTGAATATTTGCAAGTATGTTTGTTTAAGTATTTGTTTGTCCTTGATTGAGTTATAGAAGATGGTAAAAGAGAATAAAGGGCACGCGTACACACACACTAAAACCAAAGCAAAAATGTAAACAAAACAAACAGTGCACCAATTCAGTTAAGTAAAAGTACTTGGTGCAGCACATGGGTATTCCGAAAATGATTCATCAAAGTTAGAATTGCCTAAATCAATCACAAACACAAAAACACACATAAGCAAAATGACATGTAAATAAAAATGTAATTTTATACTGTTGTTCCAGTTTTAATTTCATACAGTAATATAAAAAAAAGAGTAAATACTGAAATTCTAGTAACATCAAACATTTAAATCACTGAAAGCACTTCAGGAAATTGTGTGAAAGAGGTGCAGAGAATAAATGAAACATGTTTTGTTTTTTCATATAGTTCTAAATTTTTCTTCCCATTCATAAATGTTATTTTATTATTCATTTATCATATTTAGTGGAGTAGATCTTTTAATTCAGTGTTGCTGCTTATTTGTGAGTTGAAAACCTGTTTATGTACATTGTTCCTTTTGTAGTTATAGGGTGGGAAAACTGTGTTACTTGTGTGGTATTCTTTCTGTTAACTATGATTATGTGGTGCCTGAGGCAGAAACCTTTACCTATTATAGCATTTACCACAACTAGTGTCGCCGTAGGAAGAACTTAACCTCGATTTGGCTCGTATCCCCAATGCCGGATGATTATGAGTTACATCTGACCTGTAACATATTGCTCCTAACTACACTTGGAGCACTTAGTACTGGGGTCTAAATGTAATGTAGTGAAGTCAAAGAAGTTTTCATTCATGTAATTAGATGACACAATGCAATATTTCTTCTTAGTTAATAGAGAGTCTTCATCAGTAACTTTAGAGATGACAAACTGTGAACCGTGAACATTTTGTAAGGGGATAGAAGTATCTAGATTGACTTGTGATTGGATTTGCTTTTAACATTAAGTCTTGGCTTGTGGAAAAAAGTTTTTTGACTATAGTGAAACTGTTTAAAAGTATGATCATCTTTCCCCGTCCTAAATAAGTCATTCATTTTTCTCATTGTTTGATTTTTGTAAATGGAAAAATAACTTTCGTCCACAACATACTTTAAAACAAAGTTTTGTCTATATCTTTTCATTTATTATTAATTGATCTTCTCTCATTAGCTTTTAGTTATTCCCATTTTCTTCCATCAGTTGCATTTGAACTACAGCATCATATTTTCAACCCAATAATAGTTACTCTTCTTATAAATTACCTACTTTATCTATGTGTTTCAAGCATTTAATGTATTACTGAAGTTGCTTTTGGATTTTTGTAACTAAACTGGGATTGTACAAAATTCTACACGAGTTAGAATCGGTATGTATAATAGGATTATACTGTCTCCATTATTGTGTTTCTACTTGAGTCAATTTTTCCTTATAAGAGCAAGAGATATTGTTGATAGTTTGTCTATTAGATGGTATAAGCAATTGCAGTGTTGTCATGATAACTTTAATATCTGGTCTGACAATGGAACATGATAAACATTAACCCATATATTGCTCTGGTAAGGCAAACAGTGCGGATATGGTACGTTATTTGCTGAAAATTTTTGACACCTACATGTGAGATACTTTAGAATAATTTGAAAGCAATATGGAAGGATCTAAATCAATTCATTTTTGAGAAGCTTATAATGGATAATAAAAAATTCCTGTGGTACAACTGGGAAGTATAACATGTACTCAAGAAGCAAAGATTTTTACATGCAATAGTATAGAAGTTGGAGGATCCATCTTAGCATGATAATTAGTAGTCATGTGCAGAAGTGTCTAATAATAATTGATAAAATTGTGATAGAGTGCACGCCCCGGTGGCAGTCTCCCTAAACACCCCCATCTTTCTAGTTTCCTCTTCCAACGTACTTTTGACCTCCACTAATATTTACTTTAAATTCTTTCAGTGTTTTTGGTAAATTATTCATCAATTCTCTTGGCAATTTATTCCAATCCCTTACACCCTTTCCTACGAAAGAAAATTTTCCCACATGCTTATGCCCGAAATCAAGTGCCAGCTTGTGGTCATGGTCATCTTTACCCTTCCAAGCACCTCTCTTAATTTTCCCACCAATCTCTTTTTATGTTTCATCACAAATATAGGCCTTGTACACACCCACGACTCTGTTCACTCTCCTTCTATCCTCCAATGGATCACACTCCAGCTCCTTTATCATATTAGTTACCGATTGTGTTTTGCGGTAATTTCCAAAGACAAATCTGGCAGCCCTTCTCTGCACCCCCTCCAACTCCTGTATTTGATACCCAAAATGTGGGTCCCATACTACACCACCAGCAGTGGTCTGACCAAAGTTTTGTACCCCAATCCCTTACTTCTCTAGTGCATCCCCTCATCACTCTTTCCAACAGGTGAAGGACTTTGAACCCTTTCCCTATTACCTGTCCAATGTGTCCTGACCAGTTAAGTCTGCTAGCAGATGTTATACCGAGATACAGTAGAACTCCAATTATCTGAATCGCTGAATATCCTAATCACTTTTTAGATATAGGAGAGTGGTTTGTGTGTGATTCGTCAGACCCTGGGTTTGAAATTCTAAATGATGAGCTTATTGAAAGTGTCGAGGAAGAAAATGACCTTAATGTCGAAGACGAATCATCAGCTAGCAAAGCATTATCCACTCTTCAAACTGCATTGAAGTGGATGGAGCATCAGCCCAAGTGTGACCACATGCAACTTCTCACTGTCAAACGGATGAATACAGTCCAACAGCTTGCTTTGACCGAGATGTTCAACAAGCAATGACTTTTATTTACAGTACGGTACGTATATACTTTACCAATGTACAGCACTTGTAAGTACGCTTAACATGTAAAAATGTTGCCTTTTCATTTAATAAATTAAAAGTTCTTTTTGTTTAAAAATATTTTTTTCCCCCAATTTTCAACATGCATACATACAATAATTAATTAAAATAGATCCTTTTTTGGAAAAAAATCCAACCATCCAAATTTTTGTTTCTCCGAATGGGGTCCGGTCCCAATTGATTTGGATAGTTGGAGTTCTACTGTATTTACATTTCAAGTCTTCGATTAGTAGCACCTTCCCCACTTTATAATCGTACTCAACCTTTAGCGTTTTATCTGTGTACCTAATAAGCTGACTCTTCTTTGCATTTATTTTCATCCCATGTTGACTCACCCAGCTAGTTATGCTATCTAGATCACCCTGCACCTGTATACAGTCTTCTATTGTTTTGATCCTTTTATATAACATTGTCATCTGCAAACTATTTAACTTCTGACAGTAAACCATTAACACAATAATTCATTAGAATAACAATCGTCTCAATACACTGCCCTGTGGGACTCCCATGTTCACTCCTACTTCTTTTGGTACTCCATTTCCTACCCTAACTTTTTGCTTTCTACATTTGAGGAATTCTTCCACCCAGCAAATCACCTTTTTATCTGCTCCAATAGTTTTTACCTTATTTAGCACCATTTTATGGCTCACTCTGTCAAAGACCTTTGAAAGATCTAGTGCCACACTATCAACTTGCCCCCCCCCCCCCAATCCATTTAATCAGAAATGTCTTGCATTTAGCCTACTAACTGAGATTCGCATGAATATCCTTGTTTAAAACCATGTTACCAACTTGAAAACCACTTACATTCCTCACAGACACGTCTGATATGGTTGCATATTATTCTCTCCCTTACTTTACCTACCACTGATGTCAAGCTGATTAGCCTATAGTTTTTTACTCCTATTTGTCACCCTCCTCCTTTTTGGACCGGAACTACTATCGCACTTTTCCAGTCCTCTGGTAAACAACAAGTATCCAAGACTCGATTAAATAATGTTTTGAGATAAGGTACAATTACTATCTTTAAGACATCTGTAGTAATATTATCCACACCTGCCCCTTTACGCTTTTTTAGATTCCTTAGTTCCTTCATGATTTCTTCATATTTAATTTCAAATTTTTTAATCTGCTCACTTCCATCTGTGTGGAAAGGCTCGTTTTCTGATATAACACTGTCTTTTTTAATTCCTCAGTTACTTCTTCTCCATCCTTATTTATAATTGTCTCAACACCCTCTCTTCCCCTCAGCTTTCAGATATAGCTATCGAAATTTCTAGACGCATCAGTCAGAGGTTCACCTGCATCAATAGTATTCTTCATAAATTCATCCTTGGCCAGTTTCATTGACATTATTAATTCCTTGATTATTTGTTTCAACAATTCCCTACTGCCTTGCTGTTTCTTAACTCTGTTATGTTCACCTCCCTGTTATAGTATGTAGATTCAGTAATTCTCTTTATTTCTGTTTTGGAATAAACATTTCTTCACCCTTTTTTATTATTTCCTTGAACTCTTCCCACTTTGTCTCCACTATACTTGTGCTATTCTTCCATTTAATAAAATTAACCCTGAAATATTTTTCAGTTCCAAAATTTGTGCCTTTTTATAATTGTATCTATTTCCCCTTTCTTTTCAGACCACTGGTTATACTGAATCCCCTTATATCCATCAGAAATGCATTGTGGTCACTTATTCCTTTAATTACTGAACACCCAATAAGGATATCATCATGCTTTATTAGGAAGATATCCAACATGTTTTGTCTCCTTGTTTTCTGCTCAACCACGTCTAAAGCTTCCTTCTCTGTTCCTACCCAGTTGACACCTGGTAAGTTCAGATAGTAACAATTCTATGCTCACTTATGAACTCTGAATATGAATTAGTATCTCCCCAAGAGTGCCATCTTTATCATTTATTCTTCCACTACGTTATGCAGCCAACACCCTGACTTTTTCTTTATTTGCCCAGAAGTCTATCCCAAGTAACTCATGGTAATGATATCTGAACACCATTGAACTGTAGTAGTCTTTGCTAACCAGTCTGATTACCCCTCCCCCATGTTGTATTTTAAATGACTCTTCTTCTTACTTCTTGGCTATTGGACTTCGTTCTTTTTTTTTTTCTGGTCGCCAGTGATCAATGTCCTGTTTTTGGTAAACCTATTACTCGATTCCATTTATTAACACATTATCCAATTCTAAAATCTGCAAAGATACAAAAGTCCTTTGCAGCAGTAACTTTTACAACTAAAAGCGAACACCCAAACTTTTCTCACGCTCGCCCAATTTCATCACCATCCTTTTTCATCTCTCTAGTAACCAATTTTCTCAGAGTAATTATCCTTGCTTTATAGTTTCTCTAAGTAATGTGTTATACTACAGCTCTCCCCAAGTTTACCATATATTTGTTAAAATATTATAGTAAACTTTTCTCAAAGGACCTTGGTATCTCTTCACTTTGTTAATGGTTACAATACATTTATGACAACAATAACATGAAACCAATTTAATAACACTTTTCAGTCCTGTCACAGGAGTGCCGTGCCTTCACCAGTCCACTCTTCAACGAAAAGTCTGTAATGATAACATTTTGGTATAATTTCTTTTATCAGCTACATCAAAGCTTATGAAAACAAAATATGGTGCAACTAATATTCCTATTAACCGAAACAATTCAACAATAATTATTATATTATTTAATATATTAAATATTTTAACCTCTTGACTTATCGGAGTATATAGCTAACAAGTATTTACAATGGTTAACTATATTGTAATTATCTAAGGTCATTACTTTCTTGACCTTATATATACAAGGTCCGGCAATAAAACCTCCCACATTTCACGTAGCCGGTGTGCGGGTTGTAGTGAGGATACTGATGTGGAATGTGTTTTGTTTTAAAGAGGTGTGTCTGCCATTTTCAGTGTGCGCCATGTCATGGCTTGGTGAGCATCATGCGTTTGTTGTGGAAGAATTTATTCGTAACAGTTGTTCGCAGATTTTCGGAGACGATTCGAACTTGATCGTGTCCCGGATAGAAAAACTATTCAACTGTGGGTGTCAAACTTTAGAAAGACAGGTTTAGCACTAAAAAAAAATCTACAGGCCGTCCTCGGACTGCAACAACGCCGGAAAATTTGGCGCGTGTGTGCGTGTCTATGCAACATTCACCAATCTTTGGGGACACTTAAAGCCTATAGTGTACAAACATCATACCACAACACTGCAAGCACTTGGAGACCATTACCCAAGAAGTGGCAGCCATTCCAAGAGAAATGATGCGAAAATGTATGGAGAACTTTCTGGATAGACTTTGTCAATGTGTCAACAATGGAGGGCAGATATAATTTTTAAAACCAAATAATTAAAAATGGCAAAGTATGTATTTTTCATAAATAATAGTAATTATTCTGTATCATATTTAGTTTTTATGTGACAACACATTAAAATGAGGGAGGTTTTATTGCCGGACCCTGTGTATATATATATATATAAAATCAACAATAAATAAAAGACTGATTTTTCAAATGTAAAACCCATGTAACCAGCTACACATGAATTTCTGAATGAACAATTCATTCACAGGAAGAGGGCATCTGGACCATAAAGGTCTATAATAGCATTACAAGCTTGAGGCAATATACAGCCATATTTTACAAAAACAAGTGACAAATTTACACCACTTCTGCGGTCTCCGCTTCAAAACACTTTCACAACAGTTCTTCATAACAGTAGTCAACATAAAACATGTCCATTAATGTCTCTATTTAATTAACAATGCATCCACATCAACTTAGCTGTGTGGTATCTGTTTAAAAGGTTTAAGGGAATGACATTATATCTTTCTCTAATTTTTCCTCATTTGGGTAGGCTACTGTATAAGAGTTCCAATTACTTTATATGGTCCTTCGTGTAAAAATTGAAATTTCTTTATCTCGTTGTTTATCACTGAGGATTTCCAATGGGTTTGGATTAGTACCAAATCTCCTATGTTACATACTGTGGGTTTTTTCGTGAATCTTGGTTTCTTTTCCGTGTATCAGCACATTTCTTCAATTCCTCACATGCTATCCTAAACTTGTCTGAATAGCTATATGTGGGAGCTGGGAACTGAATGACTTCATACACAATATGAAGAGGTTTCTTTCTAAACACGAGTTCAAAAGGTGTTACCGAAGTAGAGTTGAGGGATGGTGTTAATAACGTCTTCTATAGCATTTAATTCATATGACCATCTTTTGTGGTTCTCATGGCAGTACGTTCGAAACCAACGTCTTAATTCCTTCATAACTCTTTCTACTGCATTTCCTTGGGGGTGTTAGAAAGAAGCTTTAATTATTTCAATACCTAAATTCTCAAAGCACTCAGTCCATACTTTGCTTACAAACTGCGGTCCGCTGTCTGTCAAAACTTTTTTTGGTTTGCCTACATGAGGTATGTAGTCATTGATAACCCAGAACAAATCACTTTCGCTGTACCTTTCTTTAAGGGATATAGTTTTACATATTTATAAAAAAAAAAAATCCAGTATGACACATTTGCGTTACACTCCCATGAGACATTGGTAGTGGACCAAAAATGTCTAGGGCTACTAGTTCATTGTGTCCATTTGGTAGCGCACACACTGCATTTCTCTAGCACGCTTAATGTTGTCGGCTTTAACCTTTTGATATAACTCATAATTGGTAATTACCACTTGTATTCTCTGGGCCATGTTTGGAAAGTACAGTGTTTCTTTCATAATTTTATGACATTTATTTGTGCCATAGTGACAACAACTAAAATGATGTTTTAAGATGAAATAGTTGACGTAATTTTCAGTATCCATATCTTCCATTCTTCACTCTCTGCATGGTCCCTTTTAAACAAAATTCCATCAATTATTGAGTATAATTCTTTTAATTTGGGGTTTGTCTTATCATCCTCTAGTTTGTGTATAGTTTCTTGTATTACTCTGTCTTTCTCTTGCTCTTCCTGTATGAATTGCTCCTTTTCTCCCTTTAATATAAAATATTTGTAGTTCCTTCATTCCTAAAGGGGTTGATTCCGTATTCTCTAATCCTAGGGGCATTCTACATCTACATCTGCATATATACTCTGCAGTTCACAAAACTGTGGTTCGTAGAGGGTGCTCACAGCACCAAACCTATTCTCTTTGCTGTGCATTCGCGACAAGGCATTAGCCAGACAGTTATCTTCTCCATGTATATATCTAATTTCAAAATTAAATTCTTGTAATAACAAAACCCATCTAGCCAGTCTACCACAGACTAGTCTACATTTCATCAGAAAAGTAAGTGTTTTGTGATCAGTGAAAACGATGATTTGTCGACCTAATAGCAGATATCTGAACTTTTGGAAGATCCAAACTATAGCGAGTGCTTCCTTCTGTGTAACGCAGTAATTACATTCTCGGCTGGCAAAGGTGAGATTTTTTTTTTTTATTAACCCTCCGTTTTCTTCTATCTGTTGAAAATTTCAGCCCCTAAACCATAATCCAAACTATCTGTTTGGACACAAATAGGTAGGTCCCAATTTGGGGCATATAAACTCACTTTTTTTCTTTACTTCTTGAAAGTCATTTTCGCATTGCTCATTCCAATGCCAGTGTGAGTTTTTCTTTTTTAATTTTTCGAAGTGGGGACTATAGAGTATTTGTCCCCTAGTGTATTTGCGATAATAGTTAGAAAGCCCTAAGAAACTTATTAACTGCTTTTTATTATGTAGTCTTGGGAACTCTCTGATTGCCTTAAGTTTTTCCTCATTTGGAGTAATCACCGTAGGGGTAATCGTATCTTCCAAAAATTCAATTTTACTAGTCAATAATACACATTTCTTCAACCTTATTGTCATTCCACCTCTTCTTAGAGCGGTCAAAACCTCTCTTAAAGTTCTCCAATGTTTTGTAATCGACTCGCTAACAATCAAAATAGCATCCACATAGACAAATACTTTGCTCAGTAGATCTTTGCCAAGGACTAGGTCTAGTGCCCAGATGAAGTTTGCCACTGCATTATTTAATCCAAAATATAAAACTCTGAAATTGTAGCTATGGCCTTGGTACAAGAACGCTGTATATTTCCGTGATGGTTCTGCTATTGGTATCTGCCAGTAAGCTGCCGTAAGGTCCAAGGAAGTTAGGAACCCCCCCCCCCCTCTCCCCCAAGACCCAGCAGTAATTTGTCTGTAGGTGGAGGGTGGTCTCTTTCCATTACTAGAACTTTAAGGTTCTCGCATCTAAAACAGTTCGAACTGATTGGTCAGCCTTGCTAACCACTACTATTGGGTTGTTAAATGGACTGTTTGATCTCTCTATTATCTTCCATTTAATCATTCTTTCCATTTCCTCATCAGCTTGTTTCCTCTTTAGCAAATGGTATGGTATATGGTTTCACAAAAAAAGGAGTCTTGCAATTAACAGTAAAATGACATTCATAACCTGTTACTAGTCCTGGTGTATCTGAAAACACATCACTGAATTCATTTAAAATGTTCCTTAAAATTTCTTTATTTTCATAATTAATGTAATCCTCTCTGACTATTAAATTGTTCTCCTCAACTTTCTGTATTATATCTGGTCGTATTGTTGTTTCTATAGACTTAACTATGTTCTCATGAAATTTATTTTCTTTCGTGATTCCTACTGCAGTTCCCCAAATCAATACATGAATTGTAGTTTCCAGTTTATCTTTCCAAAAAATTTTCATACGTATCTGTAATTTTCCATATTGTATCGGTAATTCTAGGGATCCGCGTTCAAAATCCATAACGACCTTGAAGGACCTCAACCAGTTTATGCCGAGAATGCAATCAGTTGTAAGTCCAGGTACCACAAAGACAACAAAATCAAAAAAATATTCCTCTGTGTTTACGTTTAAGTACCTGCTTCCTTATTAATTTACTTCTTCCCCCTGTTGCAGTTAATGCAGACATGCCACTTACTGGTTTTCTATTTTAATTTCTGACTGTGTTGCAAGGTTTTGAAACCTTTCAAATAGACTTTATGAAAAACACGATATTTCTGCACCTGATTCGAGAATTACCACCCACTTTCTTTCCATAGACTGTTACTAAAATAACTGGTGCTCTAACTAGTTGCTCTTCACTTTTCAACTGCTCTTCTAGTAATGCTTCTCTAGGATTATTGTGAAAAACACTACACACTGATACTATGTCATTTTCATGGGTGGGTCCATTTTGTACTTTTGCCTCCTTCGGGACCATAACTTTGGCGTTTTCTAATTTTTTTGATCTTCCTTACTCACTTCTAGGTTCCTACATGGATCAAGTGTAGTCTCATTGCTTTCTCCATTCGCATGAGATTGAAAATGTCTTTCTGGAAAGCCATTCCGTCGCCTTCATGTTATATTTCTCACATTAGCTATACATCTGGTGGGGAAAAATTGTTCAGAACTAGGATCTGACTTTGGATCAGAATGGCGGTTATTGTTCCCTAAATCTACATGCCTGTCATATTTGTTACTGTCCAGTCGTTGGCGGTTACTAAAATAGTGATTGCTTGTATACTCTCCTTGGTTGTGGCTGTAGTATGAAACATTTTTACAATAATCCCTTTGCTGTCTAAAGTTATTGTTATTGTGATCCTTATTCTTACAACTTTTATAATACTGTCCATTGTCAAGCCTACATAATAATTGTTCAGCTTCTTCAATGCTCCTGATATTCTGGGTTGTAAAGATGTCTTGTATTTTATCTGGCATCCTGCTAACAACGTCTCTCACTATCTCTTCTTCAAAGAGTGGATTAGTAAAAAAATAATTCTTTGCTGCTTCACCGGCAAAAAAGTCTAAATACAAGTCTCGCCCATCGTCTCCCCTTGCATAGTTATCTTTTTTCGTTGTACTGCCTCTCCTAAGATCAGAAATAATTCAAAAAATTAGTTTTTAATTCATTATATGTTTTGCACTTTTGAATTTGTCGCTCTCCCCATACCTGAGCTCTGTCCCTAAGATGCTGATAAAAACAGTCAATGTTTTCTGTGTTATTATAACTTTCCAAAGTCCTATAAGCGTCAAAGCTCTTTATGAATGTAACCAGGTGAATATTCCCATTATCCCAGAATTTAACAATTTCGATTTTGTCACTGGAAGAAATGGTTATTTTTTTCAAATTACCACAAGATTTTAGGGTTTGTGCCTCTTTACATTTTTCATGTACTAGTTTAATGTTATATAATTGCAGTGTTTGTTGGATGGTATTCACTTTAGTTTCCATATTATTAAATTTATCTTCTATTGAACCAAGATTTTGGACTAAGCAGGTGGTGGCTTACTACCTCTGTACAAGTTTCGTGTTGTGTACTTAATGTATGGAGGTCTGTTACTATTTTCTTGACCTGATCTCCCATTCTTGTGTAACTCCGTTCTACTATACAGATTTTATCTTCTGAACTTTTCACTTTTAGTGTTAAGTCCATGATGGCTAGATCGGTGGTGTCTGTGTGTTTTTATAATGTCAATTTGGTTTGTTAATTCATATGTATTTTTTTCACAAATCATTTTACTAGCTTCTACTTCCTTTATAATATTGTCTATTTGAGTAGTAACATTCCGAAACTGTAAAGTAAACTGATTTTTTAAGCTCTCATGTTATTTTGCAAGTTCTGCAGACAACTTGAAGTTTAACTGTGACTGTGATTGTATAACTTATTCCGATAGCGCATTTATTTTTTCAGCCAACGCGTACTGTGTTTGTCTACTTTGTGAAAAGATGCCTAATATTAATTATTTCAACTCAGAAGATAGTTGAGTGTTCATGCCCGATTCTGGTCCGTTACGGTTACTCGGTACCAGTGTTTCAACGTAGGTAATTGGTGATGATGTATTCTCAGGGAACCCATAAAAATCTTCAGAAACATCATTACTGTTTATAGTTCTATTCTCAGAAGGGTTTTATGGCTGCACTTCCCCAGAATCTTTAGGTTCCTGCATATTTAAAAGAAGTTGCAGAAAGTAGTAATACAACCTACTAATAAGTCCTTTACCTACTGGTGGGGTATTAACCTTAAATTCAGAATCAACATTAAATCAAAATCAACCACTTTCTAGTACATATGAAATTATTCGTTATGGTGGATTTCTTATAAATTGAGTAAAGATAGATCACTTAACATGCGCAATTAGTTGCCAATAGGAGAGAGAGGTTAGGTCCAGGAAATAATTAAATTCTTAAGAATTATTGGCACTAAATACTCATATAATCAAAGTTTAGTACTGTATGATGTCCTGAAATACTTTAGTGCACTATAAAAATTCACTTACCTCCATAAATGACATGCGTTGTTTGTTTACGCATTTTTCCGAGTAAGTCTGCCGCCGCAACTGCCAAAGGTACTACATCTGTGAACAGCTGTTTGTAGTTGGCAACTGTATATGCCGCTTAGTTGTGGATATTCCACCGGAGGCGCTGTGGTAGACTCGTTATCCCGTTTGTGTTGAATGTTCTTCCTTATCGACGAGATTTGGTTAGTTGCCCGGTGTTGTTGTGATTTGTACTTTCTTAGTTACTGCAGATCTGCTGCGCGATCACTATGTTGTATTTTAAATGACTCTTCTTTTTCTTACTTCTTGTTGGACTGTTGGACTTGTTATTTTTTTGTTATTATTATTTTATTTTTTACTGGTCGACAGGTCTTTTTGCTTGTTCAAAACTTTAGACTTATTCATTTTATCTTTTCTACTTTAAAATAAATTGTAAACCTTCTATGACTTGATTCCATTTATTAACACATTATCCAATACTAAAAACTCCGAAAATACAAAAGTGCTTTGCAGCAGTAACTTTTACAACTCAAAGCGAACACCCGAACTTTTCTCACGCTCGCCCAATCTCATCACTATCTTGTTACTTTTTCATCTCTCAAGTAACCAATTTTCTTAGAGTAATTATCCTTGCTTTATAGTTTCTCTAAGTAATGTGTTATACTACACCCAGTTGCTCCTCTTATCTCTGCTGTCTCTGTACCCCTATAACTACTTGAGGTTCGTTTATCCCTCTTAGTTTTCCAAACTCCATTACTTTGTTCATTATACTTCTACAGTTTACCAGTAACACTCTTATCACTGGCTTATCACCCCCCCCCCCTTCTGTTATTGTTTCAAAAGCTGCTTCTACTTCTTTAGTATTAGTGATTTTTCTAACTGTGGATCTACAATCAATATCCCTTTGATTATCTATTTTTAACCCATAACAAGCAGCCCCAATCTGAGAAAGGTGCAGTCCTGACCCCTTCTTCACTGTAAGTGGGCTCCCTTATAGCTTTACGAGTAGTTCTTGCTCGTTAATGTTCATAACTGACTGGTGTAAGGTCTGGAATCCTTCATGAAATTGTGATAGGGCCCCTGTTATTCCTTATGTACATCAGTGATTTGTGTAACATAATGGATGGAGAATATGATATTTTCTGCCGATTATGCTATTATTTGTCATAAAATATTTTTTAGTGTGTGTGTGTGTGTTTTGGGTGATGGGAGGGCTTTATGAAAGGGTAGTAAAGGAATTGGATTGGGTTCAAAGAAGAGATGCCTGATTCGTAACAGGTACATATTTCTGCAGGGAACGTGTAAGATATTGAAGGATTTCGGTTAGGAAGATTTGGAACTCTGTAGGCACTTCTCTCATTAGGAAATTCATGACACAGTTGTTTCAAGGTTACAGCAAACACATTTTATTACAAAGAATATTCATATCCAAAAATAAAAGAAAAATAAGATGAGTTAAGCCAGAAACTATTCTTTTCTGTACTAATTTTTCCCTGTGAGGAATTGGGGAAGGCTTTATCAAGTAAGAAAACTTGTAATTTGATATTGATAGGTCTCAAGGATAATAACAGGCTTACAAAAAGAATTTTCACCCATGTTTACAAGAGTGAGAAGGGCAACCAGTGGATCCAAGGAGTAAAGGAAGATATGATTGAGTTTGGAATAATAAAAGATATAATACAAGATACAGCAACTTTCAGGAGATCGATCCAAATTTTCAAGGGTTTCTTGAAGAAGAGGAAATTTAATAACATATGGACCGAAGAAGGGAGGAAACAGCAAAATGAAAGGATGAAGAACTATTGGAAGTCGAGAAAAAAAGAATTGAAATGCATGTACAAGATTACTTTTCATGGTCGTTAGATGGCCCTAATCGAAGAGGAGGATGTCCAGAGGAACTGCACCGGCCATCCTGATCACTCCAGGCAAATGCCAGAACAGCTCCTTAACCCTTTGACTGCTGTAGACGCGTTAACGCGCGTGGCTACTACTGCGCCCAGGTGCTCCAGACGTGTATACACGCGCCGCCTTGCCGCTCTGTCTCTGCTCCAGACGTGTATACACGCGCCGCCTCGCCGCCCTGTCTGTACTCCAGACGTGTTAACACGCTAGCCTCTTAGCGGCCTGGCTATGAAGCCATATTTCCACCCAGGGTGGTTAGCTGTTTTGCTCATTCGGCCCTTGAGCATTGGCAGCTGCGATCTAATTTGTGTTGCTCTTTTCCTTTTAGTTTTCGCTGAGAAAATGGCATACAGTCATTATTTTTTTTAACTGCTTAACGTCTCTTAACAGCGAGGTTTTTAGAGATGTTAAAGAATGGGGGGCAAGGAATGGTAAGGAATTCGGCTATGGCCTTTTGAAGGAAGCATCCCGGCATTCACCTGGAGTGATTTGGTGAAACCATGGAAAACCCAAATCTGGATGCCTAGACGGGGATTTGAACCATCGTCCTCCCGAATACGCCGTCGTGTTTGTACCGCGGAAGAAATCATGGAGATTATTACTAGAAGCGACAGTGAATATAATCACTTTAATATGGATGACAGTGATAACCCTTCGACAGGATCTCGATGTAATTTTCCTAAGCTGTGTACATCAGCTAGTGGAAAATGACCATTTTTCAGAGTTTGAAGCTACAGATTGTTCGAGCGAAATGTGTGGAAAAAGAGAATGCTTTAGTGACGTGTTTGACAGCATGTGCTTGTCGATTAAGCTGCAGGACACAAGTGTGGATTACGTTAACATTCCAGCAGTTTGTCATTTTTCCTGATATTTCTAACGGAATATCATATGATATCTAATGCTGGTGAGACCAACAGATACGCGAGAATCAATTCACACTATATTTTCACTATGAAGTGGTTTAAAAACTTTAGATGTTATATTAACTGTATTTATTTTGTATCTGCGGTTTCAAATCGCAGAGCGACAGCAGAAGAACTCCACACACAACGCTCCAGATGTATTCAGCACACAGCGGTCCGGTCTAATGCGGCATTCCAGCGCAGGTAAACAGCTTAGGCGTAAACAAAGAAGCACTCAGCGAGGGCTCGGCCGGCCGAACCGTAGCAGTTAAAGGGTTAAGATAAGCCCATGGGTGCCTCCTGTCATATTCTGTATATTCTTTCTCAATTGTATATGTATGCAGCCTTTCTCACTTGTATACGTATGTACATTAGAATAGGTATAATGTAGCCTTTATCACCCACTTTGTAATGAATTGCAGAGTGATAGAAACAGAGAACTGTGTTGTTTTCTGTTGCATTGTAGCTTCCAAGCCAGATATTGCAGTGGTTATTTTATTTCAGTAAGTTACAAATCTTGGTCTGAAAAGGACAAATACCCAGATTCCTGTTCTTGCTATTATTATTGTAGACCATGGTTACATATCCTTTCTAATTAGTTATCTCAGTAAACTATAAAATTACAAATCCTCAATAGTTGTTTATAGCTGTTCATGTTAAACAGACATTTATATTTAAATGCTTCCTGGCTTAAGGAGATGGCTGTGTCCTACAACACATCTTTAACTACTGCATTAGATGACTCATTACAATGTTATGGTCGACAGCATATCTAACATTGTCTGGCTTTGGTTAATTTTGTGTTGATATCCAAGACTGATGATATATCCTGTATTTGAAGCAATGAATAAGGCGATGGTGTGTGTGTGTGTGTGTGTGTGTGTGTGTGTGTGTGTGTGTGTGTATTTATTGGGATAGTTGGCTTGCCACTTTTACACATAATAAACCCTTTTCTGTATATTTTTATATTTTAAGTTGTAATTTTTAATTAAAATGACAATTTAATGTCTGGTTGGTCTCTTTACAACCAGCAATACATGTACCAAGCATGGTGGGTGAGAAGTAACAAACTGACCTCATATTCGGGAGGATGCAGGTTAAAATCTTCATTCGGCCATCCAGATTTTAGTTCCATGGTTTCTAAAAATAAATCCATGTGAATTCCAGGATGGTTTCTTCATAGTGTCATGGTCAAATTCTTTCCTCTTCCTTGCTCCCTGTTCTTTCCTGTCCCTACTGACCTATATTGATGAAGCATAAATGAGATTTCATGTTTCTAAGCTTTATCTGTGGTGTGACTGACACTTTTACAGCCAGATACCAGTCAGTTACACCTTAAACTTTTTTTACTACATTCCCATTAACTTTAGCTGTTCTCTTAGTATGTCGATAACCACATTCTTGATATTCTATCATGCTGTATAGCCACAATAAAAAACATTTTGTCATTTCACCTATTCTTGATCTTACATACGCAGTAAAAAGTTGACTAAAGTCAAGACACAAGGAAGAGTTTTTTTTTTAATTTACGCTATTCAAAATAAACTTTTCGTGACTTAGAATAATAGTGTTGTTGATTGAAAAATTATTTGTAGAAGTCTTTAACATCCTCTTCTGAAATTGTCTGAAAATGTTTCATGAAACTTTACAGATCTGTTGAATTTAACCCTAACTTGCTGTTTTCAATAACCACAGTTCACTAGGAGTCAAATCAGAACATGAAAAGCCCCGCAGGGGCCTGGTACGCAACTGCCAGGTACAGGTTTGACAAACCCGCGGTGCCCGAGCTGGAAACTTGTTAGCACCGCAAGTTTCCCACACCGTAAACTCCTACCATGCTTCAACGACCACCACAGGCCATGGCGGTGGAATGTTGTGTGCCTTGGAGAACGGGGATCTTGGCTTAATCGCCCGGATCGCAAGGGCGATACAAACCTCTATTAAAAAAAAGTCAACCTCAAGGTGAGTAACCTGCAGAGGAGATGAATGGGTGGTGAGGCAAACCACTCACTAATGTTCAACCTCAGGGGCACCTGCTGCACCCCTGTTGTTTTGGGCTTGATGGCGTGATGCGGGGGCTCCACGTCACTCGACATGTAGTTCCTCTGAACTCGTGGGATCAAAATTTCAGATCTCCCAAATGCTTCTTTTTCCTCCTCCTCTGTTGGCTGGGGCATGCCGCAGAGGAAATGTCACTCTAATGCCCCCCCCCCTCCCCAAAAAAAGGTAGTGGTAAGTGGGTGAGAGTGGAAAGCCCTCCTCTAGGAAAGGAACAAGGTAACAGAAAGGGTTATCTTATTGATAATGCCTTTATAATTATGACAAGAATGGAGGGATCCTTTGAAAAGGTCTCTCCGTTTTATATTCAGAAAGGTTTGGAGTGAATTGCTGGGACATTAAAAAGCATGAAAAAGCTGAGGAATGGGACACTGCTTCTGGAAACATCTACCCACAAGCAGGCTGTCATAATCCTTAAGTGTGAGAAGCTCGGGGAGTTTGCAGTGAAATGCGAACTCCATAAAACTCTGAACTCCAGCAAAGGAGTGATTACTTGCAGAGACCTCATAGATATAGAGTCTAAGGAACTCCTTAAGGAGTGGCAAACAGAGAATGTGGTCAGGTTAGGCAGATTTCACGAAGGGTGAATAGCAATCTTGAAAAGACTGCCACCTTTGCCCTGCGTTCGACACTCCGACGTTGCTGAATGGCTATTTAAACCTAAATGTTTGCCCGTATGTTCCAGACCCGATGCGCTGCTTTAAGTGCCCAAGGTTCGGGCATACAACGGCGAACTACAAAGGAAACCCCACCTGTGGGAAATGTGGAAAGGCAGCTCACGAGCCTGGTACTGTTTGCACCCTCCCTCAGGTGTGCGTCAACTGCTCCGGGTCACATCCAGCCTGGAGCAGAGTGTGTCAAGTGTGCCTTGATAAAAAAAAATGTACAGTAGTTGAAAACAAAGGAACGACTATCCTACGGCGAGGCAAAGAAACAGTTTAAGGCGCTTGCACCACTGATCTTTGCCACTAGCTTCGTCAAAAAGTTGTCAACTCCCGTCGGAATGGAAAGTGTTGCTACACAGACGTCCATTGTAGACACCGGCACGAGCACAATGTTCTCACGCCAGTGCAAATGTGGCGCAAAGCCCGTTACTGTCTTAACATCAAGGACTGCGGACGTCGGCAGTAACACTTCTTCAACCCCGACCACTAGGACAGCAGGTTCAGAAGCTCCACCAGCAGAAGCACAGCCATCCGCTACCACAGCTACAGCCGTTGCTCCCTCTGCTACAGTAGCAGCAGCAAATGCAGGACAAGCAGTAATGGCAACACCATCAGCTAGTAGCGGATGGCAAACTGTGCAAAATGTTCAGGGTCCGAAATGTAAACAAACGGACCCCACTAAGTTTGTCCCCTTTTGCTTCTCCTCCCAGATCCCCATCTGGCAGGGAGAAGAGGGGGAAAAGGCCTCGGCGGAAGAAGAATCCACGATCCTCCGAGGCCTTTACTGAATCGGAATTGTCTTCAGAGCCTGAAGACATCAAAATGCTGGTGGAGGAACCTGGTCCCGTTCCTCAGCAGCCACCGGACAATGACCCACATGACCCGGGGCGGGTGAGGTTTAATAGGTGAGATGGCTCCTATACTTCAGTGGAACCTGGATGGTTATCAGGCTCACAAAGAGGAACTAGAACTCTTAGCACGGTCTAACCCCTTATGTTTGTGTCCTCAAGAGACACATTTTAGACCGACACACCAACCGGTGCTAAGAGGCTACGACCTCTACAGGAAAGACGATACCGAGGATGATCGAGCGAAGGGGGGGAGTGACGGTGTTTGTCCTAAACGTCGTCCATTCTGAACCCGTTACTCTCACCCCTTCATTACAATCATTAGTGGTGAAAATAAACTGTCCAATCCAACTGACCGTATGCTCTCTCTATCTGCCATCCAGTCTGTCTGTCGCCTATGGCAAGCTGGCTGGCATTATACCACAATTAACTCGGGTCTTTCTCCTTTTGAGAGATTTCAACGCTCACTGTGCATTGTGGGGTTCCACCTCCGACTGCCCTAAGGGTCGAATGGTAGGTAGATTGATAGAGCAGGAGGAAATTTTTATCCTGAACACAGGGCAAATGTCTCATTTCATCACTGCTTCTAGTACGCCTTCTGCCATTGACCTTTCTTTGTGCTCCCCCTCAGTTGCGGACTCCGTGCATTGGGAGGTGGATCGCGACCGTCATGGAAGCGACTACTTCTCTATATGGATGCACATAGAGTTTAAATGGGAAAGAGTCAATAACTGACGCAAATGGAACGTCAGCAAAGCCAATTGTCCGCTATATTGCCGATCACTATGCCTCTGGCCCTGTAAAGGCATCAAGGAGATGGTGAATCATTTTACGGATGCGATTCACCAGGGCGGGACGTTTCCATGCCAAAATGCTCAGGAACGCTGTGAAGAATGCCCGTTCCGTCTTGGAATGACGAATGTCAGGGATGGAGGAGGGCGTTGCACCGATTTAAGATGCAACTATCTGCTGACAACTTAGCAGCGTTGCATATTGCAAGAGCCAAGGCACGTTCTGTTATTAAGGAGAGCAAGTATGGGAGTCTAACTGCCGCATATCTGTAAGTTACTCCCGCCCACCAGTATCTGGACTACTGGATCACGGACGTATGATTACCGATGAACGAAGCATAGTGCAGCTGATAGTGGAGAATTTCGCTGCCATCACTTCATCTGCCAGTTTTGATCCTCAGGTTTCCAGCAACGAAGGATTGCTGCCGAGAGGCGAGTGCTGTGCTTCGATTCGTCGGATACAGAGGCATACAACAGCCCATTTACATCTTGGGATCTCGAGTCGCCATTAAACAGTGCCTATGACACTGCTCCAGGGCCTCATATGATCCCGTACCAGATGCTGAGGCATCTTAATAAAAATGCTAAAGAGTACCCTCTAGATATTTTTAATGAGATTTGTACTGGAGGGCACTTCACTGACTCTTGGAAAGAAGCAATGCTTCTCCCTATTTTAAAGCCTGGAAAGGACAAGTTGTTGCCAGGTAGCTGCCGTAGCATCGCCCTTACAAGCTGCATCAGGAAGACACTAGAGCCACTTTCAGTGTGGCTTTAGAAAGTACCGTTCCACCTTGGACAACCTAATCCTGCTGGAAGCGGCAATACAAGACTTTTATCTGCAGCCAACACCTTGTTGGTGTGTTCTTCGACATTAAAAAGGCTTACAATACTACATGAATGGGGATTTAGGGGAAATCTCCCCAGTTTTTTAAAATAGTTTCTATTAGAACATTGCTTCCAGTACCAATTCTGTAGTGAAGTGTCAGATCTTTTTATCCAGTAAAATGGTGTACACAAGGGGTCAGTTTTAAGTGTTACCCTTTTTGCCATTGCTATTAATAGCATTGTAGCCATAAAAAGAGTCCCATATGGTACTTCCTATATGTGGATGACTTTTTAAATTTTTGTACATCGTCCAGCCTGAGAAGTGCTGAGCGGCAGCTGCGATTAACGGTGAGCAGGCTGGATGAATGGTCGTTCGAACACCGGTTTTCGTTTCTCTGCCGAGAAAACCTGGTGTGTACTTTTTACTCATAGCAGAAGTCTGTTAGCAGAGCCTCACCTTACCTTGAGGAACAGCGTTTTACGTTTTACTGATACTGTTCGGTTCCTGGGCCTCATTTTAGACACAAGGCTCAGCTGGCTGCCACATCTTAAAGATGTGAAAGCCAGAGCCTTAAAAGATCTAAACGTTCTAAAATGTCTCTGTGGCAGGTCTTGGGGTGCCGATCGCTCCTGCCTGCGACAGTTTTATAGAGCTTTTGTACAGTCGCGGTTGGAGTATGGTTGCATTGTATACAGTTCGGCATGGACAGTTATCTCTGGATGCTGGATAGTGTCCACCGTGCAGGAATACAGCTCGCCACGGGTGC
The DNA here is from genome assembly GCA_031002005.1 of Vandiemenella viatica. NCBI lineage: Eukaryota > Metazoa > Arthropoda > Insecta > Orthoptera > Morabidae > Vandiemenella > Vandiemenella viatica. The sequence continues at coordinate 387,031,467 of CM061921.1, forward strand.
CTACCACACCAGCCCGATACCCAGCATATGTGCCGAGTCTAGCGAGCCACCACTTTCCATCCACCGGTGTCTCCTCATGGTGTGACACTATATACAAATTCCGCAACTACTAGCAGTCCCGAGTACAACGTAATGATGCTTCCTAACTTTGTTCAGCACTAAACCAACAGCCATAGAGCGATGAAACTGTTCAGTATCTGTACAAAGGTCATTTTAGAACATTATGGTTGTGAGCTGCCCCCTTTTTATCACCAGGGCTGGAGTAAATCTCCTTCCTGTCTTTTAAAGAGGCCCAGAACGATTTTAGACCTGTCACGGTACAGCAAGCTGTTTACCACTGACAAGGTATTTATTAGAGTTTTTAACAACATTTTAAGACATAATCCTAATTTGCCACGGTATATACGGATGGGTCTAAGCAGGCTAACGGAGTAGGTTGCTCTGTCATGTTCCCTCGAGCGACTTGCAGATACGAACTGGATAGCAGGTGCAGTGTTCACACTGCTGAGTGCTACCCCCTGCTAAAGTCGCTCCAGCATATGAAGGTAAGTCATTATATGAAATACATCATATGCTGTGATTCCCTCAGTTGTATACAGGTGTTAGTAAACGTGTACCCAGCAGACCGTTTGGTCCAGGACATCCAGGATGGCCTCCTTTCCCTTCAATCTCATGGAAAGCAGGTATTATTCTGCTGGGTACTGGGCCATGTGGGAATCAGGGGGAACGAGGCAGCCGATGTAGCTGCCAAGTTAGCCTGCGACAAGGTCCGAATTGACTTTGACCCGGTCCCAAAGTCAGACTTGCCTCGGTGGCGAAGAGAATTGTGTTTCATGTATGGCAGAGGCAGTGGCTGGAAGTCAAGCATAATAAGCTCCGGTTGGTCAAACCAACTGTTCAGTAGTGGAGCAGCTCCTTCCAGTGGGCGACAAGGGATGAGGTTCTCCTGACTTGCCTCCATATAGGGCACTGTCCTCTGACGCTGGGAGGACCCACTCGATTGTGATGCCTGTGGCATTCCTATGATGGTTTGCCACATTTTATCTGACTGATATTTTTAGACTTAAGGGCAGATGTTGGCCTAGCCAACAATCTGTCCCTTAGTTTAAACGATGACAGTGATAACGTGGCTATGGTTTTAAAGTTTTGTGTATTGGCTGGTCTCGTCTCAAAAATTTTGGGCAGATCGGCGTAGGTTTTAGGTTGGGTTGTTGGCCTTTTACAACCATCAACCCCAGAACCGATTTTATGTATGAGATTTTATATCTGGCTGGCCTGTTTACAGCCAGCCGGTTAGTTTGTTGTCTTGTTCTGGTTGGCCCTTTTATAGCCAACCAGCCATAGTTTCAGTTTTTAGTTTAGTTTGCAGTCTGTGTGGCTGACCTCTTTGCAGTCAGCCATACAGATATTTCAGTCAGTGTTAAGAACAACAACAACAACAACAACAACAGAACATGACAAATGTCCCATTATCTCAAGTACTGTTTTTGAATGTCAGTGCTTTTTTCCACCAAGGGGTTTCTAGAAAGGTACAAAAGATAGTTAAATTTTATGTCATAGCTCATTCTGAAAATGTTAGTGGTTTTTTTTTTTTGCGAGTATCCTAGAAAACTTATAGATTTAAAGTCACCTTTCAGTGTACACATCATATACTTTCATAATGCATGCCTATTTCAAATAGAAACAAGATATGATTGGAATTTCACTCATCTTCTTTTTGTGCCTATGTTTTGTGTACAACTGCCATTCCTCTGATGTAGAAGTTTGAAAAATTATCAGTGGTCTATTTTGAAAAACGTGTAGCTGCACAAATGTTTCGTTTGGTGGTATAGAAAAATCGAGGAGAAAGTACAGTTTAGTTTTTAAGACCACCTTGTTCTTATTTCAGGGCATTAGACTCATGGTTGACTATTTAGAGAAGAACTGGTTTGCAGAAAAGTATCAGGAGGTCTTAAGAACCCACAATTACTGTTCCAGTAGGATCTTCCTGGTGCAGCTAAAGGAAGCAAGTGGAAGGTTCCTGTCAGAGAAACGTCAGGCACAGGAGGCCCTGGAATTGCTCAAATTCTACCATAGTACCCAACAGGAGAAGATGAAACCAAGCAAGAAGGAAAAAGTTTAAGGTATTTCGGTCCATTTCTGTGGTACTAGTTGTTCATATCTAATAACATTCGTACCAGTGATAAAAGTGTTTGTCAGTAAATGAATTATTTTATGTAATACTCAAATGAGTAAAGTGGCTTGTACTGGGTGTTCATACTGATGTAGTCTGCTCCTCTTAATTGTATAACAGTCAGCTGAAAATATCTTTGTTACTACTCAGTTGATATAATTTATTAAACTCTGTTTATTATTCCAGTTACTACATGTGATTTTTAAATAAACTATCTATATAACTATAAAATCCCACTGACTTATACAGATACAAATTTTCTGAGCTCCACTACTTTCAGCACATATGTTGAACTGTTGTAGATGACACCCTCACTTTTTGCTTTGGAAATATTTCGCTAAGTATCTTCCAAAAAACCTAAAACTCCAAAGGTACATTTTCTTATTCCATTATGTAGCCTTTTCATTTCCTTCCACTCATGGAGTATGTAAAATGGATAAATCATTTATCAACCAAGATTACCAATTCCTGGGCTTATGCAGTCTGTCTCAAAACCATTTGTAGTCACTGGTGAAGATTTGCATTGATCACTAATTGAATTACTTTGACATGAGCTTTATTGATCAATCAGTGCATCATCTTCAAGCCCTCTGATCTCTAGCCATTGAAGATGACCTAAGTAATAGCAGTACCCTAGGTATACATTGAAGTTAAAGCATTGTTCTTACATCCCCAGCACAATCCCTACATCTGCCTTTGTTCCCATTACATGCCATCATTTACTTATTAACTTATTTTTAAGATCCATAGTAGTTTCAAGTTTTGTATGCTGTATACTTGAGTTTTTGCTACTTGTCCCCTCTACTCCATTTTCCCCTAGCTTCTAGAAGAATGTGTAAAGTGGCAAGCTGAAAACTGAAGTCTCATTGAATCTCGTAGTGTGCAGAGTTGCTACAACAACTACCAGTTACTGCTTATGCTTGTCTTCTGGCAAAATGTCAATAGTATTTTGTATATGACAGAACTGGTTTGGTGCTTTCTATTCCAGTGTCATTAGAGGATTTGACCTGAGAAGAACATTAATGGTTTTGAATTTATTCATTACAGTTTTATATCAAACAATACACTTTTTATGCTGTGGAACAGACCACAATCTTAATTCTAGAAACTGGAGCAATCTGATTTCTGAAACATCCTCTTTAACAGTTGCTCATAGAACCATGTATACAAGGACATATCGCTAAATAACAGCAAATTAACTTAATATGTAACTTTATGAGGCACTATAGTGTGATGAGATATCTCTATGGTGGGTTCTGACAACATACCAAGATACCAGAACAGTTAGAAAGTTCTCTGATTGATCCTGTTTCTAATTATGCCAACAAAATGTAAAGGACCGAGTTTGGAGGGAAATTGTTAGCATTTGGGCTAGACCTTTTGGAGGACACTGGTTCAAACTCAGGTGTGGGCATCCAGGTTTCAGTTTTCATGGTTTCCTGAAATGACATGATGGTCCCTTCATAAGGCCATTATCACAATTTTTGTTAGTTTTCCCCCTAAATCTCCCCAGACTGAAATGACCTCTGTCGACAAATGTAAAGCAAAAGTAAAGGGTTAAATTTTTTAGCATTTCATTATTTTTTAAGCAATATATAATTACTCAATGTTAGGAATGATATCTGTGTTATTTGACAGTTCACTATAATGTGTTAAAACATTGCACATTTTTAGTTTCCTTGATAACTATTAAAACACTTCTCTTATTTTCAGATTTCGCAGTCATGAATAGCTGATCAACTGACAAGTACTGTAAATCTTTGTCTGCTTCATTTATACCTTCACATATCACCCTTTTATTAAAGCAGATCTGCGATTCACTTAGCATGTGTGTTCCATGTAACAAGTCAAACTTTTGAAAGAACTGTAATTTCTGTGTTTAAGCAACATTTTAATGATTAATGCACCAACTTACATAACAAATGAGTAACACTGCCGATAGCAATGTACATTCCACACCACACTGCATTCATAGTAGTTTGTGCTCAAAAGGAAGGGTGTTACAAAATTAAAGTTCTGGTAAGTAAAGTAAAAATAAATAAGATGTGTGAGTATAGGACAAAAAAAATTGAAACAATGTTTTAAGACACTACTGAACATTTGTAATATGAAGAAAGACTTTCAGCTGGTATAATTGTACATAATGAGGCTAGATTTTGGTGTATACTACTTAAAGTTTATTTAATTTGGTGTAAATCTGTAACAATGTGTAAAGATGTATTTTAACTTTATAATTTAATTGAAAATATAGTTCAGTTGTTGATTTCAGAGTGTTTTGTTGCTATACCAGATATCGTGAAAATACATCTAGGAGCAGCAGAGAGCATTTATTAATGTCCATTTTCTTTCTGTTTATAATTTAGTGGAATACATCTGAAACATGCTTATGTTTGTGTCATTACATATTCTCTGTTGGAATGTGAGTGTGTTTTTATGTATTAGGTTGGTGCTACATGTTTGCTGCTGTGCGTGTTACATAAGCAGCATACAATGGTTTTTTCCTTTGATTTTTACTGTATCAAAGCCATTTGTTTGCATTTGTGATGCATGTGAAACAACAGCCCTGAATCCTCAGGAATTTTTAATAACATTTGATGTGACATATATTCTAACAACACAAAGATGTGTGACTGTGCTATGTAGGTCTGATTCATATAATTTTTTTGTGATTTATAGTAGATATTATTCAAATGTGCCAGATAGTAGCATTGACATGAAAGAAAAATTTGTTACTAACATATTGGACACCTACATTGTACTAACCAATTATGTGATCTAGTTATTTACAAATATAGACGTGAAACATAAACATTGTGCACAGTGGCATCAGATCCAACCATTTGTTTCATGAATGCTAGGTTATCTTCTGAAGTTGATGTGTCGCCCACTGTGCCTGAATAGAATGTCTAATGATCACAAAAACCTAACATTGTGAGTTTCAAGCATTAGGTTATAAGAAGTGGTCATCTTCAGAGTTAACTGTTTTCATTCATGTGGCAGCTAAACATGTAAACAGTACTTTGTCGACTTAAATATCGTTTCACTTTCCTCCGTTCAACTCTGCCAAGGAATTTTTTCTTTGTTCACATAAATCTCATTGCTCAGGACACTTATGGATATCAGTTATGCTATGGATAGAGGAAGTATATATATCTTTGAGCTCAACAATGAATAGTGCAAAGGCAATCATGGAATATGCACAGACATGACATTATTTCTGAGCTACACACTTTATCGGCATAGATTAGGTGTACATAACATGAAAAATGTTTACATTTTGTGTTATGTAGACAGTTAACTAAGATAGTTGCATAGATTTTTCTCTTTTATAATCTGTATATCTGTCTTGTGATATAATCATACACCACTACCAATTTTTCTTTTTAATTATTATTATTATTATTATTACTTTTTTTTTTTTTTTTTTTAAAGATAGTACTAAGAAAATCAAGAATCCAGACGGTTACAATCATAGTTTTAAAGAAAAAATTAAGACTGAACAAGGATATTCTTAACAGAGTATATGTTCACTATCTTAATAAATTTTAAACGGAAAATAAAACAATTTGAAGAATAACTGCTCACCAAAAATAACATTGGTTTTTTGTGCTGCATTATGTCCACTAGTTGACAACTGCTTGGGAAGAGGATTGTAAGTCATATAATTCTGGGTAGGTTTTTACAGACCTGCTCAACTTATGCAGTTGGTTCATATCCAAAGCCGTTTGTCAAATATGCAACTAGTGCTGATGATACTAGGTTCATAGTTTATCAAAAATGGTTTGTGTTTTATTAAATCCAAAGTCCTGTCGCCAGCATAATGTTTATATATATATATATATATATATATAACATAAGTCACAGAATGTTTATACAGTAGTAGTAGTTATGATACAATTCTTGATGAAAGTATGGATGGGTTAATTTGGAAACACCTTAATGTAATGAAAATGAACAGTGATTTGGCACCTTAATGGTTGTGATTCAAAATGAAATTGTTCATTGATTATTGCTTGGAACTAGGTTGCATACTTTCAGGCCTATGATGCTAATCTAAATTGTGGCTGTGTGATTTATATGTTCATCCATTATCTTACATTGCAAAAAATACCCAGAATTGCAGCTGTTTTGTTATATTTTTTGTAACCACCAAGTGCCATTCTTTTTAATTAAATGAAGTCCAATTTTTTAAAAGGAGTGATCTAAGAAAAGGGGGTGGGGCGAGAAGGGGTTGTCATATCTGAGTCGGCCACAGCGTGCTGTCAGCAAGTAAAAAAAAAGGTCCTTTTGTGTTGATTATTAATCAGATGGAAAATGTTTTTTCATCTACACAATGGAAGATAAAGCTGTCACAAAAAGTGGATCCTAACTTTTCAATAATCTGCTCCTCCATAGTAGGTGGAACCGTTGTGCTTGTCAGTAATTTGCGCACTGTGTTGACGAAGTAACATGCTCTCTTCCTAGTATATTTTAATTTGATGCTGATCTTTCACTTTGTCTCATGCAGCCAATGTGTTCACTTCATGTGCCTCTTCTACTAATTTGATTGAAATTGATGCAAGTGGCAGTTCCTGTATCAGACCTTTTTATAGATGTTTATTTCATGAGTCTGAAATGTTGAAGATCATTGTCATAGAATGTTACACAAAATTATCCATTGTAATTGTGATGCAACATCGCAATATTTCAATACCATGTTCAAGCCTTCTGATCATGGTTAAATGATTGTCTAGAAAATTTCTCAATTGTTCGGTGTAGTAATTCACATTTAGTTGTTTTCCTTCTCCACCATCTGAGAAACTTCACTGTACATCAGCAGTACACATCCCTGGTTATTCTTACAAAGCAGATTTATGAGGCAAAACCAAATTTTAACATAAAACAATTTTCTTTTTTTTTCCTCCAAGTGGAAAATTTTTAGTTTCTTTCAGTACTCAAATCGGTTGCTAAGAATGCTTGTATCTAGTACCAGGTATTTTGTTGTGATATTCTGTTTACACCTTCGCCCCCCCCCCCAAATGATAAATGGTGGCAGTGAATTTCTACTTACTATATTTTTAACTGAATATTTGAAGTCTTCCTTACAACAAAACAATTGTCAAAAGAAGGGCCTTTCTGCCTTATCTGCCATGAGATTGCAGCAGACTTAGAAATAACAACCTTTTTTTCTGTTCCTTAAATCAATCTCTTTTAAGCAGCACTTCATTTAATGTGCAAACAATTGAACACTTGTTTCATAAAGAATTTTTTATATATATATAACTGCTCTAATTAATGGTATTTGCACCATTATTTAGCTAGACACTGGCCTCAATAATTGGCTTTATTAGTATTCTTCAATTAAAATCACATTTCAATAAAATAACAGCTGAACATTTAAGAGGATCCCTACTATATATATTTTCAAATGCTGCAACAGTTTAAGTAAAGCATCTTCACTAAACCTTTCTTCTTATTGTCAATGGCTGGGATAAATTGTGCATCTCAGTTTATAATACTCTAGTGATAGAGATATGTAGTCAGTTTTATTTTGATACTACACTTTTCCTCGGCATTTGTCAACTGGTGTTTATCTTAAATATGTACTTATTTCTTTCTACTAAATTTTATTTATTTTGTGAAACAAAAATTGCTATTGTGTAATTAGTAGAGACTAAAGTATAAGAAGTTTAAATGACACAAAAAATTTTGTAACACCTTTTTCACTTATAATGTGTGCACACATATTGTAATTTTGATCTTGTGTGCTATTATTCATGTTCTGCAAGACTGACTGTCAAAAAAAAAAAAAAAAAAAAAAAAAACACAGTTTTATTGCTCAAATTTTGAAGCACTTGTCAGGTATACTTTTATACTTGTGTGAAATCAATTTTGGCCTTTACAAATACTTCATACAATCACTGCTCAGAACTCTTCTTGTACTGGACATGTTTTAATGGTATGTCATTTGACATTAGGGAGTAGATGAAAAATCTTTGAAATGTTGAGTAGAAGTGTATATTTTATGATGATGTTTACTTTGATGAGAGGACTTCTTAATGCAGCTTAAACTGTTAAAAATACACCATGTAGAGAAGGTAGTTGGAATGTGTGGATTGCAGGAAAAGTCGCTGAATTCTGTTGGTATGAAGATGTAATGTAATGAAAATCTTTAAACTATATGAAAAAAAAATTATCATGTAAATATTTTGGAACTGTATTTCGTCCTGTTAATATTATTTCATTTACCTACTATTGCCACCTTTATTTAATGTAATGTAGAGTTTAATGATATTGAAATGATGACTTAACTTATTCACATTGTTCACATTACTTTATTTCCATACCAGTGTTCTGCTACATATCATACCAATGGCCATCAGCATTTCTTAAAGACAATAACATTGTTGGCATAGTTCATACACCAGATTCATGTACACAGTTACTACTCTTTTGTTTGATTTGTTCGGCTATGTGTTGCCATGATTACAGTGATTGTTCTGTATTTCAGTTGTAATCACATCATTGATAATTACTTTATACTCTGTTTTGACATATTGCCTTACAATCCAATGATCATTCAACTTTATTAAAAAATAAAAAAAGAAGCTTTTAAGTGTTTCCATTGCATGCAGTGTGCTGACTTGATGTGAATTAGCTATATTTCATTCAAAGTTGCATTTAAACCATAAAAATAACTATTTCTCACTTTCTTGTTGTTGGTAGTCTTATTTATTGTTTTGCTGCATAATTATCAAAATCGGTTTAGAGTCTGAAAAAAAATTTCTGTGTTTTTAATAAAAAAAAAGAAAATAGTGGTAAATATATATGAAACTAAGATTATAATTATTATATCAGTTTGAAGTATTGTTTCTAAGACTTTCTAGCTAATAATGTTGAAGAATTTGGACAACTGATGTTTACAACACCTTACTTCATTTTGATGTTATTTTTTAAAGTTAATCACATAGTGAAACAAACATGTTCCAGATGACTGTAATTCCACTTGACACATAATTGCACTCATGTACTTGCATTTTATATTATATGGATACAGAAGGTGAGAATTATATTTTTAATCACTTCCATCTTATGGAATATCATCATATATAGTTAGGTTCTGGAGTATTTATAGGAGATACTTTTAACCATGTAAACTAATCACCATAAATTGCTACGTTCAGAGCTCAAATTAGGTCACCCCCAGAAGTGTTCAAAGAGTGTAAAATGATCAGTCAAGATTTGTGTGCTACAGTTTTCTCCAAATCTTATTAGATATTGTGGAGATTATGTTTGGGAGTGTTATATTGTGAATTGGAAAGGAAACCATCACTAACTTCGTGGTTGGAGAAGGATAAAACAGAGGACACTATATTTTTTAATGAAAATAAAATGAGCTTTTGATCACCAGGAAAATGGTGTAAATCAGAGACATAACTTAAATTCAGTCATTTTAAAAATTGCCGATTTTTTTACTAAATGGCAGCACATTGTACACTGGAATATTATACGATGCAATTGAAAAATCGTAGACTTATTAAGTGCATCCGACCATGTCTTTCATAACATGACATAAATGTGTACGCACATTCTTTATTTCTTGAGAAATCTTGGCTCCTGTTTCTGATGTGTTAGCAATATTAACTATTTTCCGTAGGTTTCAACTCTAGTATTAAAGCCTATTTAAACACCTTTACATATGTAAAACTATAGTTTTCTGCAACAAAGCCTAATTTTGAAAGGGGTTTTATAATCAATTTATTAATTGTGTTTATTCCAGAAGCAAGGGAATCTAAAATTTTTATACATTTTGTGTGAAGTTTGATGTATTTGCTTGGATACTGATAGATAAGAAATCTTCAATTCACCATGTGAAAATTAAATTTTAAGTATGCCAGCTATATATTAATCATCATTTAAACATTATTTCTAGATTTTCCTTCTTATGTTATATTCTATTTACCTAACAGACCATGATCAGCCACGGGAACAGTCACTGTTATATAATCACAAGTTTCAAGAGGACTGAAATTACTGGTGAACTTGCAACTTAACAGTTGTAGCAATGCTTGAAACGTATTACTGAAAATCCAAAACTTATTTTTGTAAGCCTCACTTTATACCCCAGAAAAAAAATAACTGGAAAACTACAAACTGTGTGAATATACATACATTGTTTCCTTGAAGCATGAACTGGAAGTTTACATGATATTGTTTGATCACATTGGATTTGTCGTTAAAACTATTTCTGCTATATGTCAGAATCCAGACTAAAGGAAGATGTATATGGCATTATTCCATTTATGCAGTGGAGAGAAGATATTTTCTTCTTCTACTCAAATAAGCTTCCAAATGCATTCAGCTAATTAGTACAACGAGTATACAAACTGAGCTGGTATTTGTTCCTTTTTAAGTTGCCCTAACATTACTATAGTAGCCGGCACGAAAATAGACCTGTGAAGGTCAATGCGTCTCCATACGATGTTGAAAATCCTCAGAAAAATCCACTTTCTGGTGATTTTTAACTTGAAATATTTACATAAATATTAAAAAAAAAAAAACCCACTAGTTCCCATGAACTTTACCAAGGAAATTACTTTCTTCACTTCAACCAACCAAAAAAGCTAAACCAATGATAAAAAATAGCTGAAAAAAATTATGCAGCTTCCTGAAAGTTAAGATTAGCACAGAATATTTTATATTTATTATGTAGCGAAGAATGTTATTTAAAAAATTTAAAAGTTATACGAATCTCGTTTGTCCCTTTTGTGTAATGTAAAAAGTTGTTGCTGACTAACTTCCGTTCTGTTTGTTCACGTAATAACTTCCAGTGAGAAAGTTTGTGAGAAAATATTGAAATTAATTTTAGAAAAAACAACAGCATCGTGAAATGAATCCTTCTGTTTTGTTTAATAATTTGTCTGCACGAATGTTATCGCGCTGTGCTCGTGTCCAACACTGGCCGACGGCTTCCGTCAATTACGACGAGCGAGATACTCCTAGTTGCCGTACCTTCTCAAAATATTAAAATTCAGGCTCATGTAAGAATTATTATCGTAACAGAGAATTGCATGATAAAATACGCATAAAAATGGTTTCCTGAAAAATCTTTTCACCTTAATAAAAATAATGGTAACGCAATGTCTGCTTTCAATAAAATTACTAAAAAAATGATTGAAAAACTTACAATCTGGCTTATTTTCAGAGCTGTGAGCCATTATCCTCTCTGTAACTTATTCATCTTCGGATTCATTGGACTGGAGATCACTGTCGCCACTTTCACCCAGCTGTATCACGAACTGATCTATTTCTGTCTCTCTCGCTCACTGTTTAACATAATGAGTTTCTTGTAATCTTTCCAAATGTCTTACACAATTTTCCCAATCTTCTTGAGTAACTCTGTCTAAAGCTTCGTGTGTAAGATGCTAGACATCGGCAAGTTTGAAGGTCATGTTCTTCTTAGCAACATCCCATTTTGCTTGTGCCCAGATGAGTTCGATTGGATTATACTGGCAATGATAGGGTGGCAGGTGAACTAGTTGATGTCGCATTTCATTTACCAATTGATCCAATTTGAATACCCTCTTGGCATTTCAAATTTGTTCTTTACATAAAAGCTCATCCCTAGTTGCATGCGGAAAAAATTGAACACCATTCTTACGTAGCCATTCAATATTATCTCCCTTATGCCAGTTTGAAAATGGTTGTTTGTCTGTTTGAATGACGATAATGCACCTTTCGTCCAGCGAGCGACACATCACAAAACCACCTCTTAAAAACCTCACCGTTCATTTCTGTATGGTAATCCAATACAGACGAACTTTTTCCACCATGAAACACAAGTTTGGCTCCTGGTATGAAACCTATATGTGCAGAACCAGCATGTACTATAACAAGTCGACTTCCTCGGCCAGTAAGAACTTTAAGACCTCCGTTACCTCTTGAATCTTGCCAAATATATTTGTTCGTGTGATTTTGGTTAATGCAAGTCTCGTCTAAATAAACAATTGGCCTAGTGTCCTTTGTACGCAATGAGTTCATTGTTTGCAAAAACTTTGCCCTTGAAGCCGCGATATCACGGCGTTCCATTAAAAATTTTCGTCCGTCGTTGAATTTCCTGAATTTAAAACCCAGTCTTTTCAGAAGACGAAGAACGGAGCTTTCTGAGCCTGAATAGCTGATTTTACTGCAGAGATCGGACTGCATTTTCATAGCCATTGGGTATTCTCCTCTGTCATAATACTCTAAAACAGTCCTGCGAACTACTACTTTATTAAAATCATCCAGTTCAGTGCATTTGTGTTCCCGCCTATACTTCTTTCTTGGTGTTTCAAAAACAGGGCTCAAATCTTCAGTTTCTGCCGAATTTAAAATACCGACGATACATTGTACCGACTTCTTCGAAATACCACAAGCCTCCGCTGTCATTGCTTGTACCTGAGCAAAGTTAATGTTTCTCCTGGCTTCTTCGTTGTGGGAAATACTTGAAACCATTTGCCACGACAACTTTACTTTGCTTTCTAATATCTGGACGACCTGCACGAACACCTGTTTTACTTCTTTTCGGTAACACACTGCATGTAGAATTCTGTTCTACAACATCACTCATCATAAAGACAAAATAATAACCTTTAGAATAGCGAAACAAACCGACTGCAGCGAAAACTACGAACCGACTGGCAGTGGATGAACATTTGACAACACCGCCAGCTCAACTAAGGGTAAAGGGAGTAGTGCGACGGGGTGGAGGCAAGACTGTGTGACCTCGAATGGACTAATTCAGTGAAGTGGACTATAGTGTCAGGATCTATAGTTTATTTAGCTTGCGTCTTTACTGTACTGAATTGTTTAATATCAACTATGGATTCTGTTTTTCAGTGTTCTCCAGAATATTCATAATGCTTGATAAACCAAGAGCTTAACCTGGGTTTTACTCCCATTATTCTTTTTTTTTATTATTATTCAGTGAAGGAATTTTGCAGGTTAGTTATTTCATTAGGCACCACACTTATCGAGGACTTGACTGTGAATCTGTTAAATCAACATAATCATGATTACTGAAGTGTTTTGAACACATTTGCCATAACATCATTTATTTCTTGAGCTGGAATACTTAGCTTTATTTACTTCACATTTATTTCTTGAGCTGGAATACTTGGTGTTTGTTCCCATTCATATGTAAGTATTTGTTTCTCTTACAGTCATTTAGTGAAACTTTTTGTTTAAATTATATTAAAATATATGTTCTTCCTTTTGGAGCAATGGACTTTATGTACATCGTTGAAACCCTGTATATACAAAAATTTGATAAAATTGTGCCATATTACATTTAGAGATATAAATATATGGTTTTAGGATTTTGGTGATGCATAATTCCTTCCTACCCCCAGAGTGACTAAGGGATAGCAGTCATTAGTTTCCAGCAAAGCTTGTCAGTCTCGTAAAGGCTTGGAGTTGGCATTTTAGTTGTACAGTTAGTCAGACTGCAAAATACATTAAAATGGTTTGCATTGATTTAGGGTACAGTAATTGAAATTATAATTTCTCAAGAGGCAACAGGGGAGGGAAGGAATGGCCTGGTTATTTTGTATTGTTTCTTGTGTGAGAAGTCCGATATACTTGGTGTGTGTTGGTAGGAGGTTAAGGCCAGAAGAATCTTGACTTTGAAAACAGTGTAACAAGTTCTGATTGTTACTTTGGGAGGTAGCTGGTCACAACTGCCCCCCCCCCCCCCTTGGCCATGTTTAACTTCTGGTTCAGTTTCATAAAGTTCCTAACCACACTCTCCAGCTAGAACTTTTTTTGGTTCCCAGTTTCTCGACTAGTCTGACACATTCTTTCTCCTCTTCCTATCCTGTGCTAGTTTCTTCATCTCCCCATAGTCATTTCAATACACATCCTCAGTTGTGTGCTTTAAAAACTTCGTTTTGACAGCCCCCTATCTAAAAATTTAACCAGTCCCGTATGTCTAAAGATTTGTTTGCTAACTCTATTCTTTACCCATCATTTTTATGTTGTACATCATAGGGCAACTTAATTTTAACTTTTATAAGTATATAAAAATTTTCAAATGTTTTTAAAAAAAATCTTGACTTTGATGCATACAGAATTAGACAATTCTTACTGATGGGTGTTTTAGTGTTTGACCATACCTGCTTTGTTGCTAATCTGGTTTTGATACCATTTTTAGCTTTAGCCATCAGCTGTCATTTCTTACTCGTACAACTACCGCATTTATTTCAATTTTTTAATTTAGTCTACTTCTGTCATTCCTAATGCACTTCATGATCTTTATCTTGCTTTTGAGCATTTTTATTCCAAATCTCTTTACCAGAATTTTATTAATGTTCTGTAATTTTTGTAGCTTCATTCTCTTAGGTAGTAACAATATTTCAACAAATTTTAGCATCTTTATTTTTTCTGTTTGAAACTATTCTCCACTGAAAGCTTTACTGTCCTTTGCATATAAATTGAATTTCACTATTGAAATTAAACCCTGTTGGAACTGATGCTTGCATATCGTCGTTGTCTGCTTATACGAGGATGTTCACAAAAGTTCATTTCGAGCAGAGATTATTTTTGTTGGTAAGGAGTGATTAATATAAAATTTTTCTGATGACCTCAACCACAGATAGGAGTACAAAGTTCTTTTCAGACCTCCTTTGTATTATTGCCACCTGTAATTACCATCTGTGTTATAAGTTATTCTATTGTCTCAACATGTTATGGCTCTTAACAAAATATTATAAACATTTTGTCCCATTTTACATTATTAAAAGGTTTTTCCCAAATTCAGAAATGTTTTGACTATACTCTTCAATTCCTAACATTGATTTAAATGCTAGAATGATTTCCCTCCTATCAAGGTTCTCCTTCCCACAACCCAAACTGACCTCGTCGTAATTCAGCATCTGCCACCGCTTCCACACCAAACATTTCTTTGTAGAGCCTAACAACCCATAGCGATACACCCAATATATCAGTTCACCTACCTTCACTCTTCTCATTCATATAAGAAGCCTTACTGTCAACTAGCTGTCAATCAGGATTAATGGTCATATACAAACAACTGCTAGTCTTTATTGAAATGGCCACCACTTCTGAAGTCTGTAGATAGGAACTAGCTTACCAACTTACCCTTGACATCACATATTCACATGGTCTTGACAATTGGATCCTTTCTTCCCTTTCCCTGTTACTGATAAAACCATCAGCTGATTTCCATCATCCTTTTATAAAACTACTTACAAGCTATCTGTCTAGTACATTTAAATAGAAACTTTGTTTTGGTATACATATTTTGATTTATTAGTTCATCTTTGGTGCCATATAACAAGTTATGTACATGTTTTGAAACTGGTGTAGTATGTTTCTGTAAATAATAATAATAATACTTACTTTCTCTTTACGGATAGGCCAAAAGCCTGTTCTGATCTCAGTTTTCTAACCAGCTCTTCATGGGTCTACCAATATCCCTTCTTGTAGGATAGTACTGCAGGGCAGGCTTCAGAAATCTGTCATTACCCATCCTTAAAATGCCCCCCCCCCCCCCCCCCCCGTTATTTGGGAGATTAGTCGTTCAGAGAGGAAATATTCAGTTGTCACCTTATTTCTTCATTCCTTCTTCTATTATTTCCTTTTCCTGATCTTGGGATCTTCATCTTCGATGACTGAATTTTTGTATTGTATTTTATCTGTCCACGTTTCACTGCCATACATTAGTCGGTACTGCCACCGATTTATAAAATTTGAGTTTTCTCCTCGCGGGCTTTGCCTTTCAGTGTTCTTCAAATTGTTCAACTCGTATTATATATGTCTGAGCCAACTAGGGCCACATTAAGCCTTCGTTTGAATTGAATTTGGTATGGATGTGTATACTTACTTGTTACAACTATGGTTATTACACTTAGAAGGTACCTACAGTTGACCATGGAATTAAATTGCATACTTCATATTATACAACAAGCTCTGATTCAAACCGTGGACCTTCAGATTTCCAGTCGGACACCTTAACCACTGAGCCAACAGGCCGCATCGACACATGTATTGAAATTGGTGAAGTTTCATTTTCACTTCATTATCTTCATTAAAGGATAGTTCACAACTGAGTTAGGTAAAGCTTGAAACTTGTTTTATTTGTTGATTGTCGGTTACTATTGTTTTTGTATGAGACAGCTGCAAATTTTAATCTTTACTAATAATGTTTAATATATGTATCGATTTTTGAAGTCCATCTTCATTTTCCTTTAGGATAAATTGATCATATACAAATAGCATAGTGTTTATTGCTGGAAAGATACTACAACCTTGTCACACTCGTTGGCTAACTATTATCTTTTCTATTCATTTATATCCCAGATCTAATGATGTGTCCATTTAAACAAGTTGTATTCAATGTTTGGGACATCCATTCTTTTGCATTATTTCCCATGAAAAAATAATGTGTTATTAAATATTATAACTATTTCACTTAGTTTCTTGTTTTTTTGTTTTTAACTTTAATACATTTCAGTCAAGAAATGTTTCATCTCAGTCTTTTGTTTTACTTACATTGTCTCTCACACTGCAGTGTTTTTTGATTTTTTAAAAAATATGTTTTCTATTTTAAAACACTACAGACAGAGGGTGAGGGGGAGAGAGAGAGAGAGAGTGTGTGTGGGGGGGGGGGGGGACATAAAGTAAGTAAAACAAGAGAGATGAAACATTTCCCGGCTATAATGTATTAAGGAAATAAAAAGTGTCAACGAAGTTAAATACTTATAATGGACTTTTAATAACTTTATTATTTACAGAAACACACTGTAGCAATATCAAAATATGTAATTAATTTGTTTTAGGGCAATAAAGATAATCTAATAAGTGAAAATGTATATGTAAAACCAGCTGCACTAGATAGATAAAAATCACTTGAAACCCATTATTAGTAAAGCAGCTCAGGAAAAAGGCATGAAAATCAACATTGTTTTTGTTATATTATCAGTTTCAATTTGTATTTATTCTCCCCCTCCCCTTACTACTTTCTGTTCTGCATCTCATCTGAGTATGTATCTTCTGCTTGCTTCTGGAATGTTTTTGCCCAGGACAAAAAAGTGCAAGATCAGAGTGTGTATACAAGTTGTGAGCATACCAGTTGAGTAATGATTAAGATTATTCTCATTTTGTATTAAAATCAAGTAAGTGGCTGTAAGTTGAAGTAGGTTGTTGGATTTCTAATCAAGTTGAGGAAAACAAACAGGATTACAGGGTTGTCATAAGAGTGTAATGAGTAGGATGTAGTATGATATGTTTGCTTTTGAACCGTCATAGTTGGATAGTTCTAAGATGTAGGGTATGGTATGTGAAGTCCACAGATTATTCTTGGACAATGTACGAATTATAGTGTTTATAAAGAGTGGCATTTGTCAAAATGAGATAATCTAACATTTACAAGATGCTTTTTATACAGGTAATTTAGGGTTCTTTACAATCTGGTCCCTCAAAGAAGACCAGTTTCTCAAATATTGTCTTTAGAGAGAGGTCATCTAGCTACTTCAATCATTCACTTATATCTGGATGTATATTTGTGATTTGAGGTAAAAGTTGTGATAATTTTTGTGTGGCGTTGTTCAAAGATAGTGGCAATGGTGTGTAAGGAAATTATGTGCATAGTGAATTACTACAAGGTGATGAAAATGGTGCCAAAATAAAAGTGTGAATAGTATGTTCCTTCACCCCTCCCTGTACTTCGTGCCACCACATAAAAAAAAAAAAAGAATTGTAGTTGAGGAATAGAGGTTTACAATTGGATTCGTGTAATACTTATAGAACTTAGACTTGACCACTGTGAGTTTAACATTCATGATCTGTGGGTGATGCTTATTGGTGCCAGCCAGTGATCTTTGAGTGAGGCTCTGTAATTTGGGTAGTTTTCCCTTCTTTTTTTCTCAATAGTTTTTGTGGTGAATTACCCCAATTTTCTATGGTGGAGTTGCAGTGAACTGAGGCAAGCACAAGTATGAGTTGGTTGGAGCTTAAGAGTCTTCTTGCATATGCACCAAACTGGTGAACATAACATTATGATTTTTGGTTAAGATCCAAAGTAATTGTCATTTGCTTTGTAGTATAAATTGCCAGTCACTGTTATTTAAGCTTTATGGAATTGTGTAATAAAAGTTACCGTAGTGGCTAGACCTACTTGAGATTTTAGAGTACAAATTTTACTTGTAACTGCAGTTGTAACTAGTGTTGCTGTTTTCTTTCAAATTAGAGAGAGAGAGAAAAAAAATGGTAGTACCCTGTTGTTGGTTTGAAAGGCTGTTCCCTGACTGAGCAGTGTCACTCATTACACTTCTGTTGTGTTGAAATAATTTTTTGGTTATGATTGCATGTTATTTAAATGGTATGAAAGAGTTTTCTGCAATTGAATCAACATAGACTGAAGTAACTTTTATTAATTTTGCTATGCAAATGAGTTGCTTGCTACTTTGAAATAGACCATTCATTTAAGTAATAAATCAGAATGGCATAATTCAAATGGTAAAATGTGCTGGATGTGAAAAAAGATTAAATTCAAACTGTATTGCATTTATTAGAATTGTACCAATTTGTGAAAAGAAAAAAAAAACTGATCAGTTTGTTTTAGTTTATTGTTTGTGCATTTGGTTGAAAGTAATAAACTCTATTTAAACTCAAAATATGTAAATAATTTGGCAAGGCAATTTAACAATATGTGGCTCACCATTTGAAATATACATGTTTTCCAGTACTTGCCCTTTCTGTAATTTTTCATGTGTCAGATGTTATTGTTAACCATTGTTCAGTGTAATATGATGATGTAATGTCATAGTTTTGAATAAACTGATTCACTGTAAAGTAATTAGAAACTTGTAATGCTTTTATACTGCGAGGAACTGCGTGCATTTAAAAAAAGTATCTAAATTGGGAATGTTGAGTAACTGAACGTCTGTCTGGATGGAATAAACAAAATAGAAATAAGAATTCATTTTGATTTCCAGTACATAATTCATTAGCAGTAGTCCAATTTCATAAACAATTAAAAATGAATTATTTTCAATGGAACGAATCTTCACTATTATAAAATGCAACTGCAATGCTTAAATTCTTATAATATGCGGTATTGAGGCATGATTCATTTGTAGGCCAAATTATTGCGTAAAACCTGACCTGGTAAATGGTGTTATCGGATTAATCAGAATTTCAGAACCTGGCAACATTGTTTGCTAGTTATTTGAAGAGATATAGGCGTTATTACATTTTTTAAAGTCTGTAATTTTATCATTTTAGTAAAAAAAAAAAAATCCAGTCTTGTCACTGTTGAGTCAAAATTTGATATTCTTTCAGCTTTTGACTTTGAAAGGAGATGCCATTTAAATGTTAGCTGCTGAATTAATTAATTTGCACATGCCTCTTTAGATGTGGGTTTTTCCTTCTCTGATGTTGGTCTGAATATATTGCTTTTAGCACTAAATTACTGTAAAGCACATTGAATCTATTCAACACAGTATATCTACTAACGGTCCTTACATATTAATAGCTGTATAGGAAATAATCTCACACACACACATGGAGAGAGAGTTGGTTAAGGCAGTGCCAGTGAAAGATAAATATTAGACTTGCAACAAATATTTAGTATTTGGCCATTTTTTGTGTTATTCAGCCAAATGCTGAATATCTAAGTACTGGTTGGCTGAATACTTAGGATTTTTTTGGAGTTGAAACAATTGATCCATTACATGATGATGTATTTTACTTATAATTATAAAAATTATCAGGGTAATCAACATGCACTATGTCAGAGCAAAAGTAACAAAAATATTAAGTATCTGTTCACTTGAATCATCATAATTAGGAATGGAAATTTTAATGCAGAAATACTAATTTTTCTGCATTGTCAAGCAGTAGTTTACTTCTTTTCTTCTCATAGACATTCCCAGATTCAGAGAAAAGCTGCTCCGAATAAACACTGCTTTCTGGCGTGGTCATTGTTTGATGGGGGCAATAGTGGAGCTAAGAAAAAGAGGTTGCCCATAAATTGAGTGCCCCATTTTGTCCCCCTCCCTAGATTTGCTGTGGGCCTCAATGGTATAGTTACGCCACTAGCTGCAAGTTTTAATCGAGCACAGAAATTCTCTCTTTATGTTTGCTACCAAGTGTATGGATAATCATGATATGATACATTCTTAATATTTTAATAAACATCAATTTCAGTTGCAACTGCATTTTTTCTTTTGATGTCTCTGTATTGGTGTTGCTTTTCTATGCAACAATCCATAAAAGATGAATGAGTACTCTGACCCGACTCATGTCCTCATCCTCTTGGATTGAATAGGGAACGAATTTGTGTTGCCGTCGCTACTTGTTTTACAGAACATCTTTAGGCCATCAATCAAAATATACTGTCCTTCCTTCCCTCTTCACAGTTGACTAGTGAAAACATTCACTTTGAAGCATGGGTCTAAAGCGATTACCAATAAATAATTTTTACTTGTGGTAATGTCTTCAAATCGTTCGTCAATCCTTGGATGTTAGTTCTGATGTGCTAGTTTTATCGCATTAGAGCAAGGGTCCCCAAAGTGGTCAATACCGACCCCTTGGGGTCGATAAGAGATCTTCTGGGGTCGATTAATACAGGGCGGTTGATTAATACTAAAGAGGATCAATTAGGGGAAAAAAAATAGGAATGCTCTACTAAAAGTCAGGTCAATAAGTAAAATTAAAGCTCATCCTCTCAATTCTTGTCTGTTTGCAAAGTCATGTAAAGTAAATGATGAAACTTTCAACAAATTACTTTTGCTCACTGAGGTAAGGTGGTTGTCAAGAGGTGATAGTTGCAGAGATTCATCTGAAGAGTGCCTTAGGAAGGTGGATTCATCGCTATGTGACAAGTTAAAACAGTGCAACAACCATCTGTTCTTTTTGGCAGGTCTTTATTTGAAATTTGTTCCATCTATCCATAGTTTTGTTCCTATTTTTTGAGGTTATATTAGTAGTGGAAAGTATCTCGTTTTTCTGTTAATTTTATTGGGTGGATTTTATAAATTATTTCGTTGAGTTGTTATGCAGGCCTCCTTATTGCTTAGCATCAGAAATTCCGAAAATGATATAATGTTTTTATTAAATACTTGTGGGGGTCGGTAAGAAGGCAAATATAGTATCAAGGGGTCGACGGGGTAAAAAGTTTGGGGGCCCCCCACATTAGAGTAACAACATACGAAATAGTTTCAGAAATGCATGCATAACCGGAACTTGCGATTTTCGTTAATTCTTCAAATAATTGTAGCAATTTCAAAAATTGCTCCAAAAGCTCCCACCGAGCGTAGTGGGTGAGTGGTAACGCTCTGCACCCCCCCCCCTCCCAACCTTTCCCGCCTCTAATGGCCTAGACGACGACGATGCGTAAAGCCATAAAAAAAAAAAAAAATCAAAAGCTCCCATTGTACAGCAGTCAAATTGACAACAATCCGTGAGATAGACTGAAATGACGCGTTTTTGTTCCATTACCCTTGTAAGCATATAATAGGTGGAATTCCACATGCTCTGGGAGATCCATTTCCTTTTGGATTGCATGCAGTTTTTCTTGTGCAATACCGGAGTGACTCAAACGAGTCACGAACTTCTCACGGTAGCTATCATTTCTGTTACTTCTGACTGAGCTTTCAGCAAATCGACAACAATTAATTGGAGTGTATGAATGAAGCAACGAATTGAGGCCAACCCTGATCACTGACAGCTTTTTAGTATGTTTCATCCATTATCACGAATCTTTGTCCCAAATACTTGCATTTCTTGTTGTGTAACCGCAATGTTTTGTGCTGTGCTGTCCTTCAAAGTGCTTGATGCACGGAACGACATGCTTGACATTGGGTTCACGATCAATAAAATGTGAAGTAAAATTTAAAACACTTACGTGATTATTGCAAACACGTCCACATGTGACAGAAATAAAAACAGTCTCTGAAAGATTTTTTAAAATTGTCTTTACTACCTTCTGAAATATTTCTGGAATTATTTTGTCTGAAAAGTAAGGGCGGCATGGTATGTTACACTGCGGCAAAGCACTATTTACCATTCCTCCAAGACCAGCCCATTCTACCATATTTACTGCATCTTGGCTTGCCAACTTTTCAGATTTCCGCGACCGGACATTTGTCGGGGGAGGGGGGTATACATTTTAAAATTTACAGGGCAATTCGATTTATTTTTACAAATACACTGATGAGCCAAAACATTATGACCACTACCACTGGCCACTGCGAGATTGAATGCTGTCTGGTGACGTTGTTGGTAGGTCATGCGGAGCAGAGATGCATGGGGAGCCATTCTAGTGACGATATGTGTGGCAAACAGGAGAATACACTGACATAAGAGACTTTAACGAAGGTCAGAATGTTACGGCCCGGTGCCTGGGAACGAGCGAGGCTGGTCGGCTGTTCATGTAGTGAGCATCAACGGAAAGTGGTTGAAGGACGGTGAAATCACGAGTAGGCAACAAGGTGGTGGACGCCCACGCCTCATCACAAAACGCGGAGGTCGGAGGCTTGCCTGCTCTGTAAAGCAGGATAGGGGCGATCTGTGGCAGATCTAACGGTAGAGTACAATACTGGTGCTGGCACAAGTGTTTCAGAGCACAGCGTTCGGCGCACATTGTCGAACATAGGGCTCCGCAGTAGACGGTACCTACGTGTTCCCATGTTAACCCAACGACATCGTCAACTACGAATGCAGTGGGCACGAGTTCATCGAGAATGAACCGTGGGTCAATGGAAACGTGCCGCCTGGTCGCAGTGGTGGATCCAGGATTTTACTTTTGGGGGGGGGGCGCTTTCAGCCCCCCGGATCCGCCACTGTCTGATCGGATGAATCACGTTTCTTGCTCGATGGTCGAAACATGCACCGCGCCACGGACGCAGGCTGGTGGGGGCGGTATTGGGCTGTGGAGGTCATTCACCTGGGCTTCCCTGGGACCTGTAGCAATGATGTGAGAACTGTGATCAACTACAGCGAAGGCATCTTCCAGCTGGATAACTGCCCATATCACAATGCCAGAATCGTGCTACATTGGTTCTAGGAGCATGTTAGTGACTTGGCCACGAAATACTCCTGGAATCAACCCGTTGGAACACATGCAGGAAAATATCAGGCGCCAGCTTCGCGCTCACAAAACCCCGTGACCTGTGAATAGACATCTGGTGCCAGATACATCCGGGAATCTACCAAGGACTTGTCGAATCCATTCCACACCAAACTGCTTCAGTATTCCTTTCCAAAGGTCATAAAATAACATTCCTTTACTTTCTTCTCACTCATTATGTATGTGAAACGTATAAGTTAATAACACTATTCAGTCTTTAATTCTACGCGAACTAAACTAGCAACTACGCTCCGTCTTCCACATCGTGTAGGTAAAAAGTAATAAACTAATCGCTTCACGAAAATCAGAAATGCCACATAAACTTTTGAACACTGAACGAAGAAGAATTACACTTTGTGTCCGGTCGCATGTAGTGAATCGGAAGCGGACGGTTGGCAATCCTAACTGCATCATTGTCTAGTGCTATCATTTCAGTAATTAAGCGATGGTATTTTTGAGGCTTGGGATCATTAATACCCACAGCTGGGCAGAAAACCGTTAATTATTAATTAACGAAATTAACAAAATTGCAAAAAATTATGTTAACCTAAAAAATCGTTAACGGTCTTCTTAACTTCCGTTAAACTGAACTTTCGTTAAGTTTAGTCCGTTACATTGGTAGTTCACATCATTTGGTTTGTTTGAATTGCGTGCCACGCCACGAGTCGGATTATGTGGTGGGGGGGGGGGGGCAGCAAAGCTAGAGTTTTGGAGAGTTTCTATTTTACGTCTGCAAACCGGCGATCACCACTTTTCTTCGATCGGTGATTGATTTTTATAATATTGTATAATTTTTTTATTGCCAGGAAAATGTCACTTTATAGTTGGTATTTGTTTGGTGTTCGTTAGTGAAATAATTTAAACTGACATTCGTTACACGATTATGTCATGGAAACTGAAGCTCTTGAATCCGTTAGTGAAAGCATCAACACTAACAATAGCAACGAGAATATTAAAAAACCATGGCTACATTCATGCGATTATGTTGCATTTAAATCAAGACTGGGAGAACAGTTGATTTATGAATGCAAACTGTTTTTGCATAAACTTTCTACAGTCAAGGCTCGCGTGTCTAGCGTTAACAATCTTAAATAACATATGCAGAGGACGCATACATCCAAAGATGAACATTTTGAAGAGAAAGTAAAAGCAGGGCCAACTCGTGGGGAAAAAAGAAAAATAATCCAAAGCCTTCTTCAAGTGTTGTGGCTACTTCTGATGTAGAAAGCAGCAGAATTGATTTGCTTTCATCTCCATCTGCTAATAAAAGTTTAAGTCAATAAAACATATTAGCTATCGGCACCGTCGTATTCCAAGCAGGTGTCGACCGATGTATTGTAAACATTTTCGTTTCCAACCTATTGCAATACATAAACATTACATCCGCTTTCGGATGGTTAACGTTTCACTGTTAACTTTAGCTTTCGTTAAATTTGCAAAAATGTAACGCTTTAACGATTTTTGAAGTTTACTTTTTAAGTAGCGGATTAACGAATTTAACGTTTCCATTAACTGTACCCCCATATTAATACCCCACGTTTTAGGCATTTCAGTACAGTCTTCAAGAAAAAACTGACTTTTTGATGTCTTAGGTTTATTTGCACCCAACAGTTTTCTTATCATTATTGTCCTTTAAATATATCCATGTATGCGGCTTCTTTTTAGAGGCCATGATGGAATATTATTAGGCCACACAACTTCACTTTTAAAGTAATCAAATAAAAACGAGGAAAGCACGATAAACTGCCTGCTTAACGATGCACAATCAAACTGAAGGTCGGGCCATCCTTGACCGACACTGGTTCGCTCCACGCCGACAGTTTTTCTATTGTTGACGCTCACTGGATTTTTTTTTTTTTTTTTTTTTTTTTTACTGCTTTACGTCTCTCAACAGCGAGGTCTTTAGAGACGGGAAAGGATGGGGGGCAAGGAATGGGAAGGAATTCGGCCATGGCCTTTTAAAGGAAGCATCCCGGCATTTGCCTGGAGTGACACCGCATCGTATCGCATCGCCGTCCGACACCCAACCGTCATCTACAGCGATTAGTTTGGTTTACTTTTAGACGGTGATGGTGCGATGTTAGTCTGGTAATATTAATGTAAGGAAACACCTCTTCCAGTTTGTTTTCTCTTATCAAAACCCCTATTTGTCTCTAAGCTCTTTGTTTTCTTATATTTTTTTTTGATTGTTTATATTTGAAGAGCACACATTCATCTTGCTGACCATCCGCAAGATCTTCCGGATAGAACCATTGTAATTCTTTGGCGCTGGTCCTTATTTCTTCTTCTCCTTTTTTCTCAAGTCTTAAAAGAAATGAAAACTTGTTATTGATATTATCGTAGGGGACATCCATAAATTACGTGAGGTGGATTTCCGGACACCCCCCCCCCTCTGGTGAGATCTGGCCGGCCCCCCCCTCCCCACCGGTCCGTGAGAAACCGCCCCTAGTAATCGCCTTCGAAACTTTTGGAGACCTTTTTTTTTTAGGTCGCAACCACACTTTTACACGAAATACCCCCTAAAATCAACTATCGCGCAATTTTTAGAGCTTTTTTTAAGCTCTACAGTACTAACTATTTTTCGCAAAACCTCACGTGCGATTTCCGTAGAGCCCCCTCCCCCCGGTGGTAAGATTTGGTGAGATTTCGCCGGACCCCCCCCCCCCATTTCATCTTACGTAATTTATGGATGTCCTCATAAGTCATCTTTCGCCTTTTAAGTTCACTTAAAACCTGGTCACAAATTGGAAGAAATGCATGCACCTGAAAATGGTCACTTGCTTGCAGTAGCACTTCTTCCTCGCCAGATTCGTCACAACTACGTTTTCTTTTGATAGAGCGTTTATGGAATCTTTTAAATTCATTTACCTGAGGTTTCCTTTTGCCGGCCTCTTCATATCTTTTGAAAGAATCTCATTTGTTTTTTTTTTTTTTTTTTTTTTTTTTTTTTAAACAAATAAAATTAATGATTTGTAAAGACCTGCAACGACTTCAAGGTCAATATCTACTCCATGCAGAGCATTCGAGAATAAATGAAATTGTTTCAATATGGAGCCCCACAATTCAAACATTATGGCAATCTCTAAAGTAGATATATGCAACAGCAGTCCAGTCACCTCACTGCGGACCAAAGGTTTTTGTGACGAATGATTTTTTATCTTTTGAAGAGCTGCCATAATCTGAATCCAGTCATTGTTAAGACTAGTGCAGGCATCATCTCTAGCTGACCATCGAGTATTCGATACATTTTTTAAAGAAACATTTGTGGTGAAACCAAAATGCAGCGCCCAGCAGTTTTTTTTTTTTTTTTTTTTTTTTTTTTTTTTTTTTTTGTGGCATTTAGCCTTAGGCTAATCTTGCCAGGAGCAGAGGGTAGGGATACTATGTTTTAGTTGTTAGTTTTCTTTATTTTAATGATTTTATATTAGGTTTTTGGTTTTTACAACGTACTTGTGTATTGAATTGATCGCTTTTGCGTCTGGATCTGAAAGAGTAGTCATTAAGGATATTATGTCTGTCATTTTGGAGCGTTTCTTATTAGTTCTTTTCTGGCTTCTTTGTATTCATCACATCTGAGAAGGTAATGATAAATATCTTCCATTGTCTCACATCTGGGGCAGTTCGGTGAGTCCGCGATTTTCATGATGTGCTTTTTATCATTTAATAGGGTGTGTCCTGTGCGCAGTCTGTTAATTAGGGTAATCTTGTTCCTGTTTAGTTCTTTTGTTTCATACCATGGTTTCTTGTTGATCTTGTTACTTATTGCCCGATGCCAAAGTCCTTTTGTTCCTTTGTTGTTTTCCCATTTCTCTTCCCATTCTTGTCTTATCCGGATTGCTGTCCAATGTCTGAAATCTGTGGATGGAGTGGCCACATCCAATTTTCATTGGCCGCTAGCTGTGTTTTTGCTGCCCTGTCGGCCATTTCGTTACCGTGTATTCCCACGTGACTTGGCACCCACTGAAGACTTATTTCCACGTCCTGTGTTGTCAATTTCTTTATCTCTCTAGCTACTTCGTATGCCAGATAATTTTTAGTTTTGCCTTTTGGGATTCCCATGATTGTCTGTAAGGAACTTCTGGAGTCTGAACAGATGACCACTTTCTTTAAATCTGATTTTCCGATGAATTGCAGCGCCTTAAGGATAGCAAATAGTTCGGCAGAGAAGCTCGAGAATTGGTTCGGCAGGTGGTATGCCTCTACGATGTTGCTCGCCGGGTACGCATAGGCGGCCGCACAGGCCTCCTCTCCCACCTTCGCTCATCTGTGTATATCTGCGACCAGCCATTCCATCTAGTGTTTAAGATTTCCATCGTATTTGAATCGCTTCTTCTGATGTGCAGACTTTCTTCGCTGTCATCTTTAGAGTGATGGTTGGATGCACACGAGTGGATAAGTCCGCTTTTTGCCATGGTTCGATCTCCGAATATAGGTCGTTGATTTCGTTTTTGTGGATCTTCCATTGGTTTGTTGATTGCCAGTAGTTTATAAGTCTCGGCGTCTTGTGAAGGTTTGGTGGTTTTCTTTGCATCTCGTGAGCTAATATCTGTATTTTTCTTTACCAGAATGTGGTTTTTTTTAGAGCATACTTTTAACAAAAGTTTAGTCCTATCTTTTTCCTTCGTAGGTATAGGGGAGGAATTACTGTTTCCGCTTCCATCGCTTCTATCGGAGTAGTCTTGATAAATCCACCAATTATCCTTATAGCAGCTGCTTGAACGGTGTCCAGTTTCTTTAGTAGAGTTTTGCTAGCGTTATCATAGAGCATCCCGCCATAATCGAGTCTGCTTCTTACCATGCTGAAGTATATATTGCGGACTAGCCGCGGATCAGCTCCCCAAGTCAATGAAGCGAGAACTTTTAGCACATTTATTAGCAGTAGGGAGGACGCCCTCAGCTCTGATATATGTTTGCGCCACGTGAGCTTGGCGTCCAGCCATATACCAAGGAATTTCACCTCTTTCACCTGATCTATAAGTAGTCCGTTAACAGTTATTTTGAAGTCATTTTCTTGGAAGTGCCTATGTGTGAATATGCATATTTTGCATTTTTTGATTGTTAGATCAAGCCCTATCTGTCTCAGATTTTCCAGGATTACTCTTATTGCCGCTTCTAGGATCGATCTGGCTTTTTCTTTATCTGGATGTGAGACATATATGACAAATCGTCCGCATATTGAAGGAAATTCACCATAGCTGGTAAGCCATTGCGTACCTTGGTCGAGTAGATGTTGAAGAGGGTCGGACTCATAGGATCACCCTGTGGAATGCCCTGGTAGACATGTCGGACGATTCTCTTCCCTTCTGCTGTTTCAATAATATTCACTCTACGTGAGAGATAATTGCAACACCAGTTTGTCAATTTGTTGGGAAGCTCTATCTCTATCATTGTTTCTCGTAGGATGTCAATCTGGAGATTGTTATAAGCATCTTTTATGTCTAGGAACGCTGCTGCATGGTAATTATTTCTGCCGTAGCTCAACTGGATGTCGGTGACCAGCGTACTAACGATGTCTATCGTACCGAAACCCTTGCGGAATCCCATAGTTCGAGGATCGAGCCTTCGATGGTGCTCTATGTGCCATTCCATCCTATTCTTGATCATCGTGCACATTAGTTTAGCTAGGCAAGGCACTAAAGATATGGGTCTGTAAGAGGAGGCGTCGCTCCTGTTCCTGTTCGGCTTTAATACGGGCACGATTACAATGCTTCTCCACTGCTCAGGGACGTATGATGTGTTTATCATGTCGTTGAAGATATTTAAGATTTTTTGCTTGGCTATTGGCGGAAGGTTGTTGATCATGGAGTATGTTATCCTATCGTCTCCTGGAGCCGTATCCTTCTTCTTTATGGCACATTCGAGTTCGTTCATGCTGAAGAATGGGTCTTCCGTTCTGTTGCTGTTTTCATTGGTCTCATGAACTGCGTTTCGTTCTAAATCTGTCGGTACATATGCCGGTGCAGTCAGTTCTATGAATTGTTCAGCGAGACTATCATCGGAGTATAAGTTGTTAGGTGAAGGCCGCTTTCCGTTAAACCATCTCATTTTCGCCCACATTTCTTGCGACGAAATGCCGTGTTTGATTGTAGAGCAGAAATCTCTCCATCCTTGTCTCTTCGTTTTCCTGATCGTATTTCTGGCTTCTGCTGTTGTCTGTCTGAGTAACATGAAGTTCTGGATAGTTGGATCTTTTCTGTACATTTTTGTAGCCAGGCGTCGTCTTGCAATTGCTCTGGAGCATTCGGTAGTCCACCAGGGTTTTCTGATGATCTTACTTCTTTCACTTATTTTATATTCTGGGATGCTTTCTTCTGCAGATTTACTTATAATGGCTTCCAGGTCATTGTATCGTTGTTGTGGGTCATTTGTATCTGAGTATGAATGCGCCATTCGCGAGTCGATTCTTTCTTGATATTGGATCCAATTGGCTTTGTTACAATTCCAGCGCCTCTTTGCTGGGATAGTCTTCTGGCCCATAGTGGAATCCAATGATATTTTTAGTACCAGATGGTCACTTCCTAATGTATCCTGTAGTATCTCCCACTTGGTCCTGGTCATCATGCATGCCGATATCAGAGAAATGTCGGGTGACGAGTTTCTTTGGTGTGGAGTCCCGAGTCTCGTTCCGTGTTTGTTGTTCAGCACCGTAAGTGAAGACGACGTTATGGCTGACGCGAGTTCTTCGCCCTGAGGGTCCGTCTGTCCTGCCTGCCACATCGGGTGGTGTGCATTGAAGTCCCCTCCCACAAGACTTTTAGGTGGTAACTGGTTGAATATAGCATCCCAGTCTTCTTCCCTAGTGTTGATTTGAGGCGGCTTGTATATTACAGTCACATTCTCCAGGGGCGCTCTGTGTTTCAGGTCAACTGAGAGAACCTCTATGCCATTACTGGGCTCCACTATGTTTCTGATGTCGCTAGTAACATCATTTCTCACAAAGATAGCAACTCCACCGAAACCATTGCCCCTATCTCTTCTGTAGATATAGTAGTTTCTGTGCTTTACATTAGTGTCCCTACGTAACCATGTTTCGGTAATCAGTATAACGTGTGGGGTGCTCCTCTATTGCTCTCTGTAGGTCATTCCATTTAGGTAGCAGGCTTCTGGCATTCCATTGTAGTGTTGTGAATTTCGACTTTCTATCCATTATCTGTTATGTTACATATCTCCATTGTAGTATCACTCGCTCCCATTTCCTTAATTTCTTGCATGATGTTGCTGGTGGCTTCTTCCTGAATTTTTTGTATAATTTCCTTGGGTAGATTTCCTTTTAACTGTTGCATGATGGTTTTGATCACAATTTTCACTATGGTGCTAATACATTCAATATTCAGTTCCTTAGGAGGTGGCTCCGCCATCTGGACCGCATTTGTTTCTATTCTTTCTGGCACTGTCCTTATTTGAGGTAATTCCCTGTTAGTAATTGTCTTTTCTTCCGTTGCTGCTGCGCTGTAGGTTTTAGACTGTAAGGGGGGGAAGTCCGTTGGCTTGTGTTCGTATCCTCCTCCCATTACTATTTTGCTACCAAGCGCCTGTTTCTGCTTCAGCTCCTCTTGTTGTTTTCTAATTGGACACGCCTTGTCAGTCGCCTTGTGCTCACCCCCACAGTTGACACATTTGGTAGTCTCATTATGACAATTGGAAGCATTATGTTCCTCACCACATTTGGGGCATCTCTCTTTGCTTCTGCAATTGGTAGATATGTGCCCATATCTTTGGCACTTGAAACATTGAGTCACGGGGTAGACATATGGTGTCACCTTAAATCTTAGGTAGAAGAGCTCCACTTCATCCGGTAAAAATTGGCTTTCGAATGTAAGTAGAACCGTTTGTAGAGGTTTTGTTTCAACTTTTCCATCCAGCCGTATTTTTTTGATAAATCGTCTTACCCCTACTATTGGAGCAGTTGATTTAATGTTTCTAAGTAGTTCTTCTTCGTTGAGGTCTGTGGGAACGAATTTAATAACACCTTTGCATTCGACCCTGCTGGCAGGGATATGCTTTTAATCCCAGTGACTGTAAGAAGTCGATGTTTTCCACGAAGCTGTTTGCTGCCTCCGCCTTTGCGAATTCCAGCATCATCCGGTTTTTACCCTGTTGGTTCATCCTCTGCAGTCCGTTAACTTTGTTATAAAATATTTTGCCTAGTTGAATTGGGTGAGGCATAGTGCCATTCATCTTTGGCTCAATTGTGACTACATAAGGTGCTTGTGATTGACGGCCATATAGTCTGATACGTTGATGTGGGGAAGTTGGCTTGTCTTTATCCCCGCCTTCGCTTGGGTTAAGTTGGTCACTTTTTGTCTTACCCGCTATTTCTGGGGTGTGGTATGGTGGCTGCTGCGATGTTGTCATCTGCTTTGTAATCTGTTCCTTATTCGAGTTAAGTAATGTTTCTGACGTCGTTGGTTCTTCTTTATTTACCTTAGGTACACCTCTTCTCTCCGAGGCTTTACGCTTCTTTCTGAGGTAATATTTCCCTTCTTCTTCACTATCCAAGGTAGATTCTTCCATCTTCTTTTTTGTAGACTCCGACATCTCTTGTTCTGATTGGTAGATAAATAAATCTTGCTTATCGCCAGTTGTTTTGGCTGTAACGCCACCACTAGATTCCGCCATTGTGACTCCTTTACACGCTGCGCCGCTGCCGACGAGCTGTAGCTGTTCTGACGTGCACTTAAATTCCTTTACACTTGTTTTAACAACTACTTTTGGGTTCGGATGTTGTGTCTCACTATAACTTGTTGTCACCGATACACTCACTTGGCGCTATGGCCACTCGCTCCGCTGTAGACTCACTTCACTACCGACACACACGTAAACAAGGAAGCACTCTCGTAGCTGCTAGACTAGATCCGTATGCGACCGTAGCTAAACGTGAACTGAAACGAAAATACACCCATCATAGAGACCATAAGTTACACGAATCGCAGACAGATGGCAGCGCTTACGTTTCCAGCCATTAAATTGGGTTCCTTCCGGCAAGTGGAAATGTCACCAGAGTCATCACAATCGCCAATGTGGCGACTACGCTTCACATCCTTAGGGATTCATTATGATCAGTGCTGATGACTCTAAGAGTACTCAGCAGTTCTTGGTTGAAATACTGACAAATATGTTCGCACTGTAATTGCCTGTATTTTTTTAAAATTGGATAAAATACTCCTCAACTGAAAAAACTCATTTCTGGCACTGGAAAACAGAACTCAATTCAAAATATCATGCTCTGAAGTGAGATTTTCAATAGTTACTATTAATCACCTTAACCGTACAGATATTTCACATATCTATCGAATACAAATCTTTCTCCTCCTTAAAAATTCTGGGTATCTGCTCATAGCTTCACATAGGAAGGTAATTATTTCATCTACATATATCCTCTGCAATTCACAAAATTGTGGGTGGCGGAGAGTGCTCAGTACCAAAACTAATCTCTTCGCTGTGAATTCCAAACACGAATAGTACAAAGGAAGAATAGAATTCATATAAGAATCAGTGCGGCACTTATTTCTCTAATCTTTTCTTTCCTGTCATTCGGGCTCAAATAGGTTGGAGGATGAAGTATTTCACTACACTCGTAAGTGAAAGTGGGGTACGCATGTTTACCAATAAGTTCTAACGAAACGTGCTTCGTCTATCTACCAGAGACTCCCAGACCAGTCTAAAATCAGTTCTGTGACGCTTTCGTAAGGACTATAGCAAGCGGTCACGAATCGAACGGTTCTTCTCTGCACTTTCTTTATACTGTCAATCCACCCCTTACGAAACGGATCCAAAATGGCACAACAATAGTACAAATGTGGATGCACAAGAGATTTGTACGCTATCTCCTTTCTTTGTTCATTACAATTTTTCTAGATTCGACCTATGCATAGAACTCTATCTAAGACTGAATTAATGTGCAAGTCCCATTTCATGTTCCTTCGCACTGTTACGCCCAAATATTTCACGGAATCGACCACATCAACAAATTAACTGTTTACTTTGTATTTGATCTACTGCTCTGTTTTTTTTGCCTACTCTACCACTGTGATAATTGGACAACATAAGTTGATGAACTAAAACAATGACCAAAAAAATGTTTCAGATTTAGTGCGATATTACAGTGTGGGATGGATAAATGTTCTCCAGAGTTACTAACGTATGGACTTTCAGTTCTACGTATGTTCGGTAAATTCTAATAAGAACGGTACTAGGAAGTGAAAACGTTTATGTATGTCGCCCAATCCTAGCATTCTTCAGAAATAACAACTTAAAAGATTAGTGAAGGGTAATTCCGCAATAACATCATAGCTTCAGCTGCTTGTAAGATGAAAAACTAAGCAAGCACATGATACTGCAAACTATGTCGACTCTCATCAAGTGACAAGTTTTGCTGTGTATGGCTATATGGCCGAAAGTTTAAATGTCATTAAATTAAGAATTAATCAGTGGAATTCCCTAGAAGGGATCTGCAAATCACACTGTATGTATAGATTCCCATATTTGCTGGGTTATCGGAGAATTAGATAAATATGGGGTCATGTTATTAAGTAATTGGCTATTGCAGTGAAAAGTAGTTCCACCAGTATGACGTCAGCAAGTACACAGACGGAAAAAAAAAATCCCAACACCAAGAAAAATTATTGTAGAGTAATGAAATTTAGACAATGCATTTGTCAAGTTAATATGTTTAATTGATTAAATTTTCAAGATCAACAGGTTAATTTAAGCTCAAGAAAAATGCATTTCAAATGTGAAATACTGTTAAATTAATAGCCGGTGTAACCTCCAGAATTTTGAATGCAAGCCTGCAAACGTGAATGCATTGTGTCATACAGGTTTCGAATGTCACTTTGTGGTATGGAGTTCCATGCTTGTTGTACTTGTGCTGTCAATACTGGGACGGTCAGTGCTGGCTGTGGATGATGCTGGAGTTGTCGTCCAATGATATCCCATACGTGTTCAATTGGAGACAGATCTGGTGATCTCGCAGGCCAAGGTAACATGTCGACACTCTGTAGACAACAGCGGTATGAGGGCGAGCGTTATCCTGTTGAAAAACTCCCCCTTGAATGCTGTTCATGAATGGCAGCACTACAGGTTGAATTACCAGACTGACGTACAAATTTGCAGTCAGTGTGTTTGGTATAACCACAAGAGTGCTCCTGCTGTCATAGGAAATTGCTCCCCAGACCATGACTCCAGGTGTAGGTCCAGTGTGTCTAGGCCGCAGACAGTTTGGTTGCAGGCGTTCCCCTGGCCTCCTTCTGACCAACACTCGGCCATCACTGGCACCAAGGCAGAACCTGCTTTCATCAGAAAACACAACAGATCTCCACTCCGTCCTCCAATGAGCTCTGGCTTGACACCACTGGAGTCGCAAACGGCGATGGCTTGTAGTCAGTGGAATGCACGCTACAGGGCGCCTGGCTCGGAGCTGTCCTTGAAGTAACCGATTTCTAACAGTTCGTTGTGTCACTGTGGTACCAACTGCAGCTCGAATTTCTGCCGCAGACGCAGTACGATGCGCCACAGCTGTACGCCGAATACGGCGGTCTTCCCTCTCAGTAGTGCCACGTGGCCTCCCGGAACCCGGTCTTCTTGAGGCAGTACCATCCCTTGACCACTGCACCCAACAATCATGCACAGTGGATACATTCCGGCCAAGTCTTTCTGCAATATCGCGAAAAGAAAATCCACCTTCTCGTAGCCCTATTACACGACCTCGTTCAAACTCGGTGAGCTGTTGATAATGGCTTCTTCGTCTTCTTAAAGGCATTCTTGGCTAACATCAACTCACTATGTCAAATCTCAGCGGTAAATAACGTTCACAAACTTTACAGCGCGTATTTAAAAGCAAACCTGATTTGCAAGCTCTGAGTAGCGCTACTAGCGCCACACTTATGCGCGAAGCGCGAAATTTGAATCGATGTCATCTTTCAGATGTATAAACACGCCTACCAAATTTCGTTTATCTAACACAAGTCTTTCTTGGTGTTGGGATTTTTTTTTCCGTCTGTGTAATACCGAGATTTTTACCGGGAGAGGTAAGTTCTGCAATCTGTTCGGCATGCAGCAAACACACAGTGGCCGGGCGGATTCGGCTGTCGGTTCCCGCTCTGGTTTGGCCCCGCTGACCTAGCTGTGCTCCGAGCGAACGTTCCTGATTGATGGCCACGTACAAAGCACGCGCCGGCCCATCGCCGAAAGTAATTAAACACGACGAATATCCGCGCAGAACGACGGGCGCGATATCATTTTGCCGGGCGATGCATACAAAACTCGCTGTAAACACTGCATAATAATATGTTGTTTTGTGCACCGTGTGTATTGGCTGTCTGGTCGGTATTCACGGTATGCAAATCGCGGTGTGTCGCCCGGGGCGCGAATGGCGATAGCCCGGTCGCGGGTCACTGCGGGTCGCCTCGTCGTCAGGTGATGAGCCTTGATTGTTTCAATGAGGACCCTGGGCCGCACGTAGGCGGTAGCGCCGGACCACTGTGCCACAAATACCTACCTGCTCACTGCCTTCAGATCATCTGCTATTTTACAATCGTCGTTATGCCATTTGCTACCCATTCTTTAAGAAGGTAGAGTATAGTGATGTTTTTGTCTTCCAACATTTACTTCAATTAATTATGACGTGTTATGGCTTCATATTTGGTTTGTCATCAGGTTATGAATGTTACAGTCATGAGTTGAAGTGTCGTTTTATATAACGGAACAGTAGAGGAAAGGTTTCCAAAGTCGGACCCCCCTCTTGTTTTTTACCTATTGTAAGAGTCCTGTCTAAAGGCGCATTCCCACGATCCCTTGTAAACGAAGGAGAGACGGGACGGGACGCCATGGGAACAGGGCCGCCTCTGCTAGCGGAGACGAGACGCAGCTACCCACTCTGAGTCGGTAATCATCACAGGCGTGTGTAGAGGTGCGCTGTTGCCATCGCTTTGCAGCAGCGGTGCGCACCCCTTCTGTTGCTGTAAAGTGCTCTGTGCCAAACGGTGGTGGGGAGGTGGCGGCTAGGTAAGCTAGGACTAACCTGCGGCCCGCGGTCGTCCCTACACTTCGGCTAATGAGGTCCCGTCTCGACTCGCCTACAAGGGATCGTGGGAATGCGCCTTAAATGACAGCACTGAAATGGTAGCCGAGTGGTAGCCGAGTGTTTGATTTGAGTGATTTGTGGACGTTTGATGTGGTGGGACTATCAACGAGAATTTACTAACCTCGTAGCTTTCGTGTAGCTGACCAATCTCTTGATACTGGATACGAATTTCTTCTGTCTAGTGGGCTACTAAAGAAGATGTTAAGTTAGCAGTTTGACACCAACAGATTAATAGGTTCGGCAATCCAGCAAAAGAAATACTATAATAACTACTCGAAAAAACATTTACCACTTTGTTTAGTTTTCTTTCAAGTCATCGACTCCATCCAAAGATATTAAGTACAAATATAAACAAAAATGTTCCAGCGGTTAGGGAGCGTCCATAAATTACGTGGCTCGTTCTAGGGGAGTGAAGGGGTCGGCTGGAAAGCTACTCTGGGCTACGTGGGAGTGGGGAATATTTGTTTCTGTCATTTAATTATCTCAGTGTGTAATTTACGATAGTATGACAAGAGGAAAAAGCACAAAGTGCCGTCTGGAATCAACTAGTAAAAAGGAACTTGCCACTCGGGGAGAAAGGGAGGTTCACGGGAGGCCAAACTGGACCTATGTAGTTTATGGACGCTACCTTAAGCTCACACACTTCCCAGAACAACTGACTAACAACTCTCTGCTCGCCCTTGACGATCGCTTGTATAGACGATACAGGAATTTCCAGAGTAATTCAAATAGTGCCGATCGACGTTTCTTGAATTCTAACAATACTTTAACAATTAAATCCATTCTAAAACAATCAGAATTAATACAAAAATCATTCGAAATCTTCATGAAACATAATGAAATGAAAATTAAAGATATTTACAAGTATTTACCCACAAATTTATCTACATAAACCAGTCCAAACCTTCGCAAATTGTCAAACAACAAACATCGTAGCTCGCATCAACACATCAATGTTTCATGAATAATACTGTCCTTGAACATATTTTATGGTATTTTCATAGTTTCTCTACATAAAAAAAATGTTGATTTACACAAATTCACAATTAATTACACGGAAAATATACAAAAACATAATCATTCAACTCATAGCTTGCTATACACAATTTTAAAATAACATTTCATAACATCGGTTGGGTCTGAAGGCTGTTATAACTAGCTCGTGTTGAATGGCTAGTTGAGAATCTGATAAATGATAATAGGTAGCTAACAGTTTATAGAAAGCCATTTAACGATTATTGAAGACTGCATATAATACAGTTGATAACATGAAATTCAAGGACCTGTCCGGCTGTGCCTAGGAACGATGCTTCTGCATCTAACTATATATAGACTGAATGAATGAAGAATTATTGGTTGGCTGATTGGATAATGAATTGCTAGATGGAATACCTGGTCCCATGAAGGTACGAAGGCATACATAATATGCAGACTGAAGTTAAGAGAGTTGGCATAGCAGTTAGTTGCCCATAGTGACTCGATGAAAGCTGCTCTCGGAATGAGAGGAAGAAATGGTGTCTTTACTTCTGAGGCAAACTCCAATGACGTCACTAAGCAGTTTCGAATCGGTGATGTTGATTGACTCAACGCATCAGAAGGTTTTGTAAGCAATAAGTCTGCGTTGAGGTATCGCTTATAAGCCTGGATTGGCTGCCTCCAACTCCACCGAATATTATATTTACTAAAATCTATAATTACTTTTCAGTTAATCCCTAGGCCTCAAATACGACACGGAGACTGTCTCGTCTTTGATTTGAGCTAAGTTTACTTCAAATGGAATACGTTCTTCAGTATATTTTCAAACAGCCTGCATGACAGAAGCTAAGAAATATCTGACCATCATCATCATCATCAGCCACCATTCTCTGCCATTTCTTCAATAGGCAGTGATGTATGGGAGTTGTTATCCTAGGATATTTTCTCCTATTAACAAAGTTGGTCAGTTCTTCTGAGTTTGATTGGTCTTTATGTTGGTGCATTAGTTTATTAAACTCAATGGTCTTTTATGTCGGGCTGCCGAAATGTCATACAGGCCGATGTTCTTGACCATTTGATTTTTTGACTTCTGGGAGCTTTTGTAGAAAGATTTAAGTTTACTTCAAATGGAGTACGTTCTTCATTATATTTTCAAACAGCCTGCATGACAGAAGCTAAGAAATATCTGACCATAGTCTTCAAATTCATTTTTAAGTAAAAACTTGCAAAAACAGTCTCCGAGAAAACGGTAGCCAAAGTCGAACCCCTGTTAAGAATATATAAAAAAAATTACCAGAATACTGTATTAAAATTAAAAAGAATATGAAAGCGTTTTATTTTAACATATTACCATGTGGTATAAACAATTTAACTTTTTTCCACATTAACAATGTTTGACAATAATGAATCAAGTTTCTTCAGTAATTAGTTTTTCCAGTAACGACAAATAAACACAACTTCTTCTCTCAAAGCTTTCTATTTGTTTTGACTACCTGAAACAGCGTTTCAACTCGCTGTAACAAATTAATTAAATATTAATATGAATTACCGATGGCCCGGCAAAGGGAACGCCGATGAATACCACGTAGGAGCTCTCTGACTTAACAGTTTCATATATTTTGGCAGATATCGAAACTAAAAGAAATGACACAGTGTTACAGAACAGTATTTTGCAAAGACACTTCAGTGAAAAAGTTGGTATTCTCTTCGTTTTGAACACTATAAAAACTCTGTTTAATGGAAATACTGTCCCCTCACATTTTTTTTAAAAAAATTTATTGGTTAATATTTTCGTTTTTATTTTATTTGTTTCTGG
Source organism: Vandiemenella viatica (assembly GCA_031002005.1). Lineage (NCBI taxonomy): Eukaryota > Metazoa > Arthropoda > Insecta > Orthoptera > Morabidae > Vandiemenella > Vandiemenella viatica. The sequence goes on from CM061921.1 coordinate 387,070,624, forward strand.
ATTTGTGTATATTTATGTGTAATATTTTGCCGTTTATTCGAGTTTGACGAGAATTATTGTAAAATATTGTATTAAGGATATCGAAAACAGTGAGTATGTGAATTACCTTTGAACACCAAACTGTGAGTGAAGTGAAAGGATCTTTGTCGATGAGTCGGAAAGTAAAGATAGCGAGCGCGGAACACTAGTTGACTCTCACTGATATTGTTGTGGACAGTGGCATCATGGCTATGCGTAAAAATTATAGAAGAGATGATTAAAATTAAGTGCAAGGAGATTGAAATGTTGTAGAAGTTAAATTTAGTGATGAGTATATCAAGTTGTGAAACAGTGTTTAGTTAAAAAAAGTGAAACAACTACGTGAGGTTTTAATATTTTTATTGATTGTTTGTCGAAGTAACTCAAGATTTATTTCAGGTTAGTAACTTACAGATGGAATACTGTGAAGAAATAAGAGGAGAAGCAGAAGCAGTACAAATAAGGACGTTATATCTGGCGTCCAGTGACAGAGACGAGAAGCCATATAACAGGTGCGTTGTAACCTCTGCAAAGTGTTTCACTCTTACAGAAAGCACAGATAGCGTAACTGGCGGGATACGTATCTCGGCTTAAACCTGCAAACTTCAAAAACACATCATTTCTTCATGTCTGCATATATGCTGCCAGAATGCGGTACCACCCAGCGAAATAAAGTGGAGGTCCGATTTAGGGACCCGGGTCTGGTTTGGTTACTTTGGGGGCATCCATAAATTACGTGAGGCGAAATAGGGGGGGGGGGGGTCCGGCGAAATCTCACCAGGGGGGAGGGGAGGATCTACGGAAATCTCACGTGAGATTTTGCGAAAAAATTTGGGGACAGTAGAGCCAAAAAAAAGGTTTACAATTTGCGCCAAAGTCGATTTTAGGAGGGTATTTCGTCAAAAAAAAAGTCTACAAAAGTTTCGAGGGCGATTTCTAGGGGGGGGTTCTCACGGACCAGATCTCACCAGAGGGGGGGGGGGGGGGGGTCCGGCCAGATCTCACGAAATCTCACCAGGGGGGAGGGGGGTCCAGAAATCCGGAAAAACATCTCACGTAATTTGTGGATGCCCCCTTTCCTCTACGTGCTTATAACAAAACCAAATCGAACTTGATACCACACTCGAAGTAGTATCCGTTTAATAATTTAAAAAAATTAGTAAAAATTTCAGCCTCTTGTTTGAGGTAGTTGCTGGTAGCATTACATAACTTCCCAAATACTTTTTCCTTTCGTGTCTCACCAATTGTGAGTGTTTCATACAAATTAATGTGAATTTTCTGAACGTTGTGAATCGGATATTAACTATCACAACTACACAAAAGTTCATTTTTTTAAAAATTTGTGAACCCCCTATTGATCAGTTGTCTACAACAATACGTTTATATGCCTGGGCCTTTTAGTGTGCAAATACTACGAATTCCACGGAGTTATAAGACTTGAATATCTCTTATACATAATAACTTCCAATTTTCGATCGATGATTCGGTGTTGTTTGCTGTAGGTAACCAATAACTTGCAAGATAATTATTCGGTTTTCATGGAACTTTTCCGAGCCATAAATCGAACTTGAGACCAATCAGGTTTAGTTAAGAGAACGACAATGAGAGTTTCGAAATTTTAAACTCATTGACATCTTCAAACCAAAGCGATAAACTACATCATCTCTATTCCTCGTCTGCAGTAACGCATTTCGAAAAAGCAATGAGCATGTTTTGATACTACTACCCATCATCTAACCGCCGTTAGGATACATAAGAATACCGCTTTAACGTGTCGTATATCCTACAATGACACGTTGCAACTGTTTCTACCTTTCACAGAAATGATATTTCCAACAATGCGTCTTCATACGAAACCTGGTGAATGTACCCTGCAGCTTCACCTGCCGCCGTATCTGAAGAGATACTTCCGGTATTACCAGTAGGGTTTAGCATCCGCAGGTACTGAATGAGCAGGCACCAGCTGTTGGAAGAGTTGAGGACTTGCTGAGGACTGCACCCAAAGTCCTTCCGCCCACCCTGCACTCTTTGTGAGGTCTTCGTAACGGTTTGTGGGAGTTTGCGAGGACACCATGTGATACTGCGTTGGACATGGCGTGTCCTCTTTCGCACAGCAGTTTGTACTACATAAGTAACCTGTGATTATACAGAGGCTAATAATACCGATAGGCATGTCTATCTTATCTACAGAGGACCGCTATTCAAAAGACGAATGAAATTTGTACATCAGTAAAATTCAACATTTATACGAGTGGTTCAACAAATTAATGCATACATCCAGTTGATATACCGTTGGAATTGTTTTATAAGCAGGACATTTCGTTAATACGTAGCAAGATGCCGAAACTTTGTTTCATTTTACCTGTGCTGTTTGCTGGAATGAAACGAATTTAAAACTTTAACCCTCTACGTAGACTACACTGTTGCAGTGAAAGAAGCAACAAGAATGTAGCTACAGTGGCGAAATAGTTATTTAGTCATCCCTTAAATTTCATTTAGTAACAAATAGCAATTTTGACACTGGAAATTGCTCAAAAATTTTTTAATAATTAATTGTAGAAATTTAATAATCAGTAGCCAAGTAATTCGTATTAGTTCTGAACACTTGCTAGAATTAATCACTGTGTGCGTGCAAAAATATCCTGTATCTGTTAACCTTTGTTGGCTTGGATCACGAATGTACCAAATTTTCAAGTCAGAGCAGCATACTCGTATATAAAATCCACTGAGCAAGAGTAAACAGCATCATCTATGATGAACCACTGAACCTATTGATATTATAGATTTCTCGCAGTCGTAGTGCCTACCATACTCCAGTGCCACCCATCGGAATAATTTACATGCAAAACCTTTCGCACCACGTCAATAACATTTCGGGTGAATATAGCCTGAATCGGTCCAGTGACTTGTCCGTGATGATGCGGTTTGTGCACGAATAATATTTTATATATAAAGAACACAAACTGGTTCCCACGACTTCATGTTCGTCAAGAATTTTGAAGGTGTTTGTGTTTTTGCACAGAACCTGAAATATTTCCAGGATAAAAGCTTATGTTACTCCCCGCTAAATCAGGAACCCGCGAGTAACATTCCTGTCAATATCGTTCACTCACTAAACCGAGATTGGTGGTGTAACGGCTAGCGTTCTGGCCTCGCATTCGGGAGGACGGCGTTTCGAATCCCCGTGCGGGCATCCAGATTAGGGTTTTCCGTGTTTTCCCAAATCACTCCAGACAAATGCCGGGATGCTTCCTTCAAAAGGCCATGGCCGAATTTCTTCCCATTCTTTGCCCCCCATCCTTTCCCGTCTCTAAAGACCTCGCTGTTAGAGAGACGTTAAGCAGATTTTAAAAATAATAATAAAAACACTAAATATTTCATATACAATATTTACGTATATTTGTTAATAGATAAAAAGTTGTCGTATTCTATAACATCTAATTCATTCTAGAACATTTTAGTACATTCATTAACATTCTAACATATTCTATAAGTTTTAGAATACTTTGATCAAAATATGAAAATGCTCTAAGTCGTGCACTTTCAACCACCATATCTCCCACACTCCCGACAAACAGCCACCATCGTGCAGGATGCGAGTCTTGAGGCTACAACTACACACAAACACCAGTGGTCTGCGCTAGTTGTGGCTGAAATATTGGGACACACACTTATATACCAGTATATATATAATAGACCCTATGGATTAGAGAGCTGAGTTGGGTGTAATGACAATAATTTTACTACATTTGGTGCAATCATAAATCGCTGCATTCCACTATTCACAATCTGTTTCTTTTCTTGGATAAAAATCGGTTACAGTGCTAAATCAACTTTTAGCTATATATGATCATGGGAATGCAATTAAAAACTTATTTGATGCAAGCTTTAAAGCCGGATATAACCCTGGAAAGCAGCAGGCGGCAGTTGATACACAACGCACCATAAATTTACCTTTGACTGTAAACGCTCCCTATGATCATTTCAACGTCCACCAATGGGAACCATTGGATTAGACCGTACTAATAAAACTTCACTCCATTTTGCTTCTTTTTTTCCGATGAGCCTTGTTAACACAACTTTCCAATTTCAATTCTTCGTCCTGTTTTGTTGTTTTTCCTTCCATTCAGTCCAATATTCCTTCATCATTCCACTGTGATTATTCCTTCTCCCCTCAGACCACTTCGGACAGGATTTCTTTCCTTTTCTGCCTTGGAATAGTTCCATAAGTAATACTTTCTTACTAAAGATATATCTATCCACAGTTTCCGCTTCTCTTTTCTGATTTCTTTTGAAATCTTTCTTGACCTCTTGACCAACCTGTTGTTGATTTTTTTTCCAAAGGTAACTGAATATCTTTTCTGTTATCACCCATTCTACTATATGTCCAAAAATATCACTTTTATTTTATTTTTACTGGTTCTGTTATATTTTCTGTGTTCTGTTATATGTATATTCCTTGAAGCCAACTAGGACCAGGTTAAACCTTTGTGCGTTTGGCAGTGAGGTTCATCTTCTTTTGCGCCAAGAGTCATTCATTCTCCTTGAATGTGCGTGCGCTCTTCTGTCTAAGGTGTGCCGCGTCTTCTTTTGGAGTCTTCGTCTCGGTTTGTCCCATTTGTCATTAACTTCTTCCGAGAAAGATCTCTATTGACAGCATCTTTTGGTTCTAATCCCATCAAATGAAAGTCTCCTTTAATATTTAAGAACCATGGCATTACAGTTTTGGGTTTTGAATTAAATAAATTAAATGTTTTTTTGTTAATCTGTTCTCCTCCATTCGCTTGAGGTGGCCATAGAATCGTGCCCGTCTTTTGCTGACTGTTTCGGTGACTTTCTCTATTTTTCTGTAGATTCCTTGTATGATCTCTTTTGATGGACGGCATTCTTGAAATTGGAATTCCTCTAATAATTATTCGCCCTTTTTTCTCCAGTTCTCCCAATAGTCCTTTATCGGCATTCAGAAACGAGGTTTAGGCTGCATACAAAATTACTGGTTCCAGAACTGTTTTATAATAACGTATCTCAGTATTTTATTAAAGACATTTTTTGTTGTAGATCTCTCGCGAAATTTGGTAGGCTGTTTCTAATTTGTGAACCCTTTCCCGAAGAGCTTTTTTGTCCAATCATTTTTCGAGGTAATCACACCGGTTACTTAAATTTCTCCACCTTAGTATTTTTTGAAGTTTTGGTGCGGCATCTTTGATTTTAATCATTACCTTCATCTTTCGAAAGATATCTGTAAACTGGTTTGATCAGCAGTTTATTACAGCAGGTGAATTTGGATTCTAGCAGTTCTTAAGACATCTGTTAGGATAACGATGTCGTCGGTAAAAGCTAGATTGTCTATTGTGAGTCGTTTTAGATTTAGTTCCCATTCCCTGGGCTGTAGTCAGCTTCCTTTAATTTCACTTGCCATGTCCGAATGATCTTTCCGAGAACACAGTTTAAACGTATTGGAGTCAGACCGCCACCTTGCCTGACGCCAGTTGTGACTTCAAAATAATCCGGCAGACATCAGCTTGGATCTAATTATAGCCCACAGTTTTAGGTCAACTCCAAATTGATTAAGGATGTTCAATAGAACCTTCCAGTCTGGTATATTTCCTTACTGCTACTACCTTAGTCCACACCCGAAGGTTGGTTGGATCCTCCCGAAGGAAGCATTGTGTCAGAGGTAGGATGGCTAGTTGCTTTCCTCTGGGACCTACAGTTTAACGTGGAATCCGAACCACGGAGTGACCTGGAATACCTCATACGATCAAACTCAATTCTTAAAAATTCCTCCGCCCGGCGGGACTCGAGCCCGGACCAGTGCAACAGATTTACCGAAATCAAATGCCTTAACCACTGAGTTACCAGACCGGTCTATAATTCTTAATTTCCATAGTAGGCCTACTGTTGAATTTACTGGACCGACTCGATTTTTATTATAAGTGTTGCGGATTAAACTTAATTTTAGAACGTAAAGAATGTAGGTGCGTGTTTCTCTGCTAACAAGCGCCGCTACTGTGTCGCAAGGGACGGTGTCGGGTGTCGGTAACGCACTGCTACGCACCTGCACGACAAGTACAACGCATCGCGCATTAGCGTCCGAGGACACGCCAAGCCACTTTCTCCCGGTTGGAGGCGCCAGGCAGCCGACCTCAAGCAGACTACACTCTCACTATACTGCGTGGACAAAAAACTCGCTTAAAGAAATAGGGCGCTATGCTGTTACCGGTAGAGAAGAGCAGCATTTTAGTCGTATTTAGAGATGGTATGTGCAAAATTTCACGAATTTATTTATTCGTGTTTTTGAAACATACATATTTACACAATAATAAGATCAAATTGCACTAGACAAAAACCTCGAATCATTTCCAGATGTCTCATATAAGTCAAATTCCGTGTAGGAGTTTGGAGACAGTCGACACTGAGCATGTTGTTAAGGATTTGGTAATTACTATTTCTTGGTATATTTGGCCCTGTCGCGGGCCACGATAAGCTTTTGGTTGCATGAACTGACAACTCCGAAAAATCACTTTCTTTATTTTCCCGTGTTCTCTTTAATAACATTACACAAGACATCGACTCGATCCAGAGATGCTAAGTACAAACAGACACAAACGCCTTTTAAAAGTCTATGTGTGGAGCACAGCACTTTATGGTAGCGAAACACTGACTTCACGAATACCGGAAAGAAAAAAAATTGACGCATTTGAAATGTGGTTCTACAGAAGAACGCTGAAAATTAATTGGACAGACAAAGTAAGAAATGAACGAGTTTTGGAAATGATGGTGAGGGAAGAAGTTTGTGGCAGAAGCTTACAGAAAGAAGAAGAGCAGGCTGGTAGTCATAATTATTGTTTTGAGACATGCTGGATTAGTTAATTAGCTGGTGGAGGGAGCAGTCGAAGGTAGAACTGCAGAGGGAGACAGAGATTAGAGTATATGAAGCAGATAATTGAGGACGTGGGTTGTAAGGGGTATGTAGAGATGAAGAGGTTGGAACAAGATTGGAAGGGATGGAGGATTGCATCAAACCAGTCGAAAAACTGACGACACCAAAATACAGACCCACACAAATGCTCCACTGACTGACAACTCGTCTCTGCGGCTTGTTTATATAGACAGTACAGAAGATCCAGAATAATTCAAAGAGCTCCGATCGCCATTTGTC
>CM061921.1:387078803-387294745 GCA_031002005.1 Vandiemenella viatica
TTTTTTTTTTTAAACAAATAAAATTAATGATTTGTAAGACCTGCAACGACTTCAGGTCAATATCTACTCCATCAGAGCATTCGAGAATAAATGAAATTGTTCAATATGGAGCCCCACAATTCAAACATTATGGCAATCTCTAAAGTAGATATATGCAACAGCAGTCCAGTCACCTCACTGCGGACCAAGGTTTTTGTGACGAATGATTTTTTATCTTTTGAAGACTGCCATAATCTGAATCCAGTCATTGTTAAGACTAGTGCAGGCATCATCTCTAGCTGACCATCGAGTATTCGATACATTTTTTAAAGAAACATTTGTGGTGAAACCAAAATGCAGCGCCCAGCAGTTTTTTTTTTTTTTTTTTTTTTTTTTTTTTTTTTTTTTTTTTTTTTGTGGCATTTAGCCTTAGGCTAATCTTGCCAGGAGCAGAGGGTAGGGATACTATGTTTTAGTTGTTAGTTTTCTTTATTTTAATGATTTTATATTAGGTTTTTGGTTTTTACAACGTAACTTGTGTATTGAATTGATCGCTTTTGCGTCTGGATCTGAAAGAGTAGTCATTAAGGATATTATGTCTGTCATTTTTGGAGCGTTTCTTATTAGTTCTTTTCTGGCTTCTTTGTATTCATCACATCTGAGAAGGTAATGATAAATATCTTCCATTGTCTCACATCTGGGGCAGTTCGGTGAGTCCGCGATTTTCATGATGTGCTTTTTATCATTTAATAGGGTGTGTCCTGTGCGCAGTCTGTTAATTAGGGTAATCTTGTTCCTGTTTAGTTCTTTTGTTTCATACCATGGTTTCTTGTTGATCTTGTTACTTATTGCCCGATGCCAAAGTCCTTTTGTTCCTTTGTTGTTTTCCCATTTCTCTTCCCATTCTTGTCTTATCCGGATTGCTGTCCAATGTCTGAAATCTGTGGATGGAGTGGCCACATCCAATTTTTCATTGGCCGCTAGCTGTGTTTTTGCTGCCCTGTCGGCCATTTCGTTACCGTGTATTCCCACATGACTTGGCACCCACTGAAGACTTATTTCCACGTCCTGTGTTGTCAATTTCTTTATCTCTCTAGCTACTTCGTATGCCAGATAATTTTTAGTTTTGCCTTTTGGGATTCCCATGATTGTCTGTAAGGAACTTCTGGAGTCTGAACAGATGACCACTTTCTTTAAATCTGATTTTCCGATGAATTGCAGCGCCTTAAGGATAGCAAATAGTTCGGCAGAGAAGCTCGAGAATTGGTTCGGCAGGCGGTATGCCTCTACGATGTTGCTCGCCGGGTACGCATAGGCGGCCGCACAGGCCTCCTCTCCCACCTTCGCTCCATCTGTGTATATCTGCGACCAGCCATTCCATCTAGTGTTTAAGATTTCCATCGTATTTTGAATCGCTTCTTCTGATGTGCAGACTTTCTTCGCTGTCATCTTTAGAGTGATGGTTGGATGCACACGAGTGGATAAGTCCGCTTTTTGCCATGGTTCGATCTCCGAATATAGGTCGTTGATTTCGTTTTTGTGGATCTTCCATTGGTTTGTTGATTGCCAGTAGTTTATAAGTCTCGGCGTCTTGTGAAGGTTTGGTGGTTTTCTTTGCATCTCGTGAGCTAATATCTGTATTTTCTTTACCAGAATGTGGTCTTTTTTAGAGCATACTTTTAACCAAAAGTTTAGTCCTATCTTTTTCCTTCGTAGGTATAGGGGAGGAATTACTGTTTCCGCTTCCATCGCTTCTATCGGAGTAGTCTTGATAAATCCACCAATTATCCTTATAGCAGCTGCTTGAACGGTGTCCAGTTTCTTTAGTAGAGTTTTGCTAGCGTTATCATAGAGCATCCCGCCATAATCGAGTCTGCTTCTTATCATGCTGAAGTATATATTGCGGACTAGCCGCGGATCAGCTCCCCAAGTCAATGAAGCGAGAACTTTTAGCACATTTATTAGCAGTAGGGAGGACGCCCTCAGCTCTGATATATGTTTGCGCCACGTGAGCTTGGCGTCCAGCCATATACCAAGGAATTTCACCTCTTTCACCTGATCTAAAAGTAGTCCGTTAACAGTTATTTTGAAGTCATTTTCTTGGAAGTGCCTATGTGTGAATATGCATATTTTGCATTTTTTGATTGTTAGATCAAGCCCTATCTGTCTCAGATTTTCCAGGATTACTCTTATTGCCGCTTCTAGGATCGATCTGGCTTTTTCTTTATCTGGATGTGAGACATATATGACGAAATCGTCCGCATATTGAAGGAAATTCACCATAGCTGGTAAGCCATTGCGTACCTTGGTCGAGTAGATGTTGAAGAGGGTCGGACTCATAGGATCACCCTGTGGAATTCCCTGGTAGACATGTCGGACGATTCTCTTCCCTTCTGCTGTTTCAATAATATTCACTCTACGTGAGAGATAATTGCAACACCAGTTTGTCAATTTGTTGGGAAGCTCTATCTCTATCATTGTTTCTCGTAGGATGTCAATCTGGAGATTGTTATAAGCATCTTTTATGTCTAGGAACGCTGCTGCATGGTAATTATTTCTGCCGTAGCTCAACTGGATGTCGGTGACCAGCGTACTAACGATGTCTATCGTACCGAAACCCTTGCGGAATCCCATAGTTCGAGGATCGAGCCTCCGATGGTGCTCTATGTGCCATTCCATCCTATTCTTGATCATCGTGCACATTAGTTTAGCTAGGCAAGGCACTAAAGATATGGGTCTGTAAGAGGAGGCGTCGCTCCTGTTCCTGTTCGGCTTTAATACGGGCACGATTACAATGCTTCTCCACTGCTCAGGGACGTATGATGTGTTTATCATGTCGTTGAAGATATTTAAGATTTTTTGCTTGGCTATTGGCGGAAGGTTGTTGATCATGGAGTATGTTATCCTATCGTCTCCTGGAGCCGTATCCTTCTTCTTTATGGCACATTCGAGTTCGTTCATGCTGAAGAATGGGTCTTCCGTTCTGTTGCTGTTTTCATTGGTCTCATGAACTGCGTTTCGTTCTAAATCTGTCGGTACATATGCCGGTGCAGTCAGTTCTATGAATTGTTCAGCGAGACTATCATCGGAGTATAAGTTGTTAGGTGAAGGCCGCTTTCCGTTAAACCATCTCATTTTCGCCCACATTTCTTGCGACGAAATGCCGTGTTTGATTGTAGAGCAGAAATCTCTCCATCCTTGTCTCTTCGTTTTCCTGATCGTATTTCTGGCTTCTGCTGTTGTCTGTCTGAGTAACATGAAGTTCTGGATAGTTGGATCTTTTCTGTACATTTTTGTAGCCAGGCGTCGTCTTGCAATTGCTCTGGAGCATTCGGTAGTCCACCAGGGTTTTCTGATGATCTTACTTCTTTCACTTATTTTATATTCTGGGATGCTTTCTTCTGCAGATTTACTTATAATGGCTTCCAGGTCATTGTATCGTTGTTGTGGGTCATTTGTATCTGAGTATGAATGCGCCATTCGCGAGTCGATTCTTTCTTGATATTGGATCCAATTGGCTTTGTTACAATTCCAGCGCCTCTTTGCTGGGATAGTCTTCTGGCCCATAGTGGAATCCAATGATATTTTTAGTACCAGATGGTCACTTCCTAATGTATCCTGTAGTATCTCCCACTTGGTCCTGGTCATCATGCATGCCGATATCAGAGAAATGTCGGGTGACGAGTTTCTTTGGTGTGGAGTCCCGAGTCTCGTTCCGTGTTTGTTGTTCAGCACCGTAAGTGAAGACGACGTTATGGCTGACGCGAGTTCTTCGCCCTGAGGGTCCGTCTGTCCTGCCTGCCACATCGGGTGGTGTGCATTGAAGTCCCCTCCCACAAGACTTTTAGGTGGTAACTGGTTGAATATAGCATCCCAGTCTTCTTCCCTAGTGTTGATTTGAGGCGGCTTGTATATTACAGTCACATTCTCCAGGGGCGCTCTGTGTTTCAGGTCAACTGAGAGAACCTCTATGCCATTACTGGGCTCCACTATGTTTCTGATGTCGCTAGTAACATCATTTCTCACAAAGATAGCAACTCCACCGAAACCATCGCCCCTATCTCTTCTGTAGATATAGTAGTTTCTGTGCTTTACATTAGTGTCCCTACGTAACCATGTTTCGGTAATCAGTATAACGTGTGGGGCTGTGCTCCTCTATTGCTCTCTGTAGGTCATTCCATTTAGGTAGCAGGCTTCTGGCATTCCATTGTAGTGTTGTGAATTTCGACTTTCTATCCATTATCTGTTATGTTACATATCTCCATTGTAGTATCACTCGCTCCCATTTCCTTAATTTCTTGCATGATGTTGCTGGTGGCTTCTTCCTGAATTTTTTGTATAATTTCCTTGGGTAGATTTCCTTTTAACTGTTGCATGATGGTTTTGATCACAATTTTCACTATGGTGCTAATACATTCAATATTCAGTTCCTTAGGAGGTGGCTCCGCCATCTGGACCGCATTTGTTTCTATTCTTTCTGGCACTGTCCTTATTTGAGGTAATTCCCTGTTAGTAATTGTCTTTTCTTCCGTTGCTGCTGCGCTGTAGGTTTTAGACTGTAAGGGGGGGAAGTCCGTTGGCTTGTGTTCGTATCCTCCTCCCATTACTATTTTGCTACCAAGCGCCTGTTTCTGCTTCAGCTCCTCTTGTTGTTTTCTAATTGGACACGCCTTATCAGTCGCCTTGTGCTCACCCCCACAGTTGACACATTTGGTAGTCTCATTATGACAATTGGAAGCATTATGTTCCTCACCACATTTGGGGCATCTCTCTTTGCTTCTGCAATTGGTAGATATGTGCCCATATCTTTGGCACTTGAAACATTGAGTCACGGGGTAGACATATGGTGTCACCTTAAATCTTAGGTAGAAGAGCTCCACTTCATCCGGTAAAAATTGGCTTTCGAATGTAAGTAGAACCGTTTGTAGAGGTTTTGTTTCAACTTTTCCATCCAGCCGTATTTTTTTGATAAATCGTCTTACCCCTACTATTGGAGCAGTTGATTTAATGTTTCTAAGTAGTTCTTCTTCGTTGAGGTCTGTGGGAACGAATTTAATAACACCTTTGCATTCGACCCTGCTGGCAGGGATATATGCTTTTAATCCCAGTGACTGTAAGAAGTCGATGTTTTCCACGAAGCTGTTTGCTGCCTCCGCCTTAGCGAATTCCAGCATCATCCGGTTTTTACCCTGTTGGTTCATTCTCTGCAGTCCGTTAACTTTGTTATAAAATATTTTGCCTAGTTGAATTGGGTGAGGCATAATGCCATTCATCTTTGGCTCAATTGTGACTACATAAGGTGCTTGTGATTGACGGCCATATAGTCTGATACGTTGATGTGGGGAAGTTGGCTTGTCTTTATCCCCGCCTTCGCTTGTGGTCACGGGGTTAAGTTGGTCACTTTTTGTCTTACCCGCTATTTCTGGGGTGTGGTATGGTGGCTGCTGCGATGTTGTCATCTGCTTTGTAATCTGTTCCTTATTCGAGTTAAGTAATGTTTCTGACGTCGTTGGTTCTTCTTTATTTACCTTAGGTACACCTCTTCTCTCCGAGGCTTTACGCTTCTTTCTGAGGTAATATTTCCCTTCTTCTTCACTATCCAAGGTAGATTCTTCCATCTTCTTTTTTGTAGACTCCGACATCTCTTGTTCTGATTGGTAGATAAATAAATCTTGCTTATCGCCAGTTGTTTTGGCTGTAACGCCACCACTAGATTCCGCCATTGCTGCGCCGCTGCCGACGAGCTGTAGCTGTTCTGACGTGCACTTAAATTCCTTTACACTTGTTTTAACAACTACTTTTTGGTTCGGATGTTGTGTCTCAATATAACTTGTTGTCACCGATACACTCACTTGGCGCTATGGCCACTCGCTCCGCTGTAGACTCACTTCACTACCGACACACACGTAAACAAGGAAGCACTCTCGTAGCTGCTAGACTAGATCCGTATGCGACCGTAGCTAAACGTGAACTGGCGCCCAGCAGTTGGTAGCGCGGCTATTAGAATAGTGACAAACCAGGCACCAGAGTGCAGTGCAGGCAGTGAGTAGCTGTCATGGCGCACACCGGCCACCGGCAATTAGATCGCGGTGTGTAGTACTTTCTCGTAGCGCAACGTGAACCGGACATGTGAGTAACTGACTTCACTCGTGGACAGTTTAATAACTACAGCCTTGCGATATTCAATGTAACATGTACGTAGTGTATTACTTGAGTTATACAGTAAAGTGTTAGATCATATTCAATTGTTACGTTTGATTGTTAACCATGCAACCTACCACTGTATCGTTCCTTTATTTTGTAGAGAACACATGTGAGTGTTACTTTATCATACTTTTAAAATAATACTTTTTGCTTATATTTCCTGCACCGGACCAGTACATAAGGATTTCCTTAATCCCTCTTTGTCCGTTGCTGGTTTTATTTCGATACTCACGCTGTAAATAAAATTATTATTAATCAAATTCTTACCATACATACTTTAAATCAGCTCCTTTGACTATATCAACATTTCAATCTCAATATCAAATAAAACACTTTCTACTTTTTTTTATAAACGTTTCTCGGGAAACAAACTGAGTAATATTGTTATTAATGTACAATATTTCGGCGACTTTATTCTCCGTCGCCATCTTCAGGTGCAGTTGCAAGTCTTGAAGTCAGCCTTGAGCGTGTTGTTTGTAAACTGGCATGGCCGAAATATTGTGCATTAATAAAAAATATTACTCGGTTTGTTTCCCGAGAAACGTTTATAAATAAACAACGCCGAGAAAAATTACATTCATTTACACTTTATACTTATCTCATAATTCCTATATTTTCTATTAAACAAACAATTATCATTTCCAAAGTCATATTCCATTATCTTTAAACCCTAAACCTTCTGCCCTCAGGCTAATATTTTCCCCTTCTTAATCCCGCCAGGATTCTTCGTGGCTTCCATCTAGCCATTCTGTTTCATCTCTTCTCTTAAAACATGTTCTTTCTAAAACCAACTCGTCCTCTTCCTTTCAAATCTTTTCTTCAACTATTTATCGACTGTTCTTTTTTTTTTACAGAGATCTCATTACATTCATCATACCGAGCGGGGGGTGTAACAGTTAGCGTTCTCGCCTCGCATTCGGGAGGACGGTGGTTCGAATCCCCGTCCGGGCATCCAGATTTGGGTTTTCCATGGTTTCCCCAAATCACTCCAGGCAAATGCCGGGATGCTTCCTTCAAAAGGCCATGGCCGAATTCCTTCCCATTCCTTGCCCCCATCCTTGCCCCCCATCCTTTCCCGTCTCTAAAGACCTCGATGTTAAAAAGAGACGTAAAGCAGTTACAAAAAAAAAAAAAATCATCTTGACATACTTTGACCATGGAACTTAAAATTCAGAGTTAGTATATACAATTACAATTATTAAATAAAAATAATAGCTTTTTTAATGTCAAAATCACAAAATGTGAGGTTGTGTACCTAACATCCACCTTCAGTGCCGCGTAACAATTTATGTGGTGACCCCGACGGCGAGAAATACGACGTGTTTTCTGCGTGTACTACCGGAAGAACAGTGATCTTAACATAACGATAGTAAACATTAAACTACGACGCCTCCACAATGGAAGAACCGCAAGAACAACTCCGCCAGCTTCAGGAACAAAACCGCATCCTACAACAACAACAATGTTTCAGCAGCAACCTACCCAGTCTACACCTACGCAGGTTGGTACATCTGTGAACCGTGTTGCCGTAAAGCTGCCGATTTTCTGGCCAGACAAACCGGCGCTATGGTTCACGCAGGCGGAAGCACAATTTGACATCGCTGGAATTACGCAAGATTCTACTTAAGTAAGCCTATATAATTTCTCAGTTGAACAGCCGCTATGCAGCTGAGGTGGAAGACATTCTAATAAATCCACCTTCTCAAAACGCATACGAACATTTGCGAGGTGAATTAATTCAGAGTCTCTCGTTGTCGGAAGAACAACGCGTTCGTCAATTATTAATGGAAGAAGAGCTCGGTGACCGGAAGCCGTCCCAGTTTTTAAGACACTTGAAATCATTGGCAGGCGCCACTCAAGTACAAGACAGTCTCCTTAGGCAGTTGTGGATTCAGCGCTTTCCGCCACAGGTACAAGCCATCCTCCAAACCCAAGCTGACACCCCACTGGATAAAATAGCTGTGTTAGCTGATAAAATTATGGAAGTTTCTCCACCATCTCTGTACGCCGATGTCAATGCTGTCGGCACGTCACCGTCGACTACCGAGGTAAGCCAGCTTGCAAAGCGCATAGACGAGCACTCGCAGCAGTTGGAGACACTGCAAGCCTCGTTTCGCTCACGTCCTCGCTCCCGGAGCCGGCCGCCACGCGTCTACAACCACCGCGAGCCTTCACCGTGGTCTGGCGCTTCTGATGTCTGCTGGTATCACCGTCGATTCCACGACCAAGCTCAAAAATGCCAACAACCTTGTAATTGTAAGTCAGACTCCAACGGCAGCCAGTGATGGCGGTAAACGGCTGCCCAACAGGTGGAAGCCGCCTCTTTGTCAGCGACAAAAACAGCAAACATAAATTTCTGATCGATATCGGCTCAGGCTTATATTGTTTTCCAAAACATTTTATGAAGGGACGTTGTCAACTCAACAAATGCAGCAAATAATTCCACCATTAACACGTACGGCACTTTGTTTATAAAGCTGAACCTTGGTCTGCGGCGCGATTTGTCCTGGAGATTCATAGTAGCTGACATCGCCATTCCCATCATAGGCTCAGATTTCCTCGCACACTACCGCTTGTTCCCAGAAAGCGTATCATCGACAGCGTCACAGGAATGTCAGTGCCAGCACAGCCTGCTAACTTGGAGCAACCTAGTGTAAAATAACACAAGGCCGTCACTGCTTTTCCCGAAATCTTGCGAGATTTCCCCGATCTCATGCGCCCACCAGGATCGCCGAAAGAAGTTAAGCATTCCACAGTACATTACACCCGTACTAAACCTGGACCACCTGTCTCGTGCCGTGCCCGTCGCCTCGCTCCTGACCATCTCCACATTGCTAAGATGGAGTTTGAAGAAATGTTACAGGAAGGCACAGCGCGTCGCTCAGAGGGACCATGGTCTTCACCCCTCCACCTGGTACCAAAGAAGGACAATGGATGGTGACCCTGCGGAGACTATCGAGCCCTCAATTCGCGGACAATCCCAGACAGATATCCACCTCACCGTCTTCATGATTTCAGCCACCAATTGCGTGGTTGTACTATCTTCTCTGTGATCGATCTGGTGAAAGCATACTCTCAGATTCCCGTGAACCCGGATGACATCCCAAAGACAGCAATTATCACACCCTTCCGTTCATGACATTCGGTTTGCGGAATGCCGGTCAAACCTTTCAAAGCTTCATCGACGAAGTACTATCTGGCATAGACTTTACATTCGCTTATGTGGATGACATACTTGTCTTTTCTAAGAGCCCCAAAGAACACGAGCGCCACCTGCGATCCCTCTTCCATAGGTTATCATCCTACGGAATTCTTGTCAATGCTTGTAAGAGCGTTTTAGCCTCTCCAAACGTTACATTCTTGGGATATGAAGTCTCTGCTGCCGGTACCCGACCACTACCAGATCACATCAGCGCCCTGCAAAACTTCCCGCTACCAAGGACAGCCCCTAGATCTCAGACGCTTCTTGGGAATGGTGAATTTTTACCGTCGTTTCCTACCATCGGCAGCCTCTCTCCATTCAGCAGTATCCAGTTTATGTGGCTCCCAACCCGTACCCTGGACTCCGGATCTGGAAGAGTTATTTAACGCCTGCAAGGCCAGCCTAGCCCGATCGACGCTCCTGGTTCATCCTGATCCTGAGGCACCACTCGGATTGTTCACTGATGCTTCCAACTCGGCTATAGGAGCAAGTCTACAACAGCATGTAAATGGGACGTGGCAGTCCTTAGCTTTCTTTTCCAAGAAGCTTTCGCCGAAGCAAGCGGAGTGGCCAGCGTATTATCGCGAGTTACTCGCAATCTACGAAGCCACCCAACATTTTCGGCATACCTTGGAAGATCATCAGTACACCATATACACCGATCACACGCCGCTTACTTACGCGTTTCAACAACGCCGTGACAAGCTCCCACCTGTGCAACTGAACCAATTGTCGTTCATTGCGCAGTTCAGCACCAACATCGAACATATCGAATGTTCCTCCAACGTAGTTGCAGACGCACAGTACCGCATCTACAGAATCTCCGATAGAACCTTGAACTTCACCGCGCTACCACCAGCATTTTCTGCGACACCTCAACAGGCAAACCCAGGCCCTTCATCACAACATCTTTCCGAAAACTAGCCTTTTCGTCCCTTCATAGCCTGAGCCATCCCAGCGCAGGAGCTACAGTTCGTTTGGTATCAGAACGTTTCGTGTGGCTAACATGGTGAAAGACTACCGTGCGTGGGTTCGAGCCTGTCAGGACTGTCAGCGCACCTCTGCTCGGTTCCAACACGTCCACCTAGATATAACCGAACCACTACCAGCATCGGGTAATTATCGCTATTGCCTGACAGCTATCGACGGATTTTCTCGTTGGCCAGAAGTCTGGCCTCTAGAACTCATCACTGCAGAGGACGTTGCCGAGGCTTTCGTAGCATGCTGGGTTTCGCGGTTAGGATCACGTCTGCGCATCACCACTGACCAAGGCAGGCAGGTCGAATCTCAGCTGTTTCGGAACCTGGGGATCCTGACCGGCACGCACAGATCCCGCACCACCGGTTGGCACCCGTGTTCAAATGGCATGGTGGAGAGATTTCATCGCCAACTCAAAGCAGCTATCATGTGTCATCCCGGCATGTCCTGGCTGCAAGCTCCACCGATAGTTCTGCTTGGCATCCACAGTGCTAACAAAGACGATATCGGTGCTTCCTCCGCCGAACTTGTGTACGGAGAACCACTTCGTCTTCCGGGTGAATTACTTTGTGAAGCGACAAAGGATCGTCTGGAAGATACGTCCGACTTCGTGGGAACACTACGTCAGCAAATGCACCGACTACGTCCAACACCAACTACAAGACATTCTCAAAGTTCCACGTTCGTATTCAAAGACCTTGAAACTTGTACACACGTGTATCTATGAGATAATTCGGTACGTGGTGCCTTTCAACCTCCATATACTGGTCCACACCGCGCATTTGATCGCCACGACATGACTATAACAATTCTGAACAAAACTAAACTTGTACGTGTAAGCATATACCGAGTGAAACCTGCTTTCCTTCTAAATGACAGTGCTCCCAATACTGAACGGGACAATCATCCAAAATTACCCGACGTATCAGGAAACAAGACGACGACAGACCACTCAACATGGGATAACCCCATAACCAGAAGATCCGGCCGGCGAGTAAAATTTCTAAAACATCTTCTACCATAGCCTCATCAACTCCGTGGGGGGCTGGTGTGGCGAAACTAAAATACAGCGCCCAGAAGTTGGTAGCGCGGCTATTAGAATAGTGACAAACCAGCCACCAGAGTGCAGTGCAGGCAGTGAGTAGCTGTCATGGCGCAAACCGGCCAACGGCAATTAGATCGCGGTGCGTAGTACTTTCTCGTAGCGCAACGTGAACCGGACATGTGAGTAACTGACTTCACTCGTAGATAGTTTAATAACTACAGCCTTGCGATATTCAATGTAACATGTACGTAGTGTATTACTTGAGTTATACAGTAAAGTGTTAGATCATATTCAATTGTCTCGTTTGATTGTTAACCACCTTCCGTGCCGCGTAACATTTTATGGAGGCTACAAGGCCCATATATTCTCAGGCTCAGTCAGGAATTCTTGTAACGGTTTTAACCGTTGTATTGATACGGTGAATAAAATATATAAGTTTTGCAAAAACCCTAAAAACTGAATAGCCTGTTGGCAACATTGAGCGGCTGACGACCCTATCAAATTTAAAGAATGCGCGGAGCATGGTACATAAATTGTATAAGGGCATATTTCCTTAATTCCTGCATGTATACCCTTGTAGCATCCAGACATATTGCCAGCATTATCGTAAGATTGACCTCTGCAATATTAATGCTGATATTAAAAGTCTCAAAGACTGCCTTCAACCTGTTAGGAAGGAAACATAAAAACCGTTCAACGGGTTGTCCGTTCTTTTCGACGAATCTGAAAATTAAAGAAAGTTGGTCCATATGAGTGATATCAAGGGTAGAGTCAACACTAAACGAAAAATATTTTGCCTTTTGGAAGTTTTTTTTATAATTGAGTGGGTTACTTTATCAGCCATAAATTTTATGACTTTTTCGTAAGTTGCAAATGACAAATAAGACACGAGACCTTTAACAGTATTACCCATTGTTTGTATGTGTTTTGCCAAAAAGGGATCGAATTCAGCAATTGCTTCTAATATCGTCATAAAGTTTACATTGTGAATTGATACAAATTTGTCAATCCTCCACGGAAAGATAATCCCCGAGTAGCCAGTGCTTTTACAGCCACAACAACTCTCTGTAAGACACATCACCAATATTTTTTTTTCATCTTCCATCTGTTCAACTTAATTTGAGTTAACTCTTGTCCCGTCCATACATCATTAACAAACAGTTTTTATGTGCTAAGCTATTTTCGTGTGTAATTTCTCTATCATAAGCATGTTTCCAATCACTGAATCCTTCATGGGAAGAAATTGTTCCTCTCCCACTGTCAAATAAACGACAGGGACCACAAAAAAGTGATCCAAGAGATTTCGAGTATATCAAATAATTTCTAGAAACTTTTTCGCCGCTTAGCAGAATTCCTTTAAACAAATCTTTTGGTAAATGTCGCCTGCCACCACCATCGATGAAACGTTTAGATTAAGAAAAATCTTTACTTGAAATATTTTGATCAAATCCTTTTCTTGAAAAATAATCTCGTAGCTCATCATTTACCGTCCATAATGCGGGATCAGTTTCAACTAATAATGAGGGAGCTGCAGTATTTATTACCAAACTGTCAATGTGAAATTACTGTGTCGCTCTCGATGGATTACTGGTTGAAGGGGAATTAATTAAATTCATGCTATATTCGGACAGGGAACCAATTGAATCATCCGTAGTAACAGTGATAGAATCATTAACAGCTTGAGAAGGGTAAGAATCAGATTCTTACTTAATATGTAGTATTACCATGCTCATATTATTCCGAACGACCTGAGTTACACATCGCTACATTACCTCCTGGGACTTATTCAACCGATTATACACATCTACCAACACGTACTTTACCCTGGAGGTGGTACAGTCTCACGACTATCAAAATTGAGCCACATCCATCTCCCATAAAGCGAAATACATTTCCGCTTTTTTGTTTCATAAACCGAAATAGTGATTACATTTCGGCAATAAAAGAGTTATAGGAACATCGAATACGTTTCTTTTTACTTTTTTAAAGCCATTTTACAGTTATTCAGTGTTCACACATAACACGAAAGTTACCAATCTCAAACAAAATGCTGGTTTTGAAAAAACTACTGGATAACAACAAAATTCAGATTTTATTCCCATCTACAACAACTTAAAATGACTCGAAATTTATGTTAATATTCAACGTATGCTGTGTATTATAATTTTTGGAAACAGTACAGACTTATTTCAAATACATAACATGTAACAAGATTTCAGTTTTAATAATTTTGGCAGTGGTCTTGTAAATATGCTTGCCTGTAAAAGCAATTCTTTTAGTTCTGTCGTTTCTTGAACATACTAAGCGTGGAACAATGGAAAAGAATCATAACATTAATGTTATAACTGACGTGAGACGCTGTCAACGCATAATGCGTGAGTAGGAATTGAAGGACACTTTTCTAATAAATTTAACTTCACGTAAAGATTTCCGTCACTCAATATTCCACATTTTTTCTAGTGCTCATGACAAAGTCGGGTGATTGATCATTCATGTGACACGTAATTATAACTGTTTAAAAATAAACAAGGAAATAAATCAAACTAATGTGCCTATTGCGCGAAAACGGTTTTTTCAGGTAATGTCCTTATTGTGCGACAACGATAATTTCTAGCCTGTGGTATTGGAAAGCAAATGAGAAATGAAATGGAAAGTGGCTGTTCTGACGAAAAAAAACAAAAAAAAACTCTCACCATAGAAGAATATGAAATTCAAAGCTTCCGTATATAAAATCATGCTGCTCCGACTAGTGATCGCTAATGATATAATTGATGCATAACCCTAAATGGGCATTATTCGTGGCATGGAGTTATCTTCCCTGTCCTATCGCGATGACCGCCATCTCCGGGAGTACGTAAAAAATTCGTTTTGCGGTAAGGCGTAAAATCGTTAACCGTAGCACAAAAAGAATACACGTTATTAAAGAAGTGCAGAAATTTAATTCTGACGCATATCACCATTGATGAAAAGTTTCTTTGATTTTATTTCCTAAATATAAAATTCCAAGAAATAAACGGTAAATTCCAGGAACGATGAAAGATAATGCCAGGCCTCCGTCTCTGGTAAGCCTGACACGATGGTGCCGTAAGTGGCTCATATTCGCAGATGCAGATCCCGGAAGCAAGTGCATTGTCTCGCGGCTCCAGCCTGCGGGCAAAAGTGGTTAAACGGTGTGTTATGTTTATCTTGTGTTACCTGTCCACTGGAACAGTAAAAACGTATTATACATCTATTGAGATTTCTGCCTGTATCTATTGAGCAATCCAAATTCGTTGTTATTCTTCAGTAAAGTCATTATTATTGCAAAGGCCGGGAAGAAATTAGTTTTCTAGAAACGTAAACGAATTGGGCCGCGGTCGTTGAGAAGTGGCAATTCCCCATTCCCTTGAGCATTTTTGGGATTATTTTTTTATTTAAACCGAAATTTTTATGGCTGGATCGTGAATGTGATTTGACTACTATCTAATGCCACTGAAGAACATTGGCTATTTGTTTGATGAACAGTAACACAATCAAGATTTAATTTAAAACTGCTGGTATCTGTATGTATTGACATATTAACTCATTGTATGCTGAAGTGACGCTAAAGTAAACACAATCAGTTTAAGGATACTGAAATTTGTAACAATCTAGTCTTAAAGTATAAATGCTTCGGGATCATTCATTTGGCCAAAGTGTAAAGCAAAAGGTTTGTTTCCTCATAGTTGTAGAAGAACGATAGCCAGTATATAGACGTCATAACATCCACGAGGACTATGAGAAAGAGGAGTGGTTTTATAAATATCCTACGTTTCATTTATTCTTAGCAAAAATCTATTAGTTTCTAAATTTGTGTATATTTTTGTCTCAAGATAAATATCATAACAGACAGAAATAGTGACATTTATGTTTTGGTAATAGAAAACTACTATGTTGTTAAGTAAAAATTACATGTCAGCTGATAGATGAAGATAGCACTATCAAGCGCCACATTGTAATTCATTACAAGGATTTATAGTTTATCTTTGTTACTCTCGGCAGTGATGTGTGGTAGGAAAATCATGAGGAAGTAGGGCTGTTTACACACAGCGTTGAAGGCGCAGCCTTTCCGTGAACGGCTCGTATGGAATATCGATTCCCAGGATATTCCGACTTCTCAAAGAATACATAATCATTAATCTTCTATATATACTCGTACAGTCTTTGCATTAAATGTGGCCAGCGCTGTCATGTTCTATCAGTCTGTTTTGCACAATCTGGCATCAATGTCATCCCAGGAAAGAGTAACGCAATGCTGGCTGCGCCTTTTGGAAATATTATTGGGAGTTATTTCATTCAGAGCCATCTATATTTCAGATTATTCATTTCCTTAAGTCAATGCACGAATCAAAACTGGAATTAAGTTCCTCACACTGACGATTGATAATGGCCGGGTAGTTCATCAACTTCCCCTACATTTCAATAACACTTTAAATAAATTTATATCGTAAAACCTATCGTAAAAGTTGTAGTTAACGGGATTGCATTAAAGAGAGGCAAAAAAAAGAGAACAAAACCCGAAGTTTTACTACAACTGAGTAGCGTAAAACTTTAACGATAGTTATTTACATACTGGTTTGGCTATTTCCTTCCGATAATATTTCACCCATAATGTGGTCTGTGGACAAACCAGCAAAGAACCATTCTCGAGGAGGTAAAATTTTAGTACTACGAAACTACAGAAACAAGAGAATATTTCGGAAAACATTGAATGAAACAGTCTTCCTAGGCAGCATTGTTAACAAACTGACGAGTAGGTATCTAGCTTGAGCAGGGTGTTCCTGTGATTAACGTTGGGGTTTTCTCAACCTGCAGTATTTCACTTTTTTTTTTTTTTTTTAATTTTTCCCCTTTTATACGTTCCGAACCTACACAATGCTTATGCATAGTATAATATATTTTCGATTATTTCCAAACTGCCTCAGGGAATAAGATACTTAAGGAATCTCGTATAACTGAAAGTATCAAACGATTTTTAACCAACTACCAACATGAAAGTGAACACTTTTGCGGTGGCAGCGCTGAAAGAAAGATACTCTGGTTCCCAGCCACGCCGAAACCACATCGCCTATTCCATTTCCAAATGTACATGTTTTTCGAAAATAATAATTACACAGTAGAACGAATTTCACGTTTGAGAAACAATGAATTTATCGTTGGAATTATGTCTCTAATTTTGAGCCATGTCGATTATTAATTCTGTAGGTGGTCTATAATGATCATACACCATCGCCAAAGACAACAAAAATATAATGTAAAAACATGAGAGGAAATCGCATAGAACCAAATATTAGTAATGTAACAAATTAAATGACCATTGCCACTCAAAAATTTAAAACCAGATTATTATCGTAGAACTAGCATAAATTCTTTTATTACTGGTATAAGTAAAGAAAGTTAATTGAGAATCGGGATTGAAGTAGAGAGTTCTAAAATTACTGCTTTACAGCGTTGTGACTTGATACCTGCGGGATTTAAAAACTCATTACTTAATAAATCATACAAGTTTTTGCGTTATTCTTTGTTTGCAATTACTTCAGTATAATAACATAAATAAATACCACCATTTGTCGAAGAAGGATGTCGCCACTCGTGTGAGTGTTCTTTAGTCTCAGGTTTGAAGTGGAACGCTGACTTTTCGTCAGCCATGATAATCGACTCCAAAATAGACTAAGCCACAAAAATTCAAACAAACACAGCCTACCGGTAAAGAAAGTTCGACAGTGCATTAGGACCGGAAGACCGAGCGTAGTGGATGAGCCTTAACGCTCTGGCCTCGCATTCTGGAGGAGGCGGGATTGAATACCCGTCCGACTATTAGAGGCGGGAAAGTAGTAGTGGCAAGGATTTCGCCAATGGCCTTTAAGGAACCATTCTGGTATTCACATAGAGTGGTTTGGGGAAACCATGGAAACCCCAAATCTGGATGGGCGGACGAGGATTCCAAGCTGTGTCCTCCCGAATGAGAGGCCAGAGTGCCACAGCGTCTACAAGAATGCGTGTGTCGAATGGTGATGATGTAGAAAAATGTATAATTTTTCAGCTCTTAAAACGATGTATACGTTGAAGAAAATAAATTTAAACTTAACAACATAGTAGTTTTCTATTACCAAAACATAACGAAACATAGGGGAAGGTGGGGCACAATAGAACATGGGGCACAGTGAAACAGTGTGAATAACGGACTCGCGGAAGAGTCAAAGTGCAACGGTATTCCGGCAGAAAGCACTTCGGACCACTCCCATCAATGCCAGCTAACTGCTCCCTCCTAACCAGTTCCATGCCAGGATTGACAAGGTTAGGGGCTGTTTTTGGGCTGAAAGTAAAATATTTCCTCCAACGGATTTTCTTCTCCAGGTAAGGGTGATTTTTGAAATCAATCGGCTCTTATGACATTTCATTGTACATGTATCCATTAAGTTTTTGTCCGACTTTCGCATTTCTACTGCTACACATTCGTGGTAGAGAGTAGGGAAAACTGAAGTGGCATGTTTGGGGTTCATTGAAACAGAGGAGTTCGGGGAACAATGAAACGTTTCATGGAGCCCCATAAGTGTTCCATTGTGCCCCACGGTTATGCTGTGCCAAGTGATTCGATCAACGTTTCCCTCCCTCAAGTAGAAGAAGGAGCAGATTCAGACCAGATAGTCATAAGTGCCCTAGATCCAGGAACTGGTCCAAGTCATGCTTTCCTACCTCCTGAAGATTTTCGTGGCTATCCAAAAGCAGTTGAACGAAAAACTGATCTAAAGCACAGGAAGAAAGGCAAGCAGGGCCGGCGCTAGGAATTTCGGGCCCCCATCAGCCGGCGGGGCCCGGGTACTTTTGACCCGCTTACTCCCCCCCCCCCCCCCCAACGCCGGCCCTGAAGGCAAGAGTATGATTGCTACGAGCAGTCCTAAAATGACAACCATTGCAGAGAAGAAGAAGCCAATTCCAATTTCCAGAAGTTGTATGTAAATCAACCAAAACCAAAGAATAATAATATGTGGTAAAGGAGCTCCTGTTCATTCATCAGAAGATGACAAAGAAGACTATGGAGATTTTTAATGTGCAGAACGGACGACGACATGGATATAGGTGTAGATGAGGAGTATTTTTTGTTTTCTGTTGAGCCTGACCGTTTTGCAGAATTGAACCGTCTTTCTGTATTAGGAGATTATGTCTTGATCGAATTCAAGATTAGAAACCATTCCAAATTCTATGTTGGTCGAATCACCAAGATGAAGGATGATGAAGGGGACTACGTGGTCAAATTCCTTAGGTACCAAAAATGCAACACATTTATTGACCCTCTTGTTGATGACATAGCCATGGTTAATGAAAAAGACATAAAACTACTGTGGAAAAACTTCTGTCTCACTACACTAAAAGACAAAAAAGTTTCATCTCATTCGGGGTTGATTTTGGCAATTTTAACATTGGCTAAACGTAAAAGGATTTCTTGTTTGTGCTTTAATAAGATCACTTGAACTCGCATTATGTTCGAGATACCTCTGTTTTTTCGTTACTTCAAAAAATAAAGCTTTTTGTGATTTATGGCGTTTTATTCCCCAGCTGATTCAAGGTACCCCTTGCCCTGATTCATTGTACCCCAGGCAAGGGGTACAATGAAACAAAATTAATTTTTTAGAAAATTGCTGCTCATGGTCACATAAGGTTTCTATGATAATAGTTGATGCATTCCATTTATAGCTTAGATCCTTAGGTAACAGGAAAAAATTAAAATGTTGAAGAAATAAATTCATGTTGGGAGCTATGGGCTAAAACAACTTTTGTGTTCCATTGTGCCCCATCCTCCCCTAAGTGTCACTATTTCTGTCTGTTATGATATTTATCTTGAGACAAAAATATACACCAATTTAGAAACTAATAGATTTTTGCTAAGAATAAATGAAACGTAGGATATTTATAAAACCACTCCTCTTTCTCATAGTCCTCGTGGATGTTATGACGCCTATATACTGGCTATCGTTCTTCTACAACTATGAGGAAACAAACCTTTTGCTTTACACTTTGGCCAAATGAATGATCCCGAAGCATTTATACTCTAAGACTAGATTGTTACAAATTTCAGTATCCATAAAATGATTGTGTTTACTTTAGCGTCACTTCAGCATACAATGAGTTAATATGTCAATACATACAGATACCAGCAGTTTTAAATTAAATCTTGATTGTGTTACTGTTCATCAAACAAATAGCCAAAGTTCTTCAGTGGCATTAGATAGTAGTCAAATCACATTCACGATCCAGCCATAAAAAATTCGGTTTAAATAAAAAAAAAATAATCCCGAAAATGCTCAAGGGAATGGGGAATTGCCACTTCTCAACGACCGTGGCCCAATTCGTTTACGTTTCTAGAAAACTAATTTCTTCCCGGCCTTTGCAATTATAATGACTTTACTGAAGAATAACAACGAATTTGGATTGCTCAATAGATACAGGTAGAAATCTCAATAGATGTATAATACGTTTTTACTGTTCCAGTGGACAGGTAACACAAGATAAACATAACACACCGTTTAACAACTTTTGCCCGCAGGCTGACTCGAACCGTGGAGCCGCGAGACAACGCACTAGCTTCCGGGATCTGCATCCGTGAATATGAGCCACTTACGGCACCATCGTGTCAGGCTTACCAGAGACGGAAGCTGAGGTAGGAAAAACTAAAAACCAGCCTGGCATTATCTTTCATCATTCCTGGAATTTACCGTTTATTTCTTGGAATTTTATATTTAGGAAATAAAATCAAAGAAACTTTTCATCAATGGTGCTATGCGTCAGAATTAAATTTCTGCACTTCTTTAATAACGTGTATTCTTTTTGTGCTACGGTTAACGATTTTACGCCTTACCGCAAAACGAATTTTTTACGTACTCGCGGAGATAGCGGTCATCGCGATAGGACAGGGAAGATAACTCCATGCCACGAATAATGCCCATTTGGGGTTATGCATCAATTATATCATTAGCGATCACTAGTCGGAGCAGCATGATTTTATATACGGAAGCTTTGAATTTTATATGCTTCTTTGGTGAGAGGTTTTATTTTATTTTTTTTTTTCGTCAGAACTGCCACTTTCCATTTCATTTCTCATTTGCTTTCCAATACCACAGGCTAGAAATTATCGTTGTCGCACAATAAGGACATTACCTGAAAAAACCGTTTTCGCGCAATAGGCACATTAGTTTGATTTAGTTCCTTGTTTATTTTTAAACAGTTATAATTACGTGTCACATCAATGATCAATCACCCGACTTTGTCATGAGCACTAGAAAAAATGTGGAATATTGAGTGACGGAAATCTTTACGTGAAGTTAAATTTATTAGAAAAGTGTCCTTCAATTCCTACTCACTCATGCTGCGTTGACAGCGTCTCACGTCAGTTATAACATTAATGTTATGATTCTTTTCCATTGTTCCACGCTTAGTATGTTCAAGAAACGACAGAACTAAAAGAATTGCTTTTACAGGCAAGCATATTTACAAGACCACTGCCAAAATTATTAAATCTGAAATCTTGTTACATGTTATATATTTGAGATAAGTCTGTACTGTTTCCAAAAATTATAATACACAGCATACGTTGAATATTAACATAAATTTCGAGTCATTTTAAGTTGTTGTAGATGGGAATAAAATCTGAATTTTGTTGTTATCCAGTAGTTTTTCAAAACCAGCATTTTGTTTGAGATTGGTAACTTTCGTGTTATGTGTGAACACTTAATAACTGTAAAATAGCTTTAAAAAAGTAAAAAGAAACGTATTCGATGTTCCTATAACTCTTTTATTGCCGAAATGTAATCACTATTTCGGTTTATGAAACAAAAAAGCGGAAATGTATTTCGCTTTATGGGAGATGGATGTGGCTCAATTTTGATAGTCGTGAGACTGTACCACCTCCAGGTACAGTACTGTCTTGGTAGATGTGTATAATGGGTTGAATAAGTCCCAGGAGGAAATGTAGCGATGCGCAATTCAGGTCGTTCGGATTAATATGAGCATGGTAGTACAAGCAGTGGTGAGACATTATCAATGGTTTTAGTAGTACATCGTGCCTGCAAACAAAATTAAAAACAAATGTAGGTATGTACAATCCCTGCCACATAAAAATCAGTTCCTCCTCACCCTCATATTATAGTATCAGTATGTTATTTTAGCGTATAATTAATAATTGTCAGATAATAAGTTAACCCAGCCACATTTTATTTAAAAGTATGAAAATAATAATAAGCTTCTCCTGATGTTCTGCACTATATTCCTGTACGTTAGGAAGCGTCCATAAATTGCGTGGCTTTGTCTAAAAGGGAGGCGGGTGGGGGAGAGGTTGGGTAGGAAGCTATGCTGGGCTAAGCGGCAGGGAGGGGGGAAGGAAAGATGCAGGGTGGGTTTCGAGCCAAGCCACGAAGCTTTTCGTTCATATTATTTGTTACTGTTAAAATAATGTACAGGATGCACAGAAGCATATAAATATTTATCCCACCGATGTCAAACTAATCGGCCTATAATTTTCAACCCTATTTGTAACCCCTCCTTATGAACCGGTACTACTATAGCTCTTTTCCAATCCTGTGGTAAGCAGCAAGACTCCAAGCTCATTTTTAATCAAATTTCAAGGTAAGGTACAATATCATATCACACAATCTTTAATAGATCTGTAGTAATTTTATCTACACCAGCCCCTTTACATTTCTTTTTAGCTTTCTGAGTTCCTTCATAATTTCCTGAGAATCTATTTCAAATTTTGTAGTTCCCTCATTTGTACTTTTTGGGAGATTCATTCCCTCTGACTTATTCCCTCCCATCATTGGATGATTGTCCCTAGTGGTCTCACAAAACCAGTCACTCAATATTTCTGCAATTTTAAAATCCTCAGTGACTTAAACTCCATTCTTACCTACAATTGTCTGAATACTTTCCCTTCCCCTCAATTTTCTAATATAGCCATAGAAATTGTAACCTCCATACAATTAAAATTTTACCCACTCGAAGACGAGCAAAACTCCACTAATTAACTTGCTCGTAACTCTGCAGGTCTTATAACGACGTGGCACTAAATATGTCGTCTTTTGACCCAAGCAAACAGAGTAGAGGTCACTTCTTTAAATATTATAATATTCAATCGTCATAAAATAGCTCAATCAACGGGTCACTAATTCTACAGAAAAATTACAACGCACAGTTGTTAGCATATACTGTTAACTGTTTTAATAACCAAACTAAAGCTCGCAGACACTCGATAAAACAAAACACAATTACAATATGTCACTTCTCGAATAATTAATATATTCATATTTTGCTACTGCGACACTCGCAGTCCAAAAACCTACAGCGCGCCTTCCCACATACACTTCTTCCTCCGTTTCTTTCTCTGTGTGTCTCACACCAGACCAAAGATTTTTCTATCTTATGTACTTACACTACCCACTGACAATGTGTTTGGTAATCTGTGGATTTCTCGAGCTTCGTAATTATATTATATACATTATTACAACCAATATTTATATCATAATTAACTACACTTAACTAAATATTATTTACAATTTAATTAATTTCGTAATTGGGGTGGTAGCATATGTTACAAAATTTCTAGATGCATCGTTAGTGATCCACCTGCACCAATAATATTCCTCATAAACTCATCCTTTGCTTCTCTCTTTGCTATTATTAATTGCTTGTATTTGGACGTTAACTGCTTTACTCCGAATGACACTACATGCCTCAACTTCTGTTATCGACAGAGATCAGCAAGCTTAACTAACACCTTAAATTTATTTGGTTCCTATGATTAGTTTGGACGTTACTCTGAATAATGACAGTTAAACCTACGACAGCCGGCTTCACTCGCACACTCATTGTCGGCAAAGAGTGAGGGCATTGTTAGTATAGGACAATTCGTTTGTGAAATGTCCTTAAACATGGATTTTCAAATTAAACTGTTACATACAAGTATGAGCAATGACTCAGAATAAGCGACAAACATAAAAAGAAAAATAAATCCACAAGAAACAATTCTCGTAAAAATTTGGGCAATGTCTCGTCATTGTTCGGTTTCAAAAAATGTTGAGGTCTTGTTCTGAGCCAAGCCTGTACTTTACAATGTGTAACTTTTTGAAACAGCATGGTTTTTCGTTTTAATATGGATCGCCCATTTAAGACTGAAACAAAATTTAGTGACTGTCATTGTGTATACCATGTTTTAGCTAATTAGACACAAAAACTTGTACCTGAATTGTTTGCCTTATCAATCTTACGGTTTAGTACAAAAAACCGTTATTTTCCTAGATCAGTTTTACGTTTAGCAAGCCTTAGAATAAATCGCACATATTACGTCTTTGAGTTCAGTTAAAATTATGAGATACATAATGGCCCAGTCGCTAGAGTGTTATTATATTTTTAGACCTATAACACCGAGAGAAAATGTGCTGTTTCAGAAAGTGACGTGATTGTACACTATATAGACTTGACTCAGAGCAAGATCACAAAACTTGTTGACACAAAACAATCACAAGACTTATTGGCATACTTTTAGAAGAATTGTAGGGTTAATATATCAAGCAGAACATCTATAAATAAGTAACTATTGCAAAGCGCTGTATATACTTTACCTTAAGGAATTTTGATTCTTGTCTTCGACATTAGAGAATGAGCTGCACGTAGACAAATCTTCATTTCTTTTAATGAATTTACGGGTTTGCTGTATAACCTCATTTTCTTTTTTCAGCCTTCGTTCAGCTTCTTTTCGATACGCATGACCACTAGGACGCTTCTTCTTGGCAACGGCACTCATGACAAACAATTGAAACTAAGCGAATGAAAACAATACACCTGAGTGACACGCGACACACTCGCGCACGGTTTTTTCCCTTCCACTCCCCGACGTATGTTACCATGGCAACGAGAGGACTGTGATTAATTACTACCTAGAGCCTACCACCACACAAGTACCTACCTTGTACTTAAAGTAATAAAAATTGAAACGAATAATAAATTGATTTCCGTGAATATATTATACAAAAAAAAATTTATACGTTAGAGGTCCATCCTTCGGAGACGATCGGAAGTCCCCACCAGAATTCCGGACGTCCCTCTGGTAGCTTACGCCCCTACGCCCTCAGGAGAATACGTCCCTGCCCTCCAGGGGCTTCCATGTCGGCAACAACGAGATGAAAATGGGGGGATCCATCCACCCACACTCACTAGTTCAGGCTTTTCGTAAAGTGATTTCAAGTTTTTAGTACAGGTGAAATAGAAACCATTTATGGTTTATTTTAACAGATTGATTTATTAGTGTTGACTTGCAATAACAAGGCGACAGTCTGATTTTAATAAAATGTAGGCCATATTTTAAGCTTTTCTTACTAGAATTAATCTTTTTGTCAGTTCCCCAACTTGTCCCTGACAAACGTCGAGGATGATGATATTTTGACGTATGTTCAGCCCTTCTCACAGATTTAAAAATAAGTTGAGGATGTTTTGACTATGGAAAAATAACCCACTCGGTTACCAATACACAGGGTACCGTTGATGAATGGCATATACAAGAAGAATTGATCGAAATCACCACTATAGAACAACTTAAGGAATTCAGAATGTGGTATCAGCAGTTCGGGCTTCAGAAACATATAGGCCTACCTGTATTATGAACTATCGCAAGAAAGCTTTTCCATCTTCACACCTCTTTGAAAGGGTTTTTAGCGCAATAACAGATATTCTTAAAGGGGAAAAAAAAGGAATCTATATCAAATAACTCAATATCGATATTTGAGGCCATACTTCAAGCATGTCAAAATAGGCTCATAGTGGTGGGAGGTAACAGGAACAGGTGGTCGAGAGACAAGCGCAGCTATACAAATTTTGGCGCCAGGCCGACCGAATAATTTTGCCGAACATTCGGCCAGGAAGTCTACAAAATATTCGGTATTCGGCGTATGGCCGAATATACTATTCGTTACAAATCTGGTAAATATTATTCCAAGGTACACTTTTATGGTAGCTGCAAGAGCTTGACTTTTTAAAAAAAAAAAAAAAAAAAAACTCAAGTTTCTGCAAAACAAATAAACATAATTATTATGGCTACGAGATACAGTATATCCGGATGTTAGTTCCAAAATTCCCCCTACTCCTCCCTCCACTGAATAAATAGGTAGTTTGAGTAATACAGGGTCCAAGAGCAGAGTACTATGACAAAATCTAGAACAAAATTGAGGGCAAAAGAGATACTAACTTGCTCGTTATATCTTTACACACAATCTTATAAGTACCCACGAGTTACAACTTTAGTTTGGTAGCAATGGGAAGCAGATATCACACTGAGAAACATTTATTAGTATTTTCCATGAACGGATGCAGCAAAATTAATTATTGCAGACTAATCAGCGGGGCTCACGTCAGCCTAGCCGGCTTGTAGTGGTCGCTTGCGATCGGTCTCTTACTGGCTGCGCATTAATCGTTGACTCGCTATAGAAAATAACAGCGTCTGTTTCAATGTAATTACTGCATAAAAATAAAACGTCTCGCTAAATTACGTAACTTTAAATTAACAATCTAGTGAAGGGTGCATTAGAATGTAACCACATATAATGTAAGAAGTCACGGAAATAACGAGCATGGTGGATGAGCGGTAACGGTCTCGTCTCGCATTCGGGAAAACGCAGATTCGAATCTCCGTCCGGCCATTCGAATTTCTATGGTTTCCCGAAATCACTCCAGGAGAATGCCGGGTTTTTTTTTTTTTTTTTTTTTTGGTTAGTGCTTTAGGGCGCGTCAACATCGGGGTTATTAGCGCCCTAACAAATACAAGACGTGACAAAATTGCCGTCTAAGTGGCCGACTGTAAAAAGGTCGGCCACAGAGACAGCATAATAAAATATTAAAATACTGACTGGTATTCCGTCTGTATGACCGACTGTAGAGGGGTCAGCCCCACAGACGGAAAAAATAAAACATAATAATAATAATAATACGTTAGTACACAGGACACACAGACTAAAGCGAAGAACTACCTGGCTGGCTGTAAAGGGGCCAGCCGGGTAAACAAGGTCACAACTAAAAACAGTACTTGGATAGGTGGCTGTAAAAGGCCACCAATCCAATCTAAAACCTAGGCCGGTCTGCCCAAAATTTTTGGGACAAGACCGGCCATGCTAAAAAACTTTAAAACTTTCGCCACATTGTCACTATCATTGTTTAAAATAAGGGACAGATCGTTGGCTAAGCCAACGTCTGCCCTTAGGTCTAAAAATAAAATACAATCACTTAAAATGTGGCGTACCGTCAAAGGTACGCCACAAGCATCACATTCCGGTGGGTCCTCTCGGCAGGAGAAGAAAGCTGTGCGTCAGAGGACAGTGCCCTATTCGGAGGCGAGTAAGGAGAACCTCATCCCTCCTCGCCCGCTGGAAGGAGCTGCTCCACGGCTGAACGGTCGGTTTGACCAGCCGGAGCTTATTATGCTCAACTTCCAGCCACTGCCTCTGCCAAACATCAAAAATAAATCTCTTCGCCACCGAGGCAAGGTCTGACTTTGGGACCGGTTCAAAGTCGGTTCTGACCTTGTCGCAGGCTAACTTGGCAGCTTGATCAGCTGCCTCGTTCCCTCTGATTCCCACATGGCCCGGTACCCAGCAGAATAACACCTCCTTTCCACGAGATTGAAGGGAAAGGAGGGCGTCCTGGATGTCCTGGACTAGACGATCTGCTGGATACATATTTCCTATGGCCTGAATACAGCTGAGGGAATCACAGCATCTGATAAACAACTTATCGCGCATTACTTTCATATGCTGGAGCGACTTCAACACGGCATAGCATACGGCAGTGTAAACGCTGCAC
The DNA here is from genome assembly GCA_031002005.1 of Vandiemenella viatica. Classification (NCBI taxonomy): domain Eukaryota; kingdom Metazoa; phylum Arthropoda; class Insecta; order Orthoptera; family Morabidae; genus Vandiemenella; species Vandiemenella viatica. The sequence continues at coordinate 387,106,067 of CM061921.1, forward strand.
CTGCCGTCCAATTTGAATGTGTAAGTCGCTCGAGGGAACACTACGGAGCAACCAACTCCGTTAGCCTGCTTAGACCCATCCGTATACACCGGGGTAAACGTGTGATACTGGTTTAAAACATCTCTAAAAATTCTGATAAAAACGTTATCCGCGGTACACAACTTGTTGTGCCGCGATAATTCTAAAATTGTTCTGGGCCTCTTTAAAAACCAGGGAGGAGATTTACTCCAACCCTGGTGATAAAAAGAAGGAAGCTCAAATCCATATTGTTGTAAAATAGCCTTTGTACGGTAGCTGAACGGTTTAGTGGCTCTATGCCGGTTGGTATAGAGCCGCCCGTAGTTGGGATGGAGCACTACGTCGTGCACGGGACTGCCAGGTGTTATGGCAACGTGCAGGTAGTGTCGCACCATGAGGAGTTGACGGCGGATGGTAAGCGGCGGCTCGCCCGAGTCAGCACAAATGCTGACAATAGGGCTGGTGCGATATGCACCCGTGGCGAGCCGAATTCCAGCATGGTGGACACTATCCAGTATACGGAGATAGCTGTCCCGTGCCGAACCATAAACGATACAACCGTATTCCAGCCGCGACCGTACAAAGGCTCTGTAAAATTGTAGCAAGCAGGAGCGGTCAGCGCCCCATGACCTGCCACACAGGCATTTTAAAACATTAAGAGCTTTAGAGGCTCTAGCTTTCACATCTTTAAGATGTGGCAGCCAGGTTAGCCTAGTGTCTAAAATGAGGCCCAGAAACCGAACAGTGTCAGTAAAACGTAAAACGGTGTTCCTCAAGGTAAGGTGAGGCTCTGGTAAAAGCGTCCTACTACGACTAAAAAGTACACACCGCGTTTTCTCGGCAGAGAAACGAAAACCGGTGTGCACTGACCATTCATCCAGCCTGTTCAGCGTGAGTTGCAACTGCCGCTCAGCGCTTCTCAGGCTGGATGAAGCAATAAATATTAAAAAATCGTCCACATATAAGGAGAACCGTAAGGGACTCCTTATGACGAGTGATATACTATTAATCGCTATGGCGAAAAGGGTCACGCTTAAAACTGACCCTTGAGGAACACCGTTTTCCTGAATAAAAAGGTCAGACATTTCACTACCGACTCGGTACCGGAAGCAACGACCAGATAAAAATGATTTTAAAAAACGGGGTAGGTTTCCCCTAAAACCCCATTCATGTAACTGTTTTAAAATCACATGCCGCCAGGTAGTATCGTAGGCCTTTTCAAGGTCGAAAAAAACACCCACAAGGTTTTGGCTGCGGATGAACGCATCCTGTATTGCCGCCTCCAGGAGGATCAGGTTGTCCAAGGTGGAACGGAACTTCCTGAATCCACACTGAAAGCGGCTCAGAAGGTTTTGGGATTCCAGACACCAGACGAGGCGGCGGTTAACCATCCTCTCCAGTGTCTTACCCACACAGCTTGTAAGGGCAATACTACGATAGCTACCTGGCAACAATTTGTCCTTGCCAGGCTTTAAAATAGGGATAAGTGTTGCTTCTTTCCACGAGTCGGGGAAGTGTCCTCCGGTCCAAATATCGTTAAAAATATCTAGAAGGTACTTTTTAGCATCCTTACTGAGATGCCTCAGCATCTGGTACTGGATCAGATCAGGCCCTGGAGCAGTGTCATTAGCGCTATTCAACGCTGACTCCAGCTCCCATGATGTAAATGGGCAGTTATAGGCCTCTGTATTAGACGAATCGAAGCACAGCGGGCACCTCTCGGCAGCGACTCTTCGTCGCTGAAACCGAGGATCAAAGTTAGCGGACGAAGTGATGGCGGCGAAGTTCTCCGCCATCACCTGCGCTATGCTTCGTTCGTCAGTGATTATCCGTCCGTGATCCAGTAACCCAGATACTGGTGGGCGGGAGTACCTTCCAGATATACGGCGAATGGACTCCCATACTTTCGACGAAGGTGTGGAACGATTTATATTGCTCACAAAGTTCTGCCATGACCTCCTCTTGCTCTCCTTAATAACTCGACGCGCCTTAGCTCTGGCAATACGGAACGCTGCTAGGTTGTCCGATGTTGGGCACAACCTAAAACGACGCAACGCCCGTCGGCGACCCTGGATGGCGGAACGACATTCATCGTTCCACCAGGGGACGGGCGTCCTTCGCAGCGTTCCGGAGCTCTTCGGCATGGAAACGTCAGCTGCACGGTGAATCACTTCTGTGAAGTGATTCACCTTCTCCTGTAAACTGTCACAGGGTTGCAGTTGTACAGCACGGCAGTAGAGCTGCCAATCTGCACAACTGACGTTCCATTTACGTCGGTTATTTCCTCCTCCACGTTCACACTCGACGTGCATCCAAATTGGGAAGTGGTCGCTACCATGTAGGTCGCGATCCACGTCCCACTGCACGGAGTCCGCAATTGAGGGGGAACACAAGGAAAGATCAATGGCAGAAGACGTACCGGTTGCAGTGGTGAAATGAGTCATTTGCCCTGTATTCAGGATACAAATTTCCTCCTGCTCTATCAATCTACCAACCACTCGGCCCCTGGGGCAATCGGTGGTTGAACCCCACAACGCACTGTGGGCGTTGAAATCTCCCACAAGGAGAAAGGGCCGAGTGAGTTGTCGTATAATGCCAACCAGGTCGTCGTAGCCGACTGACACACTGGGTGGCAGATAGATAGAGCATACGGTCAGTTGGATTGGACCGTGTATTTTCACCGCTACTGCTTGTAATGTGGAGGTGAGAGCAACGGGTTCGGAGTGGACAGTGTTTCGGACCAACACCGCCACTCCTCCCTTAGCTCTATCACCCTCGGTATCGTCCTTTCGGAATATGTCATATCCTCTTAGCACTGGCTGGTGTAGCGGTCTGAAATGTGTCTCTTGCAGACAGAGACACAAAGGATCAGACCGTGCTAAGAGTTGGACTTCCTCTTTGTGAGCCTGAAAGCCGTTAACGTTCCACTGAAGTATGGGAGCCATCCTACCTATTTAAAACCACCCGCCCCGGGTCGGGTGGGTCCTGCGCATGCGATTGCTGAGGAACGGAACTATGTTCGTCCACCAGCATTATGTCGTCTTCAGGGTCCGAAGACGACACTTGTTCTAAGGCCTCGGAGTCATGCGGATTTTTCTTCCGCCGAGGCCTGTTCCCCTTCTTCTCCTGCCAGTTGGGGAACTGGGAGGAGAAGTAGAAGGGGACTTCAAGAACACAGTGGGGTCCGTGTGTTTAAACTTCGGACCCCGCACTTTCTGCACAGTTTGCCATCCGCTACTGGCAGATGGCGTTGCCGTTGCTATAGCTGTTGCAGGTGATGCTTCTGCAATGGGTGCTCTTTCTGCTGTTGCAGAGGCACCCACGTCTGTAGCTACTGTAACGGATGGCTGTGCCTTAGCTGGTGGACTTGCTGAACATACTGTCGATATGGTCGAGTTCGTCAGAGTGTTGCTACCAGCGTCCGAGGTCCTAGGTGTAATAACCTTGATGGGTTTGGCACCACATCTGCACTGACATGAGCACATTGGACTTGTGCCCATGTCCGCAACGGACGTCTGGGTAGCGACACTTTCTTTCCTGACGGGAGTTGATAACGTCTTCGCGAAGCTGGTAGCGAAGACTGGTGGAGCCAGAGCCTTATACTGCTTCTTGGCTTCGCCATACGAAATCCGCTCTTTCGTTTTCAACTCCTGTATCTTTTTTTCTTCCAGATACAATCGACACTCCCTGCTCCAGGCTGGATGTGCCCCGGAGCAGTTGACACACACCTGTGGGAGCGTGCAGCTAGTGCCTGGCTCATGAGCCGCCTTTCCGCACTTCCCACAGGTGGGGTTACCCTTGCAGGTCGCCGTTGTATGGCCGAACCGCTGGCACTTAAAGCAGCGCATTGGGTCCGGCACATACGGGCGAATATTCAAATTCAAATACCCTGCCTTGATGTTTTTGGGCAACGTCGGAGTGTCGAACGTCAGGACGAAGGTGGCTGTCTTCTCAAGACTGCCGTTAACCCTTCGCTTAATCTGGCGAACCTCGACCACATGTTCTGTAGACCACTCCTTAAGGAGTTCCTCGGTCTCTAAATCCATAAGGTCCCTACAGGTGATGACACCTTTACTAGAATTTAGAGTTTTATGGAGTTCGCACTTCACTGCGAACTCCCCGAGCTTCTCGCACTTAAGGAGTTGGACAGCCTGCTTTTGGGTGGATGTTTCCAAAAGCAGAGTCCCGTTCCTCAGCTTTTTAACCGATTTGAGGGTACCCGCAATACCCTCTAAACCTTTGTTTACATAAAATGGAGAGATCTTCTCAAAAGATCCCTCCACCCGTGTCATTATAACGAAGGCGTTATCTATAAGAAAACCCTTGCTGTTACTATTACTTTGTTCAGGAGGAGGGCTTTCAACCCTCGCCCGCTTTTTTGAACTGGGTGTATTTTTATTTACCTGCGACACACCCGGGCCGCAGGGGTTTTGTTTTTGTTTGTGAGTCTTCGTTTTGATCCCACGAGCAAAAACATGATAAAAAGAAATGCTGATACAACAGGGGTGCTGCAGGTGCCCCTGAGGTTGCACGTTAGCGTGTGATCCACCTCTCACACATGCACCTCCTTGGCACGTGGCTGACCTTGAGGTTGAGGGGTTTTTTATAGAGGTTTTTACCGTCCTCGCGATCCGGGCGATGAAGCCAAGATCCCCGTTCTCCTAGGCACACAACGTTCCACCGCCATGCCCTACGGTGGTCGTTGAAGCATGGTAGGAGTTTACGGTGTGGGAAACTTGCGGCGCTCACAAGTTTCCAGCTCGGGCACCACGGGTTCGCCAAACCCGTACCTGGCACTTGCGTACCAGGCCCCTGCGGGGAGAATGCCGGGATGGTTACTTCAAAAGTCCATGGCCGAATTCCTTCCAGCTCCTTGCCTCCAATACTTTCAACGAGGCGCAACGCAACGGAAATAATTTTCGTGGTATTTTGTTATGCTTAAACACTGGTTTGACGTAATGCCACAGGCGATTTTACAGACGTCGAGAGTATGTTTTGTAAGGTGGATGTTATTAAAAGCAAGCAAAGAAATAAGCCAAATGTAAAATTAAACTACAAGACGTGATAATAGCGCATCAGCGATTTTAACACCGAGACGATCTCGTAATTAATTTTCGAGCAACTGATCTAGGACTGACACCTCTCCTCACACACCCGTAGTTAACTTTGCACTAACGCCCCACGACTGACACTACTAAGCGAGGACGGTTGAAATTTATCCCGAGCCAAAGTAATACTGTGAGAATGCAGGTGTGCTCTTGTATCGTGTGATGTGGATCCACTCTTTTACATAACGGTAGAAAATGACGGTCGTTTCAACACCACCACTGGTTACATTGTAATACAACCTCGGCTAAATTTCTGTTCGTTTTTTAAGCTTCGGTAATTTCTGAATGATGTAATTTTTGCCACACGTTTTATTTCACGTGGCCAATAAGCATTGATATGTTATGACCGACCGTCAACCAATCGCAAGTGATTATTATATGCTGATAGAACTCTGCCCCGCTAAATAGTCACTACAAACATATTACTTTTCCTGTTTCTATGTTTGGATGCTTCATATAAAATAATAAAAAACATGTTTCTCTGTGTGATACATCCTTTCCATTGATACCAAAAGTCGTAATTCGTGGATACCTATTGTTTTGTCTACCCGATTTAGCTTTTGACATGGCGTCACCCGTTCCAAACTGGAGGGGGGAAAAATGGTAACCTGTAAAGATTGTAGGTGAACATGTTCTTCCTCATGCTTTCTCTCTGTTAGTCTGTGGTATCGTTTGTTTCGGCTCTATTCATTGACACCGATTGACTCGACGTGACGGATGTACTTCTTGCGTCATCATTACTACAGCTGGCCTATGCTTCCGACCTTCCACGGTTCTCATTTAGTATCAGCTGAAATATTGTAGACTTCTATCGACCTCTTGTATAAAAGATTAGTTACGGTGAAGCTGAAAAAGATGTTGAGATTGTCAACAGTAAACAGGGAACTGCTGTTAAAAAAATTAAAAAATATGTACCATATAACATCACTGGGGAGGTTTATGCTTGGTCAGAAAATTATTTAACAAAGAGGTATCAGAGGGTTAGATTCAATAAGGTTCCATCAGAAGAAAGAAGTGAAACATGAAGTTCCCCAAGGTAGTAAACTTGGTCCCTTATTATTTATATTGTATATAAATGATCTGGCAGAACTACTAAAGAATTGTAAAATTCACATGTTTGCAGATGACACACTAATTTATTATGGGAATAATCTAGAAAAAATGATACAGGTAATTAATAAAGAGTCAAAATTAGTTAATGAATGGATAAATAAAAATTTGTTAAGTCTGAATGTGGCAAAAACAACATGTATGGTGACGGGGTAAAAATTGTTTAGGGAACAGGCAGAGGCACTGCATTCTGTTGTGATTAATGGAACTAAAATTAAGTGGGTTCAAAATTATAAATATCTTGGTGTAGTCATTGATAATAAGCTTAAGTTTATAGATCATGTAGATTATATAAATAAAAAAGAATCAAAAAAGGTAAATTTAATATACAAATTAAGAAAAGTGTGCAATTGTGCTGCCTCACATAAGATACTGCTCCACAGTATTAATCATGGCAAGCAAAAGAGAAATTATGAAATTGCAAAACAATTTTAATAAGGGAATGGGGGCTGTTCTGAACTGAAAATGTCAGTAATATGCTTAAGGACTTAGGATATTTACATATTGAAAAGGAAAAAGAGATGTACTGACTTTTGTATATAGGTTGGAAAGTAGATTATTACCAAGATATGAGACTAGATTAGTACAAAAGAATAATGATGTACATAATTATAAGACAAGGCAGGCAAATCATTTCCATTTGACTTATAATAAAAGTAGTAAAGCACAGAAAACAGTGTTGCACAAAGGTTTAAAAATATTTAACAAATTACCTGATGAAATAAAAAGGACCAAAACTGTTGCAAGTTTTAGAGAAAAGCTGGGTAAATGGTTAGAGGAAAGAGATTGTAATATTTTCTCGTGAAGGGGTTCATTGAAATTAAGACTTTGTTTATATTTGTTTTTTCTGTTTAATATGCTGTATGAATTGTAAATATATATATATAAATATATATTAACCATAGGCTATTTGAAAATAAATAAAATAAAAATAAATAAATTGAGACCACTAGAGGCGTTGTAACGTCACACAATCGGAACTGTAGGGCGCAGAAGCTAATATGGTGGTGTGACTTCCCACCCCTACGTGCAAATGCTCCATCCTCACTCGGATATGACAGATTCTTTGGCCCAGCGAGTAGTAAATTGGATTTTGGTTGCAGACGATAAATTCGGAGCTGCAATGCTAAACTTGGTCCTTGGTTTAACTATAATCAGGTGTTAAGGAGTGTTATCCAGTATGGAAACAAATTTAAAAATGTGTTCACACCAATATTAGGTTCCTTGCGTGCCACGGACAAACTGGGATGTGATATCAAGCTGTACCCTAAATAGCCCTGTATTGTGGCTCCAATCCCAGCCGCCTTTCTTCTAAGTAAAGACATATCGATGAGTATTATTGCACTAAATGTTAAATAACGGCCTCTACTTCTCTTTCTAGCCTTGCCTGCAGATTCGAATCCCTGTCCAGCCATCCATGATTTCCCGATACCACTCAGGCAACTGCCGGGATGGTCCCTTCAAAAATCCATGGCCGAATTCCTTCCTGTTCCTGGGCCACCATCCTCTTCCGCATCTAATGACCTTGACGAGGTGGAAAGACAGAAAAGTCCTAGCTTCTACTGTTGCTTTATTCACTGTTCAGAGCTGGTGGAAGTGTTGTCATTAGCCGCCAATATTGAAATAAAATTGTAACACTTGAATGTTGAAACTTGGTTCTTTGACAAATTGTATCTACCTGGTAAACAATTGGATTCAACTAAAAGTACAAAATAAGACTTGTCTTACTGGCTTGCATTCTTTCCACCTGGAATGTACGAGTTATCTTTGTTTTCCGATCGACCGGCCTACACAGCGACGTTAGTCATGTCAATTTTGACATTTTCTGGTCACATTTTGTTGCTTTTTGAATTGTGAACAAAATCGTTACAATGTTTCTTGTATTATCGCTCTACCTTCACACTAAAATTGGGAAATGTAGACTATCTACTAATACTTAGCACGCTCATATTAGGATTCATCGGGCTGTGGAATGCTGGCGAGAAGCTCTTTAAACTGAATACAGTTTCTATATTTCGACTGGGATTTTTGATGAGTATCTGCCAACATTTACTTATATTTCCAATTTTAGCTTCATATTACTTTGCGCTTATGCATGAAATTGTTGATTGAGCCCACGAGTGTTATTGGATCACCGAGTAATAAGTTATATTACACGCAGGAAAATTACTTCCCCACTCGCCTACAAATTCTTTGATCCTGTATTTACTGAGTGATATATTTATTATACGGATGTAGACGACATTCGGTGCAGCAATGCCAAACTATATTTTCTTCTAATGTTTAAACCTCCAACTGGAGCAGTGTCAATCTGTTCCAAGGACTGAGTCTAGGTTTGCATTATTCCAGTCCAATGAAAATATATAGGTGTAGCGTTTACCCTTGAAACAGCTTGTTAGAATATATAGTGACAACTATGAAATTGAGTGGTGGTGGAGTGATAGTGAGGGGCTATTTCATAAACCTTGGGCACAGGACCATTGATGTTTGGCCACGCCTACTGTAACATTCTGAATAGTGAAATGATTTCAACATTGTGGCCTCATTATTTCCAGGATGACAATGCCATCTTTCAAGGGATATTATGCAGTTGTACACCAACAACAGTGTTTGCAGATTGGACTAGCCTTGACCTCAACCCTATAGAACATCTTTGGGAAGAATTGGATCGTTGGGTGAGGACTCATCAGGAGAAGCCAAAATCCATTGCTCAACTGGTGGAATAGTTGCAAGAGCAATGTTGACAAGTCCTAGTAACACGGGAGGATGTCAAGACAGGTTGGCGGCGATCCTTCGAGATTCTAACAGGGTGACTACCACTGAGCAGGTGCCCCAATTACTTTCTGATAAATAGTGTATATTAAATTTTGACAGAATTGTGCACAAATCAAAACTAATAACCTCAAGCAAAATTCTATCAATAAAAACATTAGTATAAAAGTTGTTGACTGCAAACGGAGAAAAGATTCAGATTTATTTTTGTGAAACAAAATAGAATTCTCACAGCTCCAATCAATCCACAAATGTTCAGTGCAGATTCATTTATTTACATCCAAATATACAACATTCTCGGAACATAGTTACAGCAAATTCACTTAGTACCTGAAGCTATTTTTTTTTTTTTTTTTTTTTTTGCATTTGTAAGATTAGCATGAAGGAATATCCTGAATATATAATGTATATTTAGAAAAAAAAACTGCTACATTCTAGTCTAACTAGATCTTCAGGCTCAAAGAAACTTCCTTACAGTCATTGCAAGTAGCCAGTTTTAAAAAGGTTTGTTCAAAATATATCGGATTTTTAGTCAGGAAAAATAATAATGTTGAGAACAACTCTCAATCTCCCAAACAAATTTACTGTAACTTCAACTAAATCAAAAGCATATAAATTAAGACCTATTCATTGCAAACAACCAACCAATACTTTTTCGTGGCTGAAGGGTTGCTACTACTCCATTTCCTTCTACCAGAGGTTTTATTTTGATAAATGAATAACGCCAAAGCAATTGAATGTTTGGGCAAACATTCAATTGCTTTGGCTTTATTCATTTATCAATATTATCAGCAACTGACGAAAATGATCCACAACATCCAGATAATAAGGTTTTGTTCTTTAATTCACATCGTGTAGATCACCTTTATGCTTCAGCTACCCACTCTTCTGGAAAAAGGCGATTCTCATCCCCCTCCCATCCAAATAAAAAACTGCAGAAGTCTTCAATTTGTTACTCCTGAGAATTTACCACTGCCTAAACAGGTAATATCCATTCTCATATCACAAGTGCAATTTAATTAAGAATTTTACAAAAAATATACTCATGAAATTATGTAATGACCAAACCATAGATGGAGACTAATAAACTTAAATCTAGGAGCACGAAAACTGCAAAATTTGCACGATTACAAATAATAATTGTAAATGGTTATGCAATTGAAAAACCGTACACTTACTGATGTTCAGTAACTGCTTAAACTCCCTTCCCCGTCAAAAGAAAGAAATCTTAAATTTGCAGTTTTTTCACTTATGTAAATTTTTCCAATAAAATTCAGTTTACAATTAACTAGGAAATTCAGCATTCCAGATTTTTCCCATTGATCACAGCATTCACTTTTACAATATGGATGTGATAACTCTTGTTTACTAGCCAGCTTGTTTAACATTTTGCCCAGGAGATGGGGGAATGTGTTACCATGTCTGTGTAAAGAGTAATCTGTATACATTGTTTACATGGAATTTTTAAGGCAGACATGAGATGTATTAATGACTTGTCATGATTTTTTATATGTAGTGCAATGCGCTTATATACACCAGAGGAAATGGAAAGTATTATGAAAATGTATGAAATTTGGCCCCAAGTATCCCCATATGAAGGGTATTAAAATGATTATAAATTGAAAGTTTTACATGTATTGGTATGAGAATTACAGGGCTATTTACTATGCAAAATTGCTATGTTGTTTAGTATATAAGTGGTGAATAGTGTAAAGTCCACAAGTTCTTGGTGATCAAGTACGCCAAGGTGAAGAGTGACAATCCTCTACACCCAAATGTCTAAGTGAGAGGTCGGAGAACTGGCATGTTTTAAATGGTGCATCATATTGTGGAACCTCCCAAAGGATTGGTCATAGTGCAATGTAAGTATAGAGACTTGTTGGACAGTGGATGAAAGAAGACTAATACTCCTAGAGCTGGCACAGGTCCATACAGGACAACCACATGTGAAAAAATCATGCAGATGGCTGCAGTCCAGATCCGAGCAGTAGTTGCAGAGGGTTGCCCCACGGAAAATTGCTTGAAACTGGGTTAAATGCTTTAACTCCTGTTCAATGTGTTCCATTAACACAATTTCACTGCCAGCATCATGTAACCTGGTGTATTGCAAAATGCAACTGGACACATAAATGGCATAAAGTTTTGTTTGGTGATGAGTCCAGCTTCTGTCTGTTGAAAAATGATAAACAACATGTATAACATGTATGCAGGTATAGTGGAGAAAGGTCCCACTCTGCCGTGATTTCAGAACATCACACAGGTCCAAATCCTGGTATCATGGTTTGAAAAGGGTTTTTTTTGGGGGGGGGTAATTAGTTTTATTACTTATGGCTTTACACCTCGTCGACATAGAGGTCATTAAAGGCGGGATGGGATTGGAGACAAGGAACGGGAAGGAATTCGGCCATGGCCTTTTGAAGGAAATCCCGGCATTTGCCTGGAGTGATTTGGGGAAACCATAAAAACCCCAAATCTGGATGCCTGGACGGGGATTTGAAGGCCAGATCGTTAACACCACACCCACACACTACGAAGAATTGCATTGAAGTTACGACACAACCAAAATGTTTGTTTTCTATAAACAAGGGTAGACACATTACTCAGATCATCAGCCTAAAAAAACATTGTCTAAATAATTTTTACAACACTAAGTAATCATTTCCTACCACAATAACTCAGAATATAAGTGTGCATCTTTATACAGTAGAACTCCAATTATCCGAACTCCGATTATCCAAATCGCTTTTTTAATTAAAAGGGAAATGTACTATGATTCAAAAAATAATGATTCTGCCTACAAACCACATGAAACTTCTCACTGTCAAGCGGATGCCTGACTTTGCTGCCAGAAAACAGATGAATACTGTCAAACAGCTTACTTTGACCGAGATGTTCAGCAAGCAATGACTTATTTACAGTATGGTACATACATTGTACTAATGTACAGAACCGGAACTATGTTTAACATGTAAAAGTGTAGACTTTTCATTTAATAAATTAAAAGCTCTTTTTCTTTAAATATAGTTTCTTCTACCATTTCAACATGCATACAGTAATTAATTAAAATAGACATTTTTCGGAAAAAATCCAATTATCTGAATTTTTGAATATCCGAATGGGGTCTGGTCCCAATTGATTCGGATAATTGGAGTTCTATTGTACCTATTACACACCTAGAGAATAAAATGCTCAGATCATGACCATGAGGTTATACAGATCCAAGATAAAACTTCACGAGTTGTTTAAACCAATGTTACAACACTGTCAGAAAAATTACCTTGGGAATGAAAGTTGTTAGGACAACATTTATTTGTTTCAATAATTTTTTAACAGTTTACAGATTCATGACAAGGGTGTGTATCTTGCAGCTGTTAATGTGGTAAACAAAATTAAGAGTGCTTTTGAAGTACGTACTGATTAGTTCTAAAGCAAAGTTATGGTTTAGAAACTGCTTACTGAAGTGTTCACTTATATTTTCAAACTCAAATTTCTAAAATTAAAATATGGAAGAAGTGTGGTTTTTATTGCAGTCAAAATGATAATACATTAATACATATTTTGCACATACTAAAATCAATCAATTAACTACACATCACATTTTCTAGGAAAAAATCTCACTAAATGGAATAGTAATCAGTTGGAACAAGTAATTTATTTCTGTACAATATGGATTCCTCAAATACAACAATCATCTTTCACACTGTTTCTATTTGCCGAATATACAACGGAATGCAAACATTCAAAGGAAATAAATAGTGAAGTACAATTTAACAAATGCCTGCAACAGGAATTGACAACATACTAACAACCAACAACAGATCAACTACCGAAGTGACTACTGTGACTTAGCTTCAGCTTCAAGCTTCTTCTTAAGTGATTCTGGCATTTCTGGTGGAGGTGGTCTTGGAAGACGAAACCACACTTTTACAGCATCATAAATGAACCACTGAGCTGCTGTCAGTGTGCCAATCATCACAATCCTAGGAACCAAGCCTTTCCACAGGCCTGCAAGAAAACAGAAAATAGCATTTCACATTTTCTTACACAACTTGTAGCCAATGTTTGAAATAGAGGCTTAAAATCACAACAGAGTGAAAATACTAAACGTGTGTGCGTTTTCTTCTTGGTAATTATGGAGCTGGTTAAGCTAAGAATATGGTCCATCATATGGCTGATGATTATCCAATATGTCACACTACATTGTAATTCCAGAAACTTGTCCAAATATGCTTACAAAACTCTTCACGGGATTTTAAAACTGCAATTACGCAATACTGATAAATGAAAATGCTCTGATGTGTGAGATGCAGAGAAAACAAAAACCTTCATTAAATTATTTTAAGTAATAGAAAAAAATACTTGACAGAGGAAGAGGGAAGCTACAGAATTGTCCCCTTGTTGTGAAACACCATAAATTAATCAGATATGAAAAGAATGATATTGCTAAAAAGTTGTTATAAATGGCAGGAGACAAAACTGAAGGTCTTAAGCCTGGAGCACCAAAAGAGTGACTCCTAGACTTCTCAGCAATGTTGCCAGCATAGTATGCCCAATGTTCTGGAACAGCAACATTCAGGTCTTTAGTCACGACAATCAAGCAGTAAAGAAATAATATAGACTCTGAAGCCCATTAATTACTATTTTTATTTCAGTGAACACGAAAACATTTTGTTTGTGCTTGACTCCGTATCCATATATCATACAATAGTTTAAACACTGCAGTCTTTATAGATTATTTCTTAGCAACAGATATCACCTTCGTTCTCTCCACTGCTGCTGTTAATCTGTCACCATAATCAGTCCATCTCCATATATATATTCCCAAATATAGTTTTTGATGGAACAAAAGAATGATTGGTAAAGATGTCTAATTTTGATAAAGTTGTGGGGCTGTGCACCCTAATAATCGTATTGCTGAAAGACAAATGCATGTGGATTGACAACCATCAAATGTTTCTATAAAGATGAAAGGCATTAATTGCCAATAATGTATGTAATGCCACTCTAATGGTATTTCTAAAAACTCAAAATTTCTGTAACCAAGAAGCCAAATCAAATTAATTTTTAATGCGTTCATTTGTTTCATTTTATTAAAAATTGGGGGAGTTGGGGGGGGTTATGATGTTTCCAAAGAATTACAAATATGCAGGTTCTGGAAGATTTTTTTCACATGTATTACAATATGTTCAGTTGCATAAGTGAGATGGTGGTAAAACATGTAGTCAACCCATTGTTTAGAGAGGAGGAAGGGCAGCATTTAATGAAAACATTGAGACACTGCAGCAATAAAGCTGTGGATTATTACTGAAGGGTGTATATAGTTCTCAGAATCGGAGAAGGAGATTGTCAACAATTATCTTTGCATGAGGCACTGCTGTCCTTGTGGTACACGAGATTTGTCTATGCACCAGTTAATCTTTACATGCAGTGAGAATATGTAGACTGGCTGGAAAAAGTTTAAACAGTTATGAAGCACCACTTTTATCATGTGTGTATGATCAGTTTGTTTTAATAAAGTGTGTTAAGAAGGAACTTGGGAGTGTCTGTCACAGACAAATTAGGGAAGTAAGCATTGTTTATTCGATGACAGTCATCGAAAAGATGATATGTAAGGTTAGAGGTGGTTAGGACCAATGCTGAGTGATATTGCTGGTGAATGAAGATAAGCTCTACCGAAGTGATATGAAATTTCATTTGAAAGATATTTAAACGGGCTTCCTCCCCCCCCCCCCCCCCCGAGTTTGTAGCATTTCTAGAAATGTATTAGGGAATCAAGAGGTGACAGTGTTTGTTGAACGTGTCAATAAATGGTGATTTTCTTTCGCCAAAGTAAGTGTTATTCAACACCACAATCCAACCAAACACCAGTATTTAAAAACAATAAAGGTCCGGTCAAACAGAGGGCGGGCAGCGTACGCGTGCGAGACAAGGGATGCCCGCCGCATTCTGACAATGACAAACACAGCGCGGGCTATCTGAAGCGATCCAGTGTGCAGAACAAGCGTCATGTGAAACGATCACAGTATTTGGCCACAGGTGACTCGCTTTTTCCTTCCGGATCAGTAGTACGACTGTAATAATAAAAGAAGTAGCTGGGACGTTTTACAGCCTGCACGTCTACCTGTTGCGACCGATGATGTGTGAAAAATTCTGAGGACGGGTTCAGAGTACCTTGGCACTTTCCCAATTGCATTGAAAGTGTAAACGGAAAACATGTAAAATAAAATGTCCTAACAACATTGGCTCAAGCTATTTTTGTTACTTTTTTCCCATAGTTTCACTGGATATTTTTGATCCAGTTTACATGTTCCTTGTAGTTGATATTGACAGTTACGGCTGGGTAGCGACAGTAACATCTTTCAAAATTTCTCCTTTTATTCTGAATTCGTTCACTGTGAAACTATTCTATCTTCAAAAGCATCCCCCCCCCCCCCCCCGTCCCTTATGTATTTGTAGCAGACGAAGGTTACGCACTGCAGACTTATTTAATGCGCCCTTTTCCGACAGATGATCAAAGAAAATATTTAATAAACTGCTTAGCAGAGCACGGCGTTTCGTTTAAAATGGAATTGGCATATTAGCCCACAAGTGGCATGTTTATTTAGCTATGGAGACGGAAATTGAAACTACAATTCATGTTGTTAAATCTGTATGTTGCTTGCTCAGTTGCAATAATGCTGCAGGTATCACAAATGATGAAATATTAAATAGTCCAGATCTGCCCAGAATGGCGTTCTCAGATACAATGCCGACAAACCAGAGATTTGGTTCAAATGAGAAATCAATTCGTTGGTTACTTTAATTATTTTTAATCCATATTTAAACGTATCGTAAACATACGTGTTTACCAATTTCCTGCTTACTCAAGTAAAGAGAATTATATGTTATATGTCAAAAGTGCAAATAAATAATAATAAGTTGCAACTAAATAAATGTAACCAATAAATAATGAAATTCAAATCATAAATGAAATAAAATGTTTTAAATAAATAAATAGTAATGCAAATATCAATGGCTAGTTTCTTTCATTTTCTCTGCAATTTCAATCCAAACTTCACTTTTATTGTTAGTTTCATAGTCGGAATGGCGTAAATCAAATAAATAAGCTCTTTCTCGCACCAAATTAATTAATTCCTCTATTTCGACGTTCACCACCTCGACGTGATCGCGCGATATCTGTGTGCACGCACAACCTGATCGCAGCCTGCGCTGCCCGCGACTGGATCGCACGTTCTGCCCGCTTTCTGTCTGACAGGGTTGATGCAGTACAACATAATATAGTGCCCGCTGCTTGCAGACTTCCCTGCACGCACCCGCTGCCCGCGCTCTGTTTGACCGGGCCTTAAATTTTTCCATTAGGGAGCATCCAAAACTATGTGGCTCAGTCAAGGGGGGAGAGGGGTTGGGTAGAGAGCTACGCTGGGCTACATGCGAGGAAAAAAAGGGGGGGGGGTTCGAAGCCAACCCACCTAGCTTTTCATTCACATTATTTGTCACAGTTAAAATAAGGTACAGAACACACAACAGCATGCGAATATTTATTTCAGTCACTTAATTATCCCAATATGTAATTTACAATAGTCTGATGAGAAAACTGTACAAAATGTCTTCTGGAATCAACAGGGGAAAAAGGCTAAGTGCCACATGGTGGGGAGGGGGAGGGTGAAGAGGCTATTTCGGGGGTTCAGGAGGCCAAAATACGGTTACGTAGTTTATGGATGCACCCTTATTCCATAACAACTAGTACAAATAGGACTTATAGGTGTTACGTTTCTCAGAAAAAGCGAAGCTTAAGTGAAATTATCTCAGCATAAAAATCAATTTGTTACAGTTACAGCAGAAAAGTAATCTATCACCTTAGATTTCAATAAATTTGTGATATGTTACAGTAGATGAAAATCTGAGCCTTACATTTTTTCAATTAAGATCAGGAAAATTATTTTTTGAGGAGTCAAATATATCTCCAATGTTTGGGATGACAAGCAAAAATTTGTTGCTTCATACATAAAACAATCTTCCCTCACAAGAAATGTTCAATTTTCTTATCTTTCTGTATGAAAGAAGAATTTTCCCCTAAAACACCTAACTCTGAGGTGCTATCTCACCCTAAAAAAAGTTTTTCTGCACATAAAAATTATCTTAAACTTCTACAAAATATTGCAAATTCATCTGTGGGGGTATAATCACACCTCCAATGACTCAATTTATGTAACAGCAACCCCCAAACTTAAGAGATTTTTCATAGAAACTAACAAGACCTTCAACTAGCAGCAACATTTTCAATGTACACCACTTACTTTGGGGAGGCAATTTCATACCCTACACACCAAAAAATCATGCCCACATTCCATTTTAGTAAACACACACGTGTGGTTTTTTTTTTTTTTCCCTTCTATCCCAGTAGGCTTTATGCCTTGTCGTCATTGAAGTCATTAGAGGTGGGAGAGGAAGGGGAATGCAGCCTTCAATACCTGACTGTTGATATTTCATCATAATAGCAAACAGTTTTGTTTAGTGTAAATAGCAATAGAACATTTTGAACAAAATCATTGTATTGGCAGTAGAAGTATAAGCCAGCTGTTGTATCCATGATATGTCTTCATTATTGCCTCAACCATACAGTCAATCCTTGGTAAGTATCTGGTATGTCACTAGTTTCATTAAGCCTTAAAATGTTTCCCAATTCAGACTTTGAAATCTCCCTAAGAAACAAACAGCACCTTGTGTCTTATTGAATGCACAAATAGAAATTTACTGAATTTTTTGTCAACATCTAAGTATTTCACTGCACTCTTGTTAAGAAGGGCAGTTTCTTCACAGTAAGGAATTTCTTTCTTGTACGATATTACACAATCAAGTGTTATCTTCCTAAAGCTGTAATGCCTGTCTTGGCATTTACTTGTAATCAATACTTTCTGGTAGATCATGCTGGGTTTGTTCAAATTTTTTGGACACACTTTAGGTATATTCTGAACAGCTGTTTGTCTTGTTCCCTCATTAAACATTTGTTTTCAATGTCAGAAACCCTACTGTTAAACTTTTTACCCGAAAAAGCTTCATAAATTGAAAACTTTGGAAAGAAAGGTTTTTAATATAGCGCCATTTCCTACGTATCCATATTATAATTACCAACACTGCAGGCCGAGACCAATTTCAGTAACACGAGAGAAAACAAATGTACTGAGCACAGCAGTTAACAGAATGTGCAAGCAGCTTACTGTAAACTTTGGAAAGGATTTAGACAACTGTCATTTCCTTTACGCGGGGAAAATGTGGCTAAACTGCTGTAGTAAAATGAATGAAGTTCCATGATAATATTGGAAACATATTCTCCCCATCCTTACTTTCTGCATATGCAGAAGCTGTTACTCTGCAAGTGACTGAAGTACAGCAAATGAATTCACCCTCTTCCTTTATGTGCATGCTCATGTCTCCACAAGGTGTTTATTTGCCCACATGTTGAGAACTTACCCACAAAACCAAGCTTCTTGGCAGCTTCAATAGCTGTTGATCCCTTTTCTTGATTCAGCTTGGAGACAACTGTGTCTGCAGGGTGTGACACAATGGCACAGAAGACACCTGCTATGTAGCCTGCTGCAAATGTTACCACCAGCTGTTCACCTTTTGTGCATTCTGAACGAGGTTTCGGGACTACGTGCCTGCACAAAAATGTTAATTTGACTGATAAAATCATATACAAATACAATTAGAAATGTGAGAAACCATAAATTATTGATATGTGACAAACTTTAAAAACACTATCTGAAACCGTAAGATTGATAAATGTACACACAGTCTTATTTCATTCAAATACAGAACACACCAAGGCACTACATCCATTGTTCCACAATAGCCACTATGACATTACAAAATATTTAACAATTCATAGAATATAACACTTACATATCACATCTGGTTTTTATTCCATAATTTTCATTTAGCTCAGGGAAGGGAGAGACAGAAAATTGCATCAAACTAATCAAGAGACTGAAGATTAAATGTATGAAGTATTTAATTTCTGTTAAGCAAACAAGGACATTACACAAAGTCAGTATTCTGGCAATGATAAATATATTTTCTGAAAGGACCTTTTAATATAAATGAAAGTTTCTGTTTAATCAATTCAATGAAATTATTAAAGAAATTAACTACAATCACCAAACACTCAATATCATAAATTTATTGACAACTTCGGAAAAATTCAAGCTTGCACAAATAATTTGAAATTCTGTATAAATGATACTACTGGGGAGAAAATTTCTGCATATCCAAAACTCAGGTAACAAGAGTAAAATAGTCAATAGGCGGGGATCAAAATGTAGCAGGTGTTGACTGGATAGGGAATGGGAAGAACCGGACATTAACAAACACCTTATAGAGGAAAGGAGGCATGATCCAAGAGGTAGAACAAAGTGCAAATGGGCAGAAATATTGGATGTATTCCAAATAAAGCCTACTAACTGTGTAGGGTTTAAAGAAATGACACTGTAACAATGAATATGAAACAAGTAAACAAAGCATTAACAACCCAGAAATAAATAGATGATAGAGAATATTATGGCTGAAGGGGAACATTGAATGATGCAAATAGAAATCCCAGAAAAACAATTCTTGTAAAAATAGGCCAAGTCTCATGCTCGTGTAGTGACAAAAAGTTATGAGATCTCCTGAGCCAAGTTTACACTTTAAAGTGTGTATTCACTTCACTTTGTGAAACAGAATGGTTTCTCTTGGTGTCATAGATCATTTATTTAGAATTTTAAAAAAAATCTGTTGACTTGGCCATTATGAGTGCCATGTTTTAGTTAACCTATATAAATACCTTAAACGTTTTGCTTGGTCAAACTTACAAATACATTAAAGCCAAGAATTTGCTCACTCTTTTTCGAATTTGACAAGTATATATTATGACTTCAATTTTAGTAAAAATTGCGATGTGCATAATGGCCAAGTCACCAATTTTTTTTTTTTTTTTTTTTTTTTACACACTGTAAAGTGTAGATTTGGCTCAGGAGAACTCATAACTTTTTGTCACTACACAAGCATGAGACTCGGCCTATTTTTACAAGAATTGTTTTTCTGGGATATTATTTCCTTTTGTAAATTTATCATTTATTCTGAATCAATGCGTAAATGTAATGATGCCATTTGAAAATTGGTGACTAAGAACATTTCAGAAATGAAGACATCAATATACGTTAACAACAATGCCACACACTCTGAAAACGACAGGTGTGCACCATAGCCGAGCAATCGGATTGCCGCTGGTTTAACTACCACCATAAATAAATTACGAGTAAATTCCAAACCAAGCATAGGAGCAAAGTAAAATTTAAGATATTAGTTAAACTTGCTGAAATCTATGCACTAAAAAATTCTCAGGCATATAGGTTCATCCAGAGCAGAGCAATTATGCTTCAAATATGTGCCAGAATTTTTCATGTTTGGGATTGTAATTAAATAAATACGGGGGAAAACTCCAATATTAGATTTTTCTTATGATTTAGGGATGAAACTATGTATGTGTACCAAATTACTTGTTTCTAGGATTATTGGAAGTACAGTGGAATTTTGATGTCGGGGTGTCGTGGTCGAAATAAAAATTTGAATTTCAATAACTTCCAAAGTAATAAAAGGAAAGAAGTAAAATTAAACACACTAGTTAAACATAGTAAGCTGATTCTACAGGGAAAATCTGAGGTTTATAAGGTAATTAGGGTAGAAAGCGATTTCACGTTAGGGATAGCTAAGGGGTAGGTATATGGAAATATGTGAGTTTCAGACTTTTCTTATAACATGTGGGTAAAATGTTATCAGTGTACCAAATTTCAGCATTCTACTGCTACTACACCAAATTTCAGCATACTACTGCTATGGGAAGTGCCTTAATTTTGATGATCATCAGTGAGTGAGTGAGTGACAAAATAGCTGAAGTTTGCATCCAAATAACATACAAACTAAGAACAGTAACAAAATAAAATTTAGTACGTTTGCTAAGACTGCTGATATCTATGCATAACAGAAATTTGAGACATGTAGCATGATTACGACCGGAGAAATCGAGGTTCAAAAATGGCCCGAATCGCTTCGAAGAAAGGGTAGGCAACTTGGCAGGTGCACTTCCATCCACCCAAATTTCTATGGTTATGTTAGAAAACAAAGGCAAGGCAGGAATTCACACAATTATGGATTGGAACGGGAAGAGGTTACAGAAAACATGTAAAAGATGAAAGCAAAAAGAAGCCTTCAACTGTATCTCCATCCAGTATTATGACACTAGCCTGTTCTAAATTCTCACATGCCGCCTAAATTGGTGTGACCTGGATTCCTCTTACCTTTGGAGTAATAAATAAACAATTGTATTAGGAGTCTAAATTCATCTATCCTTAAAATGGATTCACCCCCTCCACTTCTTATATAAAGTTGTTCAAATATATCCTGATTGCTAAAACAAAGACTTTTGTAACCAACCTGTCAACGATCTTAAAAGCAATTAGTTTGCTATATTGTTGATCTGCAAGCAGCCAGGTTTCATTCGTTAGTATTGGCAAAGCCACAATTTTTATAATTTAAGTTAGTTTTTCATGACATTACATACTTGTACAATTGTGTAGGTAAAAATCATTTACACATCTAATTCTATAGCATGACTAACTGAAGTGGGATACCTGGAATCATGTCTCTACTAACTACAATCTTTGAACAAATGGGCTGTCTGCCTTGGAATGGCAATGTCTGTTTTCTTTATAGTTTGTGAGACTATATTCTTTTGTGGCCAGACCAAGTTATGAACAGCTTTCTGTAGTCCACTTGATTCTTTAAAACAACTTTATCAGTTAAACAACAGTGCATTAACATTTTTAGTAGTGTTAATTTGATTTCTATATATTTCTTGTGTGAGCCTTCTATTAATAGCCAAATGTATTGTTTGATACAGGCATCTATCATTTGCGTTTCTAAAGCATCCTCACAATCATCAAAGATATGCCTACATTAAATTAAATTCTCTTTTATTTGATTAATAGAAAAAAAGCTGTAGATCATTTTTTACCTTTTCTTACCTACTAAGCTAGGAAGCTATGTTGTGTGCATATCCTCCCTTGCTAAATACCTCAATCTTACAGACATGAATAAGGTTATAAACCAACACATTGTAAAGTGTGTCATGTTTTTGAGTCTGTTTGGCCCTCTTGCCTTGATCTGAGGTGATGGGTTATTTTTTCTATCCTTCCTGACTTTTACCTACGTTTTCTGAAGCACTGCATCAGATATGCATTAAAGACATCTGTTAAAGAATTTAGCTAGTCTCTTATCCACTACAGACGTTTCCTGGATCATCTCTGCGGTGATATAACCCCAACATTGCATCTCTTACTTTCCTGAAAGTGTGACCCATGGCTACAGCTGGGCAGAAAAATGTTAATTAACGATTAAGGGATTAACAAAGTTAACAAAATTGCAAAAATGTAACCTAAAAAACCATTAACATTCTTAACTTCAATTAAATTGAACATCTGTTGATATTCATTACATGATTTAATCATGGAAACTGAAGAACTAGAATCTGTTAGTGAAATCAGAAACGCTAGCAATAGCAATGAGAATATTAAAAATTCTTGGACACATTTATGCAATGCAATTATAGTGAATTTAAATAAGGATTGGGAGAACAATTGATTTATGAATTCAAACTGTGTTTGTCTAATCTTTCTATAATCAAGACTCACATTTCTAGCCTTAAAAATCTTAAACACATGAAAAGGATGCATAGACCTAAATATTTAGTTTAAAGAAAAAGTAGAAGCAGGGTCAATTCGTGCGATAAGGAAAAACAAAAGCCTTCGTCAAGTGCTGTGGATTCTGGTGTAGATAGCAGCAAAAGTTTTATTTTTTATTTTTTTTATTTCCATCTGCTATTAAAAGGTTACGTTAACAAAGCATTGGTGAATCTTTTGCATCGTAGTCACCGACAGTGGTGTACCTCAAGCTGGTGTGAACCAATGTGTTGTAAACTTTTTCGTTGCCAACATGATTTTACATCTTGTAGCATCCAATATGTTTGAGAAGCTGATTAAAACGTTGAACGCTAGTAAGAACTCAATTTCCTGAGGGACATTTGGTAGATGTATTGTTGATGGTTAACTTTTAACGGATAACTGTAACTTGCGTTAAAATTTAAAAACTGTAATGCTTTAAAGATTATCAAAGTGTTGAAGAGGGTGGAACGGATTAGAATGAATAATCATTTCAGTTATTACCGAACAACTTAAAAAACATTTATACACTTGGTATATCCCAAACTACATACAAGGCATGGTTTAACACTGCAGCTAGCAAAAGATGTACGGTACAACCAATATGCCACTGCAATGGGATTCATTAGTCGTGGCGGAAAATCATGATAGTAACATACCACACATTTCAATGAGACTGTTGATTTCTTAAAGAAAAAAATTCTATAATGGAGCTAATGTAACTGTATAGGAATCGTGGTGATTTGAGGTAATGTTTTACACTTTAAAAGACAATGATTATAATTTTTGTGGAAGGAAGGGGCATTATAATTCTATCAAATCTATATCTATAAAGATGAATGTTTGTTTGTTCTTCATACAAATCCACAGTTTTCATCCGATCTCGATGAAACTTTGCACACTTATCCTTTGAAACAAGGAGAAAAATACTTGTCTACATTTGGCTGAAAAATTATCTGTATAAATAATACATGTTGTCTCATAATTTTGAAATACTACTGAGCGGCGATAGACAAGACGCGTTGGATATGGACGTCTCTGTACTGTTTTTCCGTATAGCGGTCAGGCAGCTCAGTGGTTAAAGCGCTTGCTTCCAAATTTTTGGGTCATGATCTCCGGTTCAAATCTCTGTGGAGGCTAAGATTTTTAAAAACTGTTTTTGATCGTAAGAGTCCCGCCTGGGCCGTAGGTTATTCGGATTGAATGTTAAACTGTAGATATCACAAAGTTAGGGGTGCAATGCGAGGCAAATCGTAGGTAGTCTTTCAATGCTGTAGGTGTACACTTTTTTACGTTATATTGATCCCTCAGGGGTGATTCGCTGTCATTGTGATTGTGACATGCAGTAATCTATATATATAAAGATGTATGTTTGTTTGTTTGTTCTTCATACAAATCCACAGTTTTCATCTGATCTCGATGAAACGTTGCACACTTATCCTTTGAAACAAGGAGAAAAATACTGTCTACATTTGGTTGAAAAATTAACTGTATAAATAATACATGTTGTCTTATAATTTCGAAACATTACTGAATGGCGATAGACAGGCGTGTTGGATATGGAGGTCTCTGTACTGTTTTTTGTGTAGCGGTCATGTAGCTCAGTGGCTAAAGCGCTTGCTTACTAATGTTTGGGTCGTGGTCTCCGGTTCAGATCTCTGTGCAGGCTAAGATTTTTAAAAATTGTTTTTGATCGTAAGAGTCACCCCTGGGCCGTCGGTTATTCGGATTGAATGTTAAACTGTAGATATTACAAAGTTAGGGGTGCAATGCGAGGCAAATCGTAGGTAGTCTTGCAATGCTGTAGGTGTACACTTTTTTACATTATAATGATCCCTCAGGGGTTGTTCGCAGTCAGTGTGTGTGTGTGAACAGTAGTAATAATACTATAAATACGGAAGTAAGTCTCTGTCTTTTTGTTACTTTTGACGACTAAATGGTTATATTGATATTGATGGAATTTGACAAGAAAATCTGTATGAAGGGCACAGGACATTTTTCCAGTATGATTAACAGTTGTAGTCACGAAATTTTGAGACCTTATCGAATGGTGACAGAAATATGTTGGAAATTGATTCTCTTCAAGATACAGGTTCGACGGTAGAATGATATAGTGATAGCTCTCCTGTCATATTATGCCGACTCGGTGTTGTTTGGGACCAATCCTTCGTTACCAACAACTTTCTATATTCAATTCTGGCAAAAAAAATTCTTAATCCACGCTTACGAAGTCACGAGTACGAGCTAGTGCTTGATATTATAAAAATACTTTTTTTTATATATTTTATGTCTCTCTTCAAGACTATGGAAAACATTAGTTGTACTGTAATAATTGTGTTTGCAATTCTTAAGTGTTCGAGGAAATTATATTTACACACTAAAATTCATCATACA
Source organism: Vandiemenella viatica (assembly GCA_031002005.1). NCBI lineage: Eukaryota > Metazoa > Arthropoda > Insecta > Orthoptera > Morabidae > Vandiemenella > Vandiemenella viatica. Next base: position 387,131,223 of record CM061921.1, read on the forward strand.
CAATGGAATTATTTGAATAAAAGACATGTAAGTGCTAAAAATGTTATTTCCACTGATATTGTTCTACCCCAATATCATATCATTCCAGAGAGACCAAAATTTAGAATTCATTATGTGTTTAGTACAGTTCTACATGGTTTTGTCCTGTAACTGTGGTCTTTCAAATGCCTCACAATGTGATACACACCATGGATGACACTGTTACTTTTCTATAATACATTTAAGGCAACATTAAATATCTATATAATAATATAAACAACTTACTTGTACAACAATTCAATGGTTCTTTCAAAGCACGCAAATTTCATCATAGTGTACGGTATCTGCCTCATCCATAAAGGTACCAAACTTTTGTAAAAGCTGTTTATACCTTCTTCTCTGTACATAATAGGAACTGCTTCACGTAATGTGGAAACAAATCCAGGTTGTGTTTGGATTCGTACCTGACAAAGAGTTCTCAGTTAATGATTTAGCACACAAGGAAACATCGGTTAATATAATAAAAATTTACTGCAAGTATACCTTAACTGCTTCCATAGGACTAAGAGCAATATCGGCGAAAAACTCAGCTGAGGCAGAGGCCGCCAAATACAGGGATGTTCGCCACAGGTATGAATTTTCTTCTCCCAGGATGTCGGAGTAGGTTACTTTGAACACTTCATATAAGCCAAATTTGCACAAACCCTGTAAAGGATTGCGTACAATTAATTTTTCAAGCTACAATCTCAAATGATATAGTCTTAATACCTTTTTTATTTTAGTTTTGGCTTTATGCCTCACTGAGGTAATTAGAGGCCGGATGGGACTGGGAACAAGGAACAGGAAGGAATTTAGCCAAGCATCCCGGCATTCGCTTGGAGTGATCTGGGGAAACCGTGAAAAACCCAAATCTGGATGCCCAGACAGGGACTTCTTAATACCTAACCATGACATGGTTCTAAATGCTAAGCTGTGTGAATCTTGACAAATGTAACAAACACAAGCTAGAAAAATATTACGAGAGATGGTAGCTAATTTATTCATTCTCATTAAGGTTTTATGAATCTTTAACAGCTGGTTAATTGACCCTAAAGCTGGTCACAGCATATACGAGGGGTCATTACATTCAACTAAAATAATTTTTAGAAGCCACAGCAAAATGTTGTCTGTGTGATTAGCCTGATATTTGGAACCAGGCTACCCAGGTCAGTGACAGTGAAAACTCAGGCCACCATTTTCAGGTACACTGATAAAATAGAAGTTATAATTTGAAAATCAAATTTTAATAATGAAGGACAGGAAAAATAAATCTGTCACTCACCAGCAGAGCCATACACATAATTACGAACACACTTTAATTATAGTCAAGAATTATAGTAGAATCATTTTTATATTTATATGAAACAGCAGAATCCTTGTAAGTTGTGAGTGTCTAATGTTAATTAAGAAAAGTGAAATTCCAGTATAGAATTAGTGTTAGCAAAATAGGTCACAAAAAGAGAACAGCATGACTTGAGGTGGTTGTGCATCAAAACTATAGGTGGGCATCAACAACTTAGTCATTACTGTCCATGGCCAATGTCATTTTTAAAAATAAATAGCAATACTTCAACTATGAAACTGTCTGCCATTACTGAGAACACACAATTGTTTAAAGTGTACACAGGTATGCCACAAGCATACCATTCAATTGCAACTGATTGGCATCATGGATGTCCTTGATTAATCATTCTGCTGAGTAAATGTTATCCTTGATCTGGCTAAAACTTAGAAAATCACCGAAAATGATACTTCAAATTTCTAACTCGTCTCATTTGTTGTAATATCTTAAATACAGTTTAATATTTTACCGAGGAGATGTGGCACACACTAGTTTCACTATTGAAGAAACTCTGCATTGGTAGAGTCAAGTGTATAAAGCAAGATGAAAGTTTGATGCTTATTTGAAATACCAAGGAATAATTACTAGTTGAAAAATAATGCCAATGCAACTGTTTAATTTATTTATTGCTGCGCTGTATGCGTTTCACCTATCATCGAGGCATCATCAGCGACGAATCTGTTTTTCTATACAGTTTTATAAACATTTCAATCATATTATTACATAATTGTGACCATTTATTAATTTTATAGCTGATATTTACTTACTATTTACATTTGTTATTCAGGGTTTGCAACTGCGCATCTCTGTTTTATTATCCAGGCATGTTTTGCTTGTATCATATTTACAAAATTGCAAACTTGGTGCATTCTCATCATTCGGTCGTCTGTTGTGGGCAGCTGGTTTGTTTGTGTCGTGACTCATGGTGCGCTTTCACGTCCTTCGGTTGTCTGCTGTGGCCATTTTGCTTGTATATGTCATGTCTTGTGCCAATAGCGTGAATTTTGGAAAGTGCATGAATATGTGATGATTTTGTTAGTGTGTTTTATATTTGTGTGTGAAGCATATGTGTGTGTGGGTTTATTAGAGTTTGTGTTGCCTGTTGAGTTTGTGTATATTAGATTGAATAACGTTTTATTTGTGAGATTTACTTGGTTATTTAGTGCCTTCATTTTTGGCTTTCTGAATATACAAGTTTTCCTGTATAGTGAGTGTGTTGTGTCTGTAGTTGTTGACAGTAAGATGTCACATATCTGTGTTTATGTTTGTTGGTGAATGGCTATTCTCTATGAGGTTCGGCGAATGTGGAATGGTTACTGTATTTTAATGCTCTCATGTGTTATTTATATCTGATTTGGAACGGTCTTCGAGTTTGCCCTATGTATATTGCTTCACATTTTTGACAGGTGAGTTGGTAAATACCTGAGCTGCGGTATTTGTTTGTGTCGGAAGGGGGTTTAATATGTCTTTGTACCGAGTTGTCAGCTCGCATTGCAATGTCGATGCCTTGTTTTTTGAAAATGTTTGCGATTCGATGTGTGTATTTGTTAGAATATGTCACTGAGTGCCATTTCCTTTTATTTTCATTGTCCTGTGCGGTTTGTGTGTTTTTTTGAACTGTGTGTGTTGCAGATGTGTTTTTCTGATGGTATCTGTGTGGCTGCAGTTTGGTTGTGTTTATTATTTGTTCTTTTTTAATATGGTTAATTATTTTTCTGCTTATTGTGTCAACTGCCTGTGGTTCATATCCATTTTTTGTTGGTATTTCCTTTATTATGTTGAGTTCTATTTGTTAGTTGTTCTTTGTTTGTGAGATTTTGTTTAATCTGTTTAGCATTACGAAAAATAAAGCCAATCTGCGTCATATGCATTTCACCTCTCATTGAGGCATCATCAGCGACGAATCTGTGTTAAAGTTTTTCTATACAGTTTTATAAACATTTTAATCATAATATTACATAATTGATATTTACTTACTATTACATTTGTTATTTCAACTAGTAACTAAGCAACTGCAGTAACATGGCCTGCAACAACATTGCACCAAGAAAATTTTCAAAACAGCTATCTTCTGAACAAGCCATGCTATAACATTTCAATTCTGAGACTCTTTAAAACACAGCAGTGGGACTTCCTAAAACCCAGTTCCAGAGCACTACATATTGTTTGTGAATATTCCTATAAAACTGCCTTCATACAGATTGCATTCTAAAGGTCCGCGCTCACTAAGGTGCACCGCATCGCATCGGGTCGGGTCGCATCGCATCGGGTCGCATCGCATTGAGCGAAAATGCTGCAACGCACATTTGGACGCAGCGAGTCGCATTTCTTTTGTCACCGCCTTTGGTTCTCGGCGATTACTCAGCCGCTTCTGCACTGCAAATGGACACATCAGACAAAGGGCTCTTATTTTTATATATTCATTGAAGAAAATTAAGCATAAAAGGGAATGGGTTTAATTTAAAAAGAAATTTTCCGCATTTCTTAGGCACATTAGATGGCAAACATGTTACAACAGTTCTACAGAATTGCGGTTCTCTCTATTTTTAATGCAGAAAAATTAATGTTTTTCATGGTTTTAATAGCCCTTTCAGTTGCAGTTGTATTTTGGTCGCAGGAGGATTGGAAAAAAAAAAATTAAGATAGCAAAACATTTAGCTACAACAATTTAGGTGAGGCAATGGCTGTAGGAAAACTGAATTTTCACGTTGACAAGTGAGATAACGCAGTATGTAATAGTAGTAAATGAAGCTTTTCCCCTTTCGAGATGAGGCCTATTCCAGAATATCAGATAAAATGAAATGAAGAGAAACAAACTTTCGATTACAGGCTCAATAAACTATGGAGGGTGATCGATAACTGCTTTGGTGTTATGGGTAGAAGGTTTCAAACCTGTGAAAAAAGAATGTCGGTGTTACCTAATAGGATAAATAAAGTAATACTAGCCACGTGCTGCATTAACAACCTTTTGATTAACAATATTTGAATTGGGTTGCAGTAGGTAAGAACGAAAATGACAACAAAGAAATTTCAATACTTGACTTACTATTACAATTACTCCGCGATTCACTAAAAGTGTTTGGCGGAGGGTGCATTGCACCTATCAGGAAAGGTAATGGTTTGGAAGGGATATACGGGATATGGCAGGTGGCGCAGGTTTCTAGGTTACATCAGAAATCATTAAGATTTGGAATAATTTCACAAAATATTTTTAAACAATTAGGTTAATTGGTAACACAAAGCTTTAGAAGTGGCATTTAAAGAAAGTGATAGAAAATTAAAATACACACGTAAAATAAACAAAAAAATAAAATACGAAACATGACATTATACCTGGTCGTTTTAACTAGTTTCCCATTTCCTCCCAAATATATTTTATTCGTTATTATATTTTGCGTCTTGTAAATCATAAAACTCTTTGAAAGTAATTACTAATGAGGTGCAGTACTCTTCATCCATTACGTTTGAATAGTTTAAGTTAAAACAAACAAGCAAAGAACAAGTGAGCATGAGCTAGAAGTTTTATAATTTTTTTAATCCTTAATAAATTTCATAAAGTAATTAAATTTTCAGATTGTAATTACTTATATTTTTTCAGAAATCATCCACCATCCTACGTGCAAATTTGAAGCTAATTTTGTTGAAGTAATGTAGTTAATTCATAGAATTAGGAACACACAAGTTACAAAAGTCAGTCACTGCTGATGGAGCTCCTAGTGCAAACCTGGTCGGCACTGAGCGCATCGAGGCGCACAGGTGGAAAAATACGCCTGGCCAAGCGATCCGGCAGTGCGACGCGACGCGGCCCGCCCCGCCTCTGGTGTGCGTTACCCCATTAGAATCAATGTAAGCGATTGCAGACGCATTTCTGCGATGCGACGCGGCCCGCCCTAGTGAGCGCGGACCTTTAATTTCAGTCAACCAGTTTGGTGGAAATGTCACTGCAAGATACACAGCAATAAGGATTGTCTCATAATAAAGTGGTGTCTCTTGTGGCTAGTGGCAGTTTAGACTCGGTGCACACTGTGTATTACGCTGGTACAAAATGTGTTCTCTCATCCCAATTCCTGTCCACAATTTGAAGTTAGCTCTGTAGAGCTGAACTATACACAATCCATTAAAATCCTGGGTTGCATAAAGAATCTACAAAATTGTTGCAAGCACAAGCAATGAGCATCTCCCCAACCCCACGACCATTTACGTAGATCTTGTAATGTTGAAAGGTCTCTGAAGTGTGGTATTCTACTGAATCTGTCCAGAAATTTATCATAACAAGTAATACTTTTATTTAAGTACCATTTCTTCATTACACATGCCAAATTGTATTTTTTAAAGCTATTTTAACATGAAAACGTTTTGTGGCATCACACACTGCTAAATGATCATTCTGTAGTCACTATGGCACTGACCCCCCCCCCCCTAGTGCAATTGGATTTTTTCAACTGCTTAACGTCTCTAACCAGCGAGGTCTTTAGAGATAGAAAAGGATGGGGGGCAAGGAATGGGAAGGAATTCGGCCATGGCCTTTCGAAGGAAGCATCCCAGCATTTGCCTGGAGTGATTTGGGAAACATGGAAAACCCAAATCTGGATGCCCGGACGGGAAATCGAACCGCCGTCCTCCCGAATGTGAGGCCAGAACGCTAACCGTTATACCACCACACTCGGTGTGTAATTGGTAATGACTGGGCATTGGATAAGAGCTATATAGAGGGTGATCAAGTTGTTCCCAGCTGGATGAAGTGTTCACCGAGCCTTATGTCATGAAGCAAAACAATTCATTTACTGAGCTTTCCAAGCCTTTTGTTTCAAATTTCTCAATGCTGTTTACTCAAAATGTCTCAGAACTGATGCATTATGCTGAGGCAAAAAATCCAGAAGCAACACCCCCCACCTTTCCCAAAACATACAGCACAAGTTTTTGGGTTAAAATGGTTTGTTTGTACTTCACTTGAATGCCTCCATTCCCTGGATTATCGTTTCGATTCTGTGGTAACATGAGCCGCACATGTTTCATCTACTGACAATTTGGTTTAAAAATTCATCACCATCATTACTGTAATTCAAAGCACAGGCTACTTAGTTGGGTCAACATTTTACACACCCACCATGTGCACTTTTGGCAGTTTAAGCAATCTGTAAAAAAATGCGTTCAAAACACTTGAAACTTTAGGAAATTCACTATATAAGGATGGAATCATTCATAGTATGTTTCCTTGGACCTTTCGCATCAACCGTTAACACCAACATTTCAGTTATGACTGATGATCAAGCAATTTTTATTTTATCATGAACACTAACATCATCTTTAAATGATCTAATCTATTTTATTATCATTCAATTGCACATAAGAGTTTTTTCCATAAACATCACTAATCTTCCATGAATTTTGTTTTATCTTTTGCTCACAGAAAATGAATCGCTGCCCATATATCACATTTAGCGGGATTCAACTGAGGCATTTTAAATAAGCAACTGCAAACAAACATTGGTGAATGCTTCTGTTAATGAATTTGTGGGTAGGCAATAGAAGCAGGTACACAGCACATATGCACAGGTCACAAACTACAGTTGCCACATTTAAAAGTGTGACTTACTTAAAAAAAAAAAAAATCCTTTGTATTTAAAACCACAATCTTAAACTTAAACTGGATATAAATAAAAGCATTCTATAAGGATAACATGCTGTAGCAATACACTGACAACCATTTGCTTTTGGTTTAAATAGAAGGAACAAGATTGGTTATTACATGAAGACCAAATAAAATGTTTTATTGACCAAGCATTCTATTTATTTCAAAGTGAGCTACAATTACCTCATCTCTTATATTAGGAAAATAGCTAAAAATTGTAAAACCATCCACAAATAAGGGATAACATATTATCACAAAAGGCATGCTGTTAATTATAATAATTAATAAGGCAAACATCATTATTCTGAATCAAAACGCATAGCTTTCATTTCTGACTAAGCACGAGAAGTAATGCTTTAAAAATGTCTATCAAAACAATATTAGTAATTCTCAGAATTCACAAGCCAGTGTCATTATAGCGTCAAATCGATGAACAATTTTGCTGTACGATGTGATAGACTAATTATAGTACAGATAAAATTGTTGCATCGAGTTGAGGCAGGCGGTAGGCATAGCCAGCGACGGGCCTTGCCAGGAGCGTGACAAGTGGGACGCATGCTCTGCTAGTTGGCGACTCGGCTGGCTGATCGCAATAAGCGGGCACACGGAATAGCTTCGAGAAATTGACGGAAGCGTTAGGTCATTGCCCGACCAGATCACACGACAGTGAAACGTGACCGAGCTCTCACGTCCTAAACGTTCCACAACAGGATGGAAACGAAGGTCATTGCCTGGCTGGTAAGGCTCGGTACACGATCACGCTGTCGATACGCGTATAAATAAGCTGACCTAAGGTCGTCGGGCGGGGGAGTCAGTCGCAAGAGTGATCGTTGCCGCCACTATGTCCATCTGAGCGTCGAACCGGGGACTGCCAGCTGCGAGCCCAGCCCACGACACTTCCGGATATTTGTAAGTGTAGATTGCTCGATTGGCCTATTTGGAGCTATGGAGTTCTTTTGAAGGGGAGCCGTTAGAGCTGTAACCTCTACAACTAGTGTTAATAAAACAGAAGAGTTGTGAAGACCGGCTTATTCACTGTTAGTCACTCAAGCTTTATAGTATCAACCAGTCGAACATCCAGATCTGGAGAGACGCCTGAGGAGCAGCAATCCCGAGAGTCATCGAACTAGTAAGTCCACATCTGATTAATATCTCAGCCTAACACCACCAGCCATTCCTGACAAGCAGTTAATAGCGTAAAAGAGCTATTACAATGGTGGCCGTAAACAAAAGCATTCTATAAGGCTAATATCCTGTAGCAATACTCTAATAGTTACTGACAACCATCTTCTCTTGGTTTAAATAGAAATCTCAGTCAGCATTGGTTATTACATGAAGACCGAATAAAAATATCTGGAAACTACTACTTCTATTGCTTACTATTTTACCTCAACATAATGTTCTGAATCAGGCCTGATTATATGTAGTTTTGTTGGCACAAGCAATGGCAGCTTTAAACTCCCACATAGGGAAAGGTCAGTTCTCCCCAAATTTGGAGACTGTGGAAAATCCTGCTAAGTATATAATTCTTTTTTGTGTAAGAAATGAGGCAACTGATAGTTGAGGAAATAGCAGTAATGAATTTTACCACTAGCTGAACTATACATGGATGACAAGCACATTACAGGACTGCATTTATTCCTTCAAGATATATGTAATATGACCCTTAGCTTTTATAGACAAGATTAAATAGTTACATACAGTAAGCAAAACTATCATGCATTTTTTGGTTTTTTGATAATTACGATCTTGCTCTTACAATAACAAAGGGCTTTAATGATTATGTTATCAACTTTGATTGACAAAAGGCAGTTCTTTAATTCCTCCGTGCAAACTGCTAGGAAAATACAACTCGATATTGATGTTATCAAGGTCGAGTGAGGCACGCATCACCACAGTAGTATCAACTGTAAACATGCTTTTGCAGAAAGTAGTACAACTACTGAAAAAGTGTTATTACTTAAGTCTGGATAATTTTTTGACTTGCCCCCGTAGATTATAGATTTACAGCCAGTCCTTAATGGATCTCCTGTGACAGTGGATTAGACCACTCCAAGTCCCTCTCTTCTGCAAGTATTTGGAAATGATAATGAAGTACATGCACCATCCCATCTTCCAATTGCATCCTCTCCAGATCTTTCCAATGTGAAGAGGGAGAGAGTGTAGCACAGCTGCATCAAAATCTTTTAGCTCATAACCCTCGACAGAATTAAACACATTAGAGGCATTTGGTTTTCTTTCCCTCTCCTGTCAAAATGGTATTCTAAGAGAAGATTTGGGGGATCAGCTCCAGTAAATTTCAGATCTCGAACTTACCTGTATCCTAACAGTGTGTTACGTATGCAGTTACTGCTTTTGATATGTCTACCTTTATATTTCAGTTTTCCAGTTTCCATAAATTACTCCATACGAATGACGGGAAGGCCACAGCCAACTTTTTCCCCAATCCCCTTCCTTTTGGACATCCCTTGCTATAACTACTTCATAAAAGATAAGCTATAAATCTAAAATTAAAAACAAGTAAAGGAAGCCCAAGGTGTCAACGTTCTTGAAACTAGGAAAAGCTCACCCTTCACCCAACAACTACCACACAATTAACTTGCTTAATCATCTTGGCAAAGTTGAGTCTTGAATCCAACATTGTAAAGGCACACATTCAAAAATTTTGCAGTGTGTTATGCCAGACTAAAATCTAAGACTGGAATTTTTATTGTTTGTGCAATATACCATCTGGATCAAATAGCCCAAAGATTTGGAGAAATCATTGAAAATTAAATTGTTTCATAAAGAAAATATCAATGCAATATCTTCCACCATGAAGAACCCTGGAGCTTGAATTGACCCATAGCTAACATGGAAACTACTCCATAGACAACTTTGTTATAAAAAGCAACCATTAGATTCAAACAGCTACACCGTATAGTTACTAGACACATTCCACCAGGGCAATATCCAAACAATACACTCAATAAAACACACACATTATCTCACAAACATCAGTTTATAGCTATGGTTCAGAAATCAATAGTTTCTCATAAATTCAATTTCAACCTTTAATATTGGTACCTAAAAGACGCAACCACATACATTCTGAAGCAATGTTGTAGCAATCAATACACTCACCTGATTTCTTCCCTGTAAGCTAGTTTGGCTCCTGGCATCCATATCTACTCCATATTTTAATTTCTTTTTTGTTGCCAAAATACTATGAATTGTGTAACAATGCAACTTTCAGCCGGAATAACAGTTTTTCAACAATTTCTAGTGTTATGGGAAAAAGAAAATATGCATGATGCTTGGGTGTGTTTGAAAGCAAGAAAGTTGCATTTATGAAATATGTTTTAAGGGCATTACTAACAGAAAACGCATATAGAACCACTTTTTTATTTATTAACGTTACTGTAAATTGCTTTGCTTTAAGTGATTCTACATGTGACCACACGATGAATATGAAAAAGATTAACTGCATGTTATATGACTGATGAAAAAATCTGCAGAAATTATATCTGAGAATTACATTTAATCACTACTTCACACTCCACCAATTGCTTAAAACCTGAAAATCCAGATAAAATAAAATTTAACACTATTTATACCAATTTGTCCACAAAACATTTCAAGCAATTAATAAAAGATAAAGTAACCAACAAACAAACTTACATGAATAGTGCATCTGAGGCAAGCATGTTAACTGCTACAACATTTTCAGAGAATGGTGGTAGCTTCATCTAGCTAAATTTGTTTTCTGATTCGCTTTCAAACACAACTGGTCCAAAAATTCTCCATAGTCATAATTTAAAAACAGGACCTTTTTTTATTATTAGAAAACTAGAGGGTTGCAATGTCATTTCATACAATTTATTTTTCAATCATAAAGCAATGAGGAAAAATTGATGAAAATTGGTAAGATATGCTTCTGATCCACCCCTTTATATTACCTAGTTAGGGTAATTAGTTCCTAATTGATGAGTCCCATCACAGAAATTGAGATATTAGATTACTCATTGCATAATAACACTTGTTATTATAATGGTTTTTTATAACTTAAAGATTATTCTTTTCATTGGAAATCCATTATTAAAAAATCATAGGCTTATTCTCAATGTTACTGCACAGTTGACAGACTGGTAAATACGTGCATACTAGGATTTCAGAAAGTAACAAAGCATTCTCCCCTAATGGAAATTCGTAGAACAGTTCAAATTGCGAAAAAACACAGCACACAACAGCATTTTATTTGCTTGCAAATCTATCAGATTCAACATAATATTACTCTGTTCATTAGTGGAAACAAAACATATGGTCCTACACAGTCACTCATTCACCTGGCTTAATAACAATGTGACAAAGTTCAAAGTCACTTTCGAAGCCAATACACATTCACAATTTTTTTATGGTTTAGAAATGTACAAAAGAAAGAACAGAAACAAAACATACAGCCCTACTCATTCACCTGGCTTGATAACAATGTGACAAAGTTCAAGGTCACTTTCAAAGCCAACACCCATTCACAATTTTTTATGATTCAGAAATGTGCAAAAGAATAAAATGGATAATAAAAGGAAGATCCTCATATAAGAGAGACATTATTAGACTTAGATGAATATGCTTGTATGCTTCAAAAATAAAATGGCTGCTCTTGACCAAAGTACTAAACACTGAAGTTTAGCAAACAGGTGGAAAGAAAGTAAATATCTTTCAAAAACTAATCCATTTAGTATCAAGCGTACATATTAGAAGTCTGCACCTAGCATTCTTACCTGCATTGAATAACCAAAAAATGTTGGGGCCCAGCCCTTGCCCAATCCGCGTAAGCCATCCTCTTTCAATGTGACCTGCAAAATAAATTTAGAGAAATAAAGTAAAAAAAAAAGTGAGTCATTTTGAACAGCTGAATATTATTAAACTGGATAATGACGACAACGAGTGAAAGTAATTCGCAACTAGAATGAGAGAATCTCCAATGTTTTTTTAAACATATATATTATTAGTATTTGCAACAATAAGCAAAAAGATGTAGCTGAACACGTCCAATTTGCATAAAAAGACGAGTCGTATAAGGGCTGATTTTTGCCGATTGGCATTTGGATGCGATTATATTGTTAATCGGTTGAACATACTTCGATACATAAGAAAACAACACAGTTACATGAGATTCAGCTTTATTAAACCAAATATAAAAATCTTCAATCAAAAAGCAAGTAAAGTTAAATAATACAAGAAAAAAGTTAATGCCGATTTTTCTCCCAAAGAACTTACCAGAACTTGTTAAACATGCCAAACAACTAATTTACACACGTGCATTACAATTTTAAAATTAAAGTCTCCTAGATATGATTTTCAAACACCACTTCTGGTGTGGTAATCACTGTTATTTATTGTATTAGTTGCTATTCATTATACCTTTCAGCTTCTGATTCTTCTCTTGACCATCCTATCTGCATGTGTAAGTCTTATCACAAGTTAGACTTAGTTTTCTTACTCGTTAGAATGTAGTAATTATTAGGAAGCAGGCCTAAAGAGTCAATACTGAGATCCTTACTTCACAACATTCATATCATCGTCTAAAAGTAACTTTTTTTTTTTTCAAACTTAAATATGTATTATGCTTATAGGCCACCAGGATACCTAATCCTAAACTGGTGAAGATTTTATTATCCAAATGGTCTTCGCAGCATCACATGACCAACGAAATATAGACTCCAGTCTCAAACAACACCGGTCATTTGGCAGTCCTCAGTGCAGTTACAAGTTCTTTATTAACACTGCATACAATAAAACTACAGTTTGGTTTTTGACAATGCAATATTGGCAAAAGTGATTTATTTCTCTTCCTCTTATTCAGACATTACACAAGGCTGTGAACTTCTCATGTCAAAGAAGTACTTTGCATACTACATGTGAAGCAAAATATCGGCACGCGGAACACACATTTACATCCGCACTTTGAATCAGTTCTTAGGATATTGAAAATAGACAAGATTTTTTTGTTAAAGCACATGCAAAAGTCACAGGTGATCATTCATTAACCATTTTTTAAAAGCCGCATTGTTTTGAAGCATTTTTATACATCTGAAACTGCTGACACTCGGCACAACTAGCAATCTTTCACCATATGCTACCGTGACTAGCAGCTGCGACTCCTGAAAATACACAGTCTTATCCTTTTTTTGTGCAGCACACATTCAACCATTTTCAAATTGAGTATAATTAAGCGCGCATTAAACCTACAATAATATATGTTAAAATCATAATGGTTCATAAAACTATTCTTTTTGTAATGCTGATAGTTTGGTTTGAATAACTGCTAAAAATGCCAACATTGAGGTAAATTTCTTAAATTTAGAAAGCAATTACAAATATTCACATAAAATGTTATTCCAAACTAAAGTACATATCTTCAATTGTATACCAAATTGGAGGGTGAAAAAAAAAATCAGGGTCTACATCGGACAGACAATGGCTCTTATCTGGACTTGTCCTTTAGTTTCCACAAAAATATTCATTAGTTATGAATCATCTGTATATAAATGCCATTTTAGAGATGTACCTATATTTATTGCCTTCTTTAATATATTGTTAGTAGTTTTATTAAGAAGAATAACTTCTTTAGAACTGTTAAACAGTCTTGCGGGGCCTACAAATCTAGAAAACAATGAGTTAACAGGCATATAAACAAGTCCCATTTTAATTTATATGGTAAAATAAGTTTTGTACTTATACCCACATTTAAAATCAGGCTATTATAAAAAAATCTGAAATGATAAGTATCTAAGAATATATGTACTGACATTTCCCTGTGCTGACATGCAATTTACTGTACAATCATCAGTGTCAAAAATGTCAAGTAATGGTAAATAGCAAAAAAGTGAGAAAGTTCTACTATTTGGAACAGTATACAGCAAAAAGAGTTATTTTCTTTAAATAAATAAATAGAGGTGTAATGAATTGCTTTCAATATACATTTACTGATCAATTTAAAGCATTCATGAGACTGGACTCAATGTTAAGCAGCGTGTACGAATACACATTCCTGGCGTTGCCGAGCAGCATGAACACAATGGAACAAGTAATCAACAGACTGAGAAGTTTGAAGAGACCTACAGGTTTTCTGCTGTCATGTAATCCTTGCAGACAACCTAGTTCAAGATATTTTCAGTGAATGTTTGTCATGATTTCTGAAGGGAAGATTTTCCCACCTAAGATAAATTAGCATTTGTGACACAATATGTTCACATGAAATATTGAGAGAAGTCTGAATAAATCAAGGGTGACAGATTCAAGGCATCTACGAATACATCTCGGAAATTTTCAGAGGAGTAGATGGATTCAGAGAAAGTTGGAGAGGGGACTCTGGCCAGCAAATGAGTGTGTGCAGGGAATACAAAAGATTGCATGTTTGGAGTATCAAACAGGAACATTAAATTATGGTAAATGTTCTAAATTTGTTTGACATGGCCAATGAAGATGGACCAAGCCTTACCACAGAATGGCATCTTTTGGAGAGACAGGACTGTGTAGTTTGACTTCATAGTGTACGTGTTTTGGAATCCAGGCTTTGTAAACAAGTTTTTTCCCAACCTGACATGACCCCATTGGTAAACATCAACAGATAAGTGTTTAGTGTCCTCCGATTTTATGCAAGTTCAATGTGTTATGATGCTATCCCTGGTTTCTCATTGAGTAAATTCTTGTCTTGTGTTCAGTATATCATAAAAGATATTCCTATTTCACCTAGGTTGTCATTTTTGTCGGTTTATTATTAATTGCGCAATTTAATTTCAATTACTGCATTTGTTAATAAAGTTAATGTGGTTAATTTCAATCCAATTGCAATGGAATATGAGCCCACTCAACCATACTAAGTAATTACTATAATGCATTAACAAGTAATAACATTTTGATAATTATCATAGAAATCCAAGCTATAAACAGTTTCTGTTACAGAGCTAAAGGTAAAATACCAACACACACAATTTTTTTTTAAAATTGCTTGAGAGTGGAACAAAAAAGAGAAGATATTTGGCTTCCAGATAAAGATTAGAGCCAGCAGAAGGGGAAGTCTGAATATGTTACAGACATATCAAAAATGGAAATGGCTTTTGTTTTTTCTTTTTACTTATGGCATTATGCCTCGTCGACGTCATTAGAGGCAGGATGGGACTAGGGACAAGGAACGGGAAGGAATTCGGCCATGGCCTTTTGAAGGAAGCATCCCGGCATTCGCCTGGAGTTATTGGGGGGAAACCCAAATCTCGATGCCCGGACGGGGAATCGAACCGGTATCCTCCCGTATGTTAACCGCTCACCCATCATCACTCTCGGTTGGAAATGGCGATGGGACATTATCCACCACCACATTATGCTGAACATACCACAGTACTCTAAGGATTTGGACTGTACTGATAAAGGAAGAGATAAAAACACTCTTGCAAACTGATTAACTGATGAATCACTGCAAAATATTTATGAAATGGGCAAATTCCAAGAGAGGAAATGCAGAATAATTTAGATCAATACGGCGTTTGAATTATTGATGCTTTGACATGTGTAAATTACCTTTCTATGGAAAATGTTACCTATAAACAAATGGCTGCAAAGCCAATGGAGAGATGCTGATTGGTAAATGAAGTACGATATAAAATACATGTCTATTGAGAAGCAGAGACATAGGAGTAGGTGGCAACTTACGTAGCCCAAATCTTGCAGAGTCTTTAAGAAGTGACATTTCTAATTTACTATGAGAGAATTTATGCATTTGCCAAACACATGCAACATGAGTGTGAAGAATATTTATTAGGGAAAATTTTGGGGTATGACAAACAAGTCATGACCCTAAAACAGGACTCGAAATTGATTCAAATGTTTTTGAAGCTATGGTGTCATAACAAATTTAATTAAGCACTTTGTAGATCTCACATGTCAAGCCTGAAAGTATTTGTAAGGATGTAAACTTCTAAGCCAGTGTATGTCAACCTTATTAAATATGCAACCCCTTTACAAGTAAAAAATTTCTGGTTATGACACAGCACCAGGTTTCTAGTACACATAGGAGGGGGAGAATGTAAAAAGCCCCTAGCATTGCAAAGAAATCGTATAACCATAAATTTAATATTTTAACAGTTTACACAGGTTTTATATCACGAGAGAAGGCAGAGGTGGAACCACTTGAGTAAACAAAAGGCTTCACAAACATTTCCACAGGTTCTACGATAAAAAATAACAAGGATTTTTATGTAACGTTTATAGGGCCAGACAATTTTATTTAGGACAGTAATTCAGTTTGCACACGGCCAGAAACAAGGAAGTATGAGCCAACTAGGTGACATTAGCAAGTAGCAAGGTCAGATAGATAAAATCTAACCGTGGCAATGTCTTGTCAACATATAAACAGACCTTACAAGAAAATTTGGAGTTAAAAGACAAACGTTAAGTATTGTAGTCTTCACAGGTGTGCAGCCGGATGGTGTTTTGAAAACACAACATTTCGATCAGCCTGTAGACACCGGACGAAGACAACCGAGCTGGTTGTCGAAACGTGTTTTCAAAACACCATCCGGCTGCACACCCGTGAAGACTACATTGCTTCAGTACGCCAGGAAAGTCTCCACACACACAAACGTTAAGTATGTTTTTAAACAAGTAAAGGAATTCAACTCCTAGAATAATATAGATTTGAAACTAGGCTCAAATAAAAGCAATTTTAAATGAGGAAATAAATATAACAACAGTTTGAGACTAAAATTATGTTCAAGGGATGAAAAAAAAAAGTAATTTTAGATGTTTGACCTTGATTTACGTCATAAACATGTCAAAACTTAATGATAAAATAAAGATTTGTTATAATGGGATAGTAATAGTTAAAAAGAGCATGCAATTTAAAGTAGAACAGTGAAAACCTCAATTAAAACCATAATTAAATAAGATATTTTCTGCAATCTCAAGGTTCCGCCTGGAGAGTGGAGAGAAAAGTAAGTAAATTTACATACTGGATCCGAAGGTAAATAGCCACAGTTACAAACAATACATTAAATTAAACAGAAAAATAAAAGGAATAATTTATATGAGGCATTAAATACTTTTAGAATTAAAAGTGAAATCGCCATCCCTAACACTTTAAAAATTAATAACACCTAAATGAGAAAAGGTACAAAAACTAATACCATAGGCAAAAGTTCTTAGAATAATCTGTTCTTTAAGAGAATGAAGTTTCAGGAAAATTAGAATAAAATAGAAATTGGGGGGTTCGAAGAACTAGGAATGCTTACAACACCAAAGGGTATTTAAACCCACTATTTTCCTTCTCTGCAGCAGTCTGGAAGGGAAGCTCGTTCACGATACTTGTCTCTGCAATGTAGCAGTTTCATACTTGAGAAATTTCACCATTTGTAGGTGATAGAAAATTTTCAGCCACTGCTGAACTTTTGGGGTCATGAAGTGATAAACTTAAGTTTTGAAGCAGTTTTGCCATACAGCTTTTGAACATTTAGTGGAAGCAAAATTTATTTAAATTTACGAATCTTGGGGAAAGGGGGGGGAGGGGACTTAGTTAAGTTTGACTGAAGGAAGCGGTGTGAATGTGCCTACATTATAGTATCCTGCATCTTTAATTTAGGATTTCAAAGTCTGATTTAATCTTCAGTCAAACATGTAAATTGATACCAGTTTAACCTCAAAATTATCTATACTATTATAAGTCTGTAAGCAAGCTGTGTGTCTCTTTATTTGAATGGGAGACCCGCAATAACTACTGCAGCATTTTGGACAGGGTTTTCATATTTTTTGAGCTAATGGTCCATATCAAAATCTGCGGAAATGGCTAATGACTTATATGTACTCAGGGGTGGAGTAAAAAATTGAATACATTTCTAGACATAAAATTAAGAGATACGGACCACGCTGTAATTGAGATGTTAACTTCTTGCACAAAAAAATTTAAAAAATACCACACTACTGTTTAATATTTTGACTTCGAATATTTAGTTTTCAGTTTTCTTGAATACAGTAAATAAATGGAATAACTGAATCAGATGTAATAATCATTACTAATACTCTTCA
Organism: Vandiemenella viatica; assembly: GCA_031002005.1. Classification (NCBI taxonomy): domain Eukaryota; kingdom Metazoa; phylum Arthropoda; class Insecta; order Orthoptera; family Morabidae; genus Vandiemenella; species Vandiemenella viatica. The sequence goes on from CM061921.1 coordinate 387,149,273, forward strand.
TTAACTGTAAAAATGCATTTGAAGTGTTTGACCACAGACAATACTTATCTTTGGATTGTTTACATTTTATTTATCTTTGGCCACATATTCCCGGTTTCATGTATTTTGATAAGTATAATTAAAAGAAAATTGTTACGGAAACCACTACACAATATATTAACTCATCAATAAGAGTAACAGAAGTGTAATATTTATGATAAGTAATTTTTTGCTTAATATAGATAGTACAGGATTTTCACTATACCGTATTGCCGCAATTTGATAGTGATAAACAATTATATCATTTAGCGGTAGTTCTCAAGATATCGTAAGTCAAAATCAGTTATATATGCAGTTCCTTGTGCCTTTGGAGACGTTTTAAATCTGCTCCAGTCCGCGTTTCAACCTAACCACAAGAATAAACTCTACATGGCGATACAGAAATGTTTTATTCCGTGTGTTTTATTACTCTTGCAGTTCAAACTGAAGTTGTATTTTGAAATTAATTCTTATAATTTATGTTGGACTTACTTTGAATCCTGAAATCCTGTCATTACAAAAAAATGTATTTAGCAATGCATTTCATGCGTTTAAGTGTATCCGCATCGCTTGATTTTGAAGTGGCAATATCAGTCCGATTGTGGTTAGGTCAAAATGCAACCTGAACAAGAATGTTCATGGAACAACAAAAGCCATGAAGCATTCAAATATTGTTAATAACTAATAAGCTGCTTTAATGATTGTAATGTTAGTGATGAAGTGTAATCACAAAACAAACAAACCAACCGCTGTGCATGTCCATGTCTATATTTCCATGTGGCAAATGGCGACATATTTTTTTTTTGGTCCAGGCCGTATTTCAGTGTATCCATTTCGATTTTGAGATACGATGATAAAAAAATGCCTAGAAGTTCGGGTGGATGCGCAGAAGTTATAAGCAAAAAATACATTTTATTACCTACGGCATGAGAATGTACTATACATATATGGCATACGAAAACTGACCAGCAATTTTAGATTCATTGTTGTAAATGCTATCGTTGGTGGCAAAGATATTTTTATAAATGGCCGTTGAGTGTACTGTCAAAACTATCGCAGACGGTATCTTTCATGTTACTTTTATGTCTAAGATACATTTGTTTTTGCATTAGTAAGCAGTTTCTTTCCTCCGGAAAATTTGTTTCAAATTTCTTATTGGACCGTTAGCCATAATGTTTCATGCAGCTTTCATTTCTTATTTTTCATATATTATATTGTGTTAAAATATAAGTATAGTAAAAATTTCGAACTATAGTAATGAAAACTGAATCTAAGGTAGTAACTAAAGCAAGGAAAATCTTTAAATGAAATCTACATGTTTTGCTTCTCCAAGTTAATATTTGATACTAAACTAAAAAAGCTCAGAGTATTTATATACACGCCAAGACCCGCGTGTGCGAAGCAACCGGTAAATGCTAGTTAAGAATAAACCCTGTGAAAGTAAGTTTGGGACCTACCATTTCTTTTAGCAATAGACTTTCACATACTGTTACTTCTTACAGTGAATTACTTTAACCAAATGGATAAAAGAAGTTTGTGACGGATTCTTAAAAGTACTTGTATCAGGTTTAGCAATACTTTCATGTTCAAAGATAATTACTGAACTTGCTATACCCCAAGCAACATGAGACTATGCATACTGTGGCTACATAAGAACAGTTTGTTTTTGTTCACTGCAGTCAGTTATTCGAGTATGCCAGTGAGTACGGCAGCCGAGATTTTATCTTTGGATTTAAACAAAGAGCTTAAATAACTGATCAAAGCTGTGAAGATATGGGTTCGCTCTATAAAAATCTCCTTTACCACACAGGTCAGGTGGCTATTCCAAGGAGAGTTATTGACCGAAGTAACTACTACCTGAATTGATAATGTTCTGTCAAGACGATAAATCTGAACATGTGAATTATTTTTGACCCTGCTTGGCTATTAAAATCAACATTTCTCGCTAATTTTCTTGACCACCTAAATATTTTATACAAGAGCCTCCAAGGGTGAGAAGAAAACGTTCTAATGGCCAAGGATAAAATCAAAGTATTCTTCATTTATGGTCAGCGTCTTTACAAAAAATGGTGTACGAGTCTTTCCGTGACATTAAGAAGAAATTGCAGTGGAGCACTTGTTGGTAGTTAGTTCTCACATTTCTTGTAAATTTTGGAAGATAAGCTATTACGTTACTATCCAGAACTGGACTCTAAAGCAAACACTAGGCATACACGGATACCAAATCATTTTTTGTATGTACGACTGGCTGATCTAACCATGAGGTAAAAGAAAATCTTATAGATTTCGCTGTTGACAGCATGCTTAAAATGGAATTTAGTTTGATAACAATCAATGTTGTCTGGATGAAGAGATAAAATAATTGTTTAAGAAACATAAAAACCACCTTCAAAAAAGGGCACTAAAAATTTTAAAATAACTTTATACCTTGCTTAGAAGAAAATAAATCTAAAAGAACAATATTTTACATTACTGTTATTGAAATTTTTACATTAATTAGTTATTTTTGGAGTCGGTGCCAGCTGTCAGATCGCGCAGATCGAATTATTGAACTTTATTTGGTATTCGAGGCGAACCGAGAGTACGAACAAAAATTCCAAATATTTTACAGCATGTCGTGAGGAAGATAGTTTTACTCTGGGAGACAGCTTAGGGAAACAAATTAACGGTATTTTATCTGTGGCTCGGCCTCGTTGGTCATCCAGGCATATCTCTGGCGCTATAGTGTCAGTTGGTAGGCTGTATCATGCAGTAAACACTTTTTAGTTAGTACAGTAGAGTCCCGCTAATCCGAACCCCGGTAATCCGAACGTCCGGTTAATCCGAACATGGCAAAGCATTACATAGTCTTACTATAAAAAATGGTAAAAGAATTAAAACACCCTGAAAATACAGTTCATACGCTATATAATTGTGTGGTTAACTACTGCACATGTACACAATTTTAATTTATACAGAAAAATTAGCTAGAAAAGATTAAATTTAAAAAGTGCGTAACACTGAAAGAAAAACTGTCAAACTTGCGATAGTAGTTACAACGGTTAGAAACACACATTTCATCCCTACTTTTTAGAGCACAGAAACTCAGTAATTGTTTTTTGGCGTAATGAAGACAGTCTGTTATATGAAGCAAAGTTGCGCCATCGTCTGATAAACATTAAATCAGCTGGTGTAGCAGTGGTCTGTTGCTCCATATAACGTAGCGCGAGATCAAAGGCTTCTGCCGCGTCAGTGTGTGACACCAACTCTCCTTTGTCACATTCCATCTCATTGTCACTTTCGTCGTAACATTCCACTTCTACCTGGTCTTGAGTCACAGCAGCCACTAAATCAACGTCAGTAAGGTGCTCCAGTATTGAATCATCCGCTGCCATCCATTCATCTACGTCTGCTTCACAGGCTTCTTCACGTCCAGGGATTGTCTGTACCATTTTTAGGAAACTCTCCTCTTCATTTTCAGCTGGTATGTCCTGAAATTCAAGAGATGTCTATAGTTTTCTCCAAGATTTTCTCAAAGTGTTTTCTGAAATTTTCTGCCATGCCTCAGCAGCCCAATAAACAACATCCTTCAGATTTGTTTTTTTTTTTTTTTTTTTTTTTTTTTTTTTCAACTAAAGGAATGTTATCATCTTGGATCAGCATTCTTAAGAATTGTTTTCTGTAAATCAGTTTTAATGTTTGTAGTACGCCCTGGTCCATCGGCTGTAGAAGTGGTGTAGCATTCGGCGGCAAAAACTTCGCCAAGATTTCTACATCACATAATTCCTCAGTGCTGGGGTGAGATGGTGCGTTATCAATGAAAAGGATAGCACGGGGAGGCAAATTATTTTCCTGGAAAACCGCCGGACAGAAGGAACAAACTGGTCGTGAAACCATTCTTTGAACAGCTTACCATCCATCCATGCTTTTTTCTGGTTGCGATAGTATACAGGTAGGGATTTCATGTTGCAGTTTTTGAAAGCTCTGGGGCTAACAGATTTGCCAATCATCATTAAAGGGAGCTTGTGATTACCAGCAGCGTTGCTGCACACTAGTAAAGTCACACAATCTTTGCTCATTTTAAAGCCAGGAGCTTGGACTTCTGCTTTTGATGCCAGGATTTTTGTTGGCAATGCCCTAAAATTAAGGCCTGTCTCGTCAGCATTATAAATTTGTTGTGGAGAATAATTTCCCTCTCTTATCAGTTTATTAAATTCATGCACGTATTCCTTCGCTGCATCATGGTCAGAAGAAAGCTTCTCTCCAGTAATTGTTAGCTGACGAATCCCATGACGTTTTTTAAATCTGTCCAACCAACCTGTACTCGCATTAAAAGACTCATCACCATTCATTAATTTGTTTAGGTAAACAGCCTTTTCCTGAACCATTGGTCCACTCAGAGGAGTTCCTCTTTCTCTTTCCTGTGTAAACCAAAAGAAAAGAGCTTCATCCACTTTATCGTACTGGGACTGTTTCAGAGTCTGCCGAATCTCGAGTGTTTTTCCCGAAGACGTTGTGCAACACTGTTCGAGCTTCACTCGGTTCTTCTTCCAATCACAAATGGTTGCCTTACCAACAACTAGTTCCGTCGCCAGCTTAGATACATTCTCACCACTGTCCAATCGCTTCAAAGCATCCAGTTTTTCTCTGAGCGTTAACGTCGTATGTTTCCGTTTACTCATGGCGATAACACGCTAGTGTACACGAATTTTGTAAGTGTGTTAGCGATCGATTGCTAAGATTAACTCAGCAGTTCGCGAGCCGTCCGAGAGTGCACTGACCACAAACACTTCAAACATCTCAACAATAAAGGGAGGGAGTGAGAGTGAGCCATTGTTCACCCAGTTGTTCCCAATTGTTACCATGCTGTACCTACTTATATGCTTGGTATACTACATTGTAGTCACTGTAACTCCGGCTAATCCGAACAAATTGGTAATCCGAACAAGGCCCGGTCCCAATTAGTTCGGATTAGCGAGACTCTACTGTATAATATCAGTGTATCATCTATATGTTTCAGTTTTGTTGAAAAATGTTTCTAGAATTAATTGTAGGTAAGTAGTAACATGATTTTATGTATTATTGTTTTTATCTTTTTGTTTTTCTTGTTTTGGCTGGCACCGACTCCAAAAATAACAAATTAATGTAAAAATTTCAATAACAGTAATGTAAAATATTGTTCTTTTAGATTTATTTTCTTCTAAGCAAGGTATAAAGTTATTTTAAAATTTTTAGTGCCCTTTTTTGAAGGCGGTTTTTATGTTTCTTAAACAATTATTTTATTTTTAAATTTTTAGTGGTATTATAGTTAATTTGTATTTAAATATGCCACAGCAGTTCTTACTTTGCGAACTTCCTGGTAGCTCAGTGGTTAAAGCGAATGCTTTAAAAAAAATCTGTCTTTACAACAACTTTCTGAATGGGGTGAATTGGATGCTGTGTTAAGGAATGTCAGTTTACATTTTGGTCCAGGCTGTGTTTCGATCTAATCATAACATCTGTTAAAGCTGCTGCTCGATAATCGAAACATGTAACATCTGGACATTAATACACACTACATACACAAATCTGTCTCTGGAATATATGTTTTTTCCGGCATCACACAGAAAATATAGATATTTAATTGGTTTTCACAACGTAAATGCTCGGGGTCCAAGTTGAAATCTGAAGTACATGTTGAGACTTAAGGACACATACATTTTATAAATATCCTGCAATGACTTAAAAATAGCTTAATTGATTTTGACGGTACCTAAAACTGTGGATTTTGTAAAGAACATTGGAAATTATAAACGATTGGGCTTTTGAATACCAAATGTAGACTGTCTTTTCTGATTGATTTAAAGTATACGTTTGTAAATTTCTATTGATATCATATAAATTTTTTAGGTTTATACAAAAAAATAATTAAGGGGTGTGGAGGTGAAGAGTAGTTAGGTTTTTGTTAAGGTAGTGTGGACAGCATTTTTCTGTTTGTTTTAAAGTATACATGTGCAAAGTTCCAACAAAAGCAGATAAAAACTGTAGCTTTGTTTAAAGAACATTTACAAAAATTAAATGGGGTAAGGGAGTGAGCGGTTGGGTTTTGTAAACAGGATGTTTCTCTTTGTTCTGAAGTATAGATTTGCAGTGTTCCATCGAAATCTGATAAAAACAGTAGGTATCTATAAAGAACATTGGAAATTAGGAGGTGCGGGGGTAGAAAGGAAGAGGGGTTGGGCTTCTGAAACCTAATTTAAACACAATTGTTATGCATTTTTTAAAGTATACGTGTGCAAATTTTCTTCATAATCAGATAGAAACTGTGCTTTGTGTAGATTAAAGGGGTGGAAATGGGAAGAAAGGTTTGGCGTCTCTAAAATAAATGCAGAAAGTATTTTTCTGTTGATTTTGAAGTATACATGTCCATACTTCCTTCAAAATCAGATAGAAACGGTAGCTTTATATAATGAATATTGACAGTAATTAAAGGAGTAGAAAGGATAATAGGGTTTGTGTTTTTGTCAAAGTAATGTGAGTAGTTTTTTTTTCTCCCTATTTGCTTTAAAGTATACACATGCGAAGTTCCACCGAAATCGGATTAAAATGTGGGTTTGTACAAACATTAAGGGATGTAAAAGGGGAGCTAGGGTATTTTCTTTATTTTTTGGTCAGAAATCTTCTCCATAAAAAAATACATATATGTGCCAACTTTCATACAGATCGGTCAAATGGTGTCAGCTGTAGCTTTTCAAAAAGAAAATTGACAAAAGTCAAGGGGCGGAAACGGGGAAAAGGGTTCAGTTTTTTCAGACCAAAAGCTGACATTATTTTTCTCTTTGTTTTACAGTTAAAGTTTGCTAAGTTTCGTCTAAAATAGATAAAAACTGTGAGTTTATATAAAAATTAAAGGGTTTAATGGGGAGTGGTGTGGTTTTTTGGTCAGTAACATTCCTCATGAAAAAATACATATAAGCGCCAACTTTCATGGTAATAGGTCAAACGGTGGCGATTTTAGCTTTTTATAAAAAAAAACATGGACAAAATTAAGGGGTTGGTAGGAGGGAGAGGGGTTGTGCTTTGGCAGACCAAATGTTGACAAGATTTTTCTGTTTGTTTCAAAGTATACATTGGCAAAGTTCAATCAAAATCAGATATGAAATATAGGTTTTTATAAAATTAAGGGGTGTAAAGGGGGAGATGGGGTGGATTTTTTTTTTATTTTTTGGTCAGAAACCTTCTCCATGAAATATTACATGTATATGACAGCTTTAATGGAGATCAGTTAAATAATGTCGACTGTAGTTTTGTATAAAGAACATTGGCAAAAAATAAGGGGTGGATAGGGTACGAGGGGTTCAGTTTTTTCAAACGAAATGTTGACAGCATTTTTCTCTTTATTTTTGACTATACATGTCCAAAGTTCCATTGAAAACGGATAAAAAATGAGGGTTTGTATAAAAATTAAGGGGTGTAATGGGAGAGAGGGGTGTTTTTTTATTTTTTTTGGGTCAGAAACCATTTCCATAAATTACATGTATATGCCAACTTTAATGGAGATCAGTTAAATGGTGTCAACTTTAGCTATGTATAAAGAATATTGGAAAAAATTAAGGAGTGGATAGGGGGAGAGGGGTTCGGTTTTTTCAAACCAAAAGTTGACAGTATTTTTCTGTATATTTTTTACTATACATTTTGTAACCTATCTGTTAAATTTTGTAACTGCGTAGCAAAATTTTGCTCTCAGAAACATGAGTTAGATTGGATAGAATATTATTGCATTTCATTTTCAAAGTAATTTTTCTATGTTTATTCAAGTTAAAAAGCAGTTTTCAAGTTTTCAAGATAGTATTTTCAATATTTTTTAATTTCATCAGTTTTCGGCATTCGCTTGGAGTGGAAGTTTGTATCTAAATTGTTTATTTTCAGCTAAAGTATTAAAGTTAGGATAATTTTTATAATAACTAAAGTTAACGTTTATTTAAAGATCTAGCTATTTGTAAAGTTTCAGAAAGATCGAATTATTTTTAACTCCAAGGTCAGATTAGCCAATGTTAGGACTTCAGACGTGTGATTTCATATCTGATCAGCCACCCCTGGGAACGAGGAAGTAGATACATTCTCACGGTTCGCGTGAGAAAGCAGTCGCTAGAAATCTTCGAGAAGCGCTACGTAATATAGATGCGTGCGTGCAGTTATTCGGCCTCAGTCTGCCAGGAACCGCGAACGTGATAATACGTAGCTCAGTAGGCAAGGAAAGTTTTATATCAAACACATCAGTGATAGTTTATTTTGGAATAATGCCACTTCTTTTATTCAAGTCAACTATTATGTCGTGTTAAAATAGTATTTCTTCAAGTGAGGCCTCGGGATTGTTTGATTTTACTAAACTGTTGAACAATGGGAGCGTGTGATTCTCTTTTGTCAAATTACTACAACTAGAAGTTTGAATTATTGGGGTGTGGTCTGGCTCGACTGGTTAAGCGAACTTGTAAAACATTTCTTTGGAAAATTCGTCTGATTGCCTGTACAGTTTTTGGCTTTGTGAACTTTTGGAAGAATATACTTATTTAAATGGCAATGAACTACTTATCCTTATTGAACTTTACCTTTTCATAGTTTTCTGGTTAAAAACCTATGTGGAGATTGTATCATCTTTACTAAGTCAAAACTGTTACAACCAAGGCTACACACGGTTATAGTTAAGACAACGGGGGCATGTAACACATCTTAGAATTTCGAATAACGAAATTAGTTGCTGAGATAGCGGGTTTAGTTGAAGTATATGGGACCACCCTTTTAAAGCCATTTTTATAGTAAATTTTGGTAATATTTCCCAGTAATATGTCCTATATAAGCATTTATTCAAGCGTTGACAGTAAATTCATTAGTTAAATTCATTTAACCAATTGTTAAGAAACTTAACCTCAGATTTGAATATGTAGTATTTGTCTTTCATTTAATTTCACTAAATCAAGATATTTCGTTAGTTCAAAAGATGTTTAGGTAAATAGATAGCCAGTAGATGATTAATTTTGTTGTTAAAAGACCTTACTTAGAGTTTGAGTATGTTTAAAAGTGATTTGCCGGTTTAGAATTTTATCACGTAATTTTCCACTCTAAAATCGAAGTATTTAGGTATTAGAAAACAGTTAAGAAATCAAGTGATAGACAGAAAGTATCGTAATTTCGGGTTAAATAACATATTAAAATTTTAGAAAGATTCATGCATTCTAAAGATTGTTTTTGAATATAATTTGATATAGCCAGACATGTGATTTAGGTAAAAGTTCGATATTTCAGTCTTTTTTGGGGATTCATGAAAAGAAATTATATTCAGGATAAAGTTTATTTAAATATAAAGATTTTTGGAAAAGTTTTAGTTCAAAAGATAAAAGAATTTAATAGTAAGAAAATAAAATGGGTTTTGGCGCAAGTAAGCGCTTGGATGAGATGATGCAATTGCTTGCTCGGCGTTTGGGTGGAGTGATATTTATAAAAATTCGTAATAAATCAGGGAATGGACTTAGAGATTCCAAATTTTTACAGTAATAGTTTTTCATGAGGGAAATTCGTTTAGAGTTATTTTCAAGTCGATATTCGGAATATTTCAAAACATTAAATTTTATTTTCGAGTTTTAGACCACTTTAAAAAATAGGTAAAATTCTTTATTTAACATCGGAGTATAGATGAGCAATAGGAGAGTAGAATCAAATTCGTTTCAGCTCGATAGGAGCAATATTTCGGAAGTTATGGCAATCACATCTTTACGACTCTTTTCTGGCTAAACTATTAAAGTTACAAATTTTTTTATAATAACTTAATTTGACGTTTGTAATAATATCTTGCTACTACCAAAATTTCAGAGCTAGGATTATTTTTACTGTCATGATCAAATTAGATTCGTAACATTTGTCAGAAACTGATCAGATATCGTATCAAATCCCTGGGAAAGTCAAGATAAGGAAGTTCTCACGGTCCAAGAAGAGGCGATCCTATATATACCCCCTCCATAGCCAAGCGCGCCCATTCTAGAAGCAGCAGTTAGTCAATGTAGACGCATTATGTAGGGTGGCCTTTCTTGGGCTCGTGCCGCGACTTCAGAAACTACTAAGTCGTGGCGTGCCGGTAGAAATTTTTTCATCATTATGGAAGTATGTTTAAAAAACTTCAAGTAACTCAAGAAATTGCGGGACTCGTGACCTGTGGGTCCAGTTCGAATGGTTTTGTCTTCACTGTAAACTTTTTTTCGGCAACTTTGTCTGATGTACGTTTGTTCAACATCTAAGGTTCTTACATGACGACTAGTTGTGACGAGAATCGATTAGATTCTCTTAACCGGGTCGAGCGGACTACGACTTTCTTCGAAACGAACTACTTCAAGAAATCACCGCCCCCGGAAGAACCGCCCCTGAGCGACGCCGCCTCCAGGCATAGTCACCGCCTCCGACGCCGCCCCTGGAAGACAACCGCCCCCGACGCCGCCCCTGGAAGACAACCACCCCCGACGCCGCCGCCTCCAGGCTTCGCCACCGCGTCCGACGCAGCCACGGGCGACGCCGTGCGCCAGCAGCGACTGCACAGCCGCCAGTTAACACCGGCCGCAGCGCGTGACGCAACAGCCCCATCGGGCTTCAGCACGCCGCGAGACACACGAAGCCAGTACGCGGGCTTTTCTTCGAGCAAAGTCACCAAGATAAGTACAGAACTGAATATGTTTTTTGTTTTCATTCAATGATCCTACGAGACCTTCCATCTGTGTAAGAACATCTAAAATCAGTGCTATATTTTCGCTTGTACCTTGAGATTTCATGCTTGCTATCGCGGCAAATACGTTTTTGACTCTTAACAATCTTTTTTAGAGCAGTTAAATTCATTTCATAAGTGGCTTGTAATAACCTTTTTCCTGCCAACAGTTCATGTTTAAATGTTGAACTTTTCTAAAACATTTTTTTTACAAATTGCCAAATGTGTGTGCCATCATATTTATTTTGTTCAGGTTTTGTTTAGCATTTTAACTATGCCATATACTTTTCTTACTATTTTGATGTGACATTTAATGATTTCTTTGTGATTTGGGTTCTGTTGCTAAGCAACCGATGCATTATTACCCATCGGCTTTTGTGCGTAACAGTTGACAATCGTGACAGGGCTACCAACTCAATCTTGTTGATGTTCAACGTTGGTTTTTCCTATTGCAATATTAAATATTGGTTTTCGCCATCATGGGATCTGTAAACAATACAAACATTCCTCTGGATGACAAACTGATTTTTCAGTGGCAACCTTTCGAAACAGGCAATATTAATGAAATAATACAGTCTCTTCTAGACAGACATGAAGCACTAGTAAGAGCTACTCCTCTACGTTGTACCAATTACTCCGCAATCCGAAGCTTCACTAATAGTGTCGTTTTTAACTGCAATGCAGCTAAGACTTCTGTAGAACTTCATTTTGACGTACTGTCACATCATCTGTACTATGCGGAAAAGTTTGCAAACAAAGGCCGCGACATTAACTCTACAAACATTTCTTCCGCCAATCAGCTAGAAGAACTTATTGTTCCCTTTCAAGAGGAACTTGATAATTCTAAAAATCTGAAGGCAAATACCACAAGTACATATTTGCATGACCTAGTCCAAACTAAACAGAATTTTGAAACACGATTTAGTACTTTCTTGGATAAGGTTACCCCAATTCTCAAGGTTGACGCTCTACGAACTATTAATAAAATGTTAGCCTATCTATCAAGAGATTAATCAGCTGTATAATTTAGCTGTCTCTTACATCCAAGGTCTACAACAATATGAAACTGTGACCATTGAAAAAGTAAAGGCCAATTTTCAAACTTTCTGTGAAAAAGTACTACACGCTAGGCGCACATATATAGAATCTCACTCACAGCCGACAGCCTCTGACTCACAGCTGATTGATAAAACTGACACACAATCATTACAGCCTACTCCCATTCAAAAACAAAGCTGCAAACAACTACAACCAGCTTGATTTCAAATGAACAAGTGCTACCACATATTTTAAGTGAAGAAGAGAACAATTTAGTAACTATTTCACAAGAAACGGAACTTATAGTAAATGAATTTGTTACTCCAGCTGTTATTGCCACTGTTGAAAATACTGTTCCTAACAGTCTTCCTGAAGCTCAAACAATTGATTTTTTGCCGTTAGAGGATTTATCTGATGGTAGTATTTGTGGACAAGAAATGAAGAAAGATAGTGAGCCTAACCTATTACATTTTGCTACAGAAGAAAGATTAGATCATAACACAGAAACAGTTGAACCTTGTGTTTTTGAAACTCAGGATACTCATTATACTACTGTCCAAGTTCAAGTAGAAGAACTTTTTGTTGCTTCAGCACAATTACCTCCACTCACCCACTGTACTGAACTTGTTCAAGCTACACCTGAGGGTATTAATGAAGTTACTAATGTACATACTCCTGTCCATACTTTGGTTAGAAGCAAGTCTATGCCATGTTTGCTAGTAACAGAACATACCAGTACTACTACTTCCACAAGTGACCTACAATCAGCTGACTCTGTGCAGCCTACTAACTCACCTCCTGTAGAGGTTCAACTTATTGATGTTTACACAGAAACATCATCTCATATTGAACTTATTATTAATACTTCAGCCCCTACAGCTTCTCAATTAATTGAAGATGTTTTTTGGACATTCTAATGAAGACTTTTCTACATCCCTAGGAGAAGGGGAAGAGTTAATAGATTTTGCTGTTGACATAGTTCCTGAAAATGCAACCATCCAAACAGCTGATCAGCTGCCAACAGCTGTTCATACATATGACAACATTACAACCAAACACTACTATAGAAGAAACAAACTATCATTTGTGGATAAGATGAAATTAAATTTACATGATCAAATGTTTCCCAGCAATAATAATAATGAATTTCAACGGTGTTTTTATTCACATTTGGAAACTTGCTACTCTTCTAAATCTGTGGTGAATTTCTTTTTATATAATGAAGTAATCCCATATATTTATTTGGATTTTGAGGATTTAATTCACATTGTGAAGAGGCACTTACATTCACAGAACAAGTGTCAGCATATGAATATGAATATATTACATAGCTTTTTCAAGAAATTTCACTTTGGAAGAGCACCAAAGAAGAAAACATTGATTATTGATCCTGTACTTCATACATTACTCCACTTGTTTGGAGAGAGAAGAAATGTTTTGAAGCTCAAAAATTTTATTAAAGACATTTACGTGGAACCACGAAGACAAGACCCCATAAAGAATTTTGAGAAAATTTATTTGTTATATACAAATTTTTTACAGCTCTGCATTTCTGATATATTTCTTTTTATGTATTATTTTCCTGAGTTATACACTCAGCTGATTTCAACTTTGGCTTTGTAACCAAAGTGTTGTGTCTTGTGGAATCTGATCTGATCTATAGAGTATACTATTATTTTCAACTGTCACCTACTCTGGGACAGCATACTGCAAGTTAGTCTTGAAATTGAAATGGATTTGACAGATGTCAAACTTATTGAAGATGACTTCGGATTTCAACGAGTTGAAGTACTTTATACAATGGACAGTGTAAATGTCAATTTTGAAATAGCAGTGAGATGCTAATCGTTTATTCCTATTTTTCTAATACAGCAAAGAACTGAAGAGAGAAGAGAAGAAACAGAAAGAGGGAATATTAAATGGAGGTACTTTATTATTTTTTATATATATTGAAGTGACATTTAAGACCCACCATTATTTACTTATTATTCTTCAGGGACAGCTAGCAAGAGACAGCGCCTGTGAATTATTTATATATATGTAACCCTCTATATTATCTGTAAAATATTACTTGAACTACCACCAGCAGCCAACGATAGCATATTAAAGACAACTAGCCTAATGAGCAGTTAGTCAAAATTATTTTAGTCCAGGGACAGCTAGCGACCGACGGCGCCTGCGACATAAGCAACCACAGCAAAGACTGGGTTAGCATTGTTAGCATTATTAGCATTATTAGCATCGTGTGGACTTGCGGGGTAGCAATATTATAATAAAGCAAAATAGGAAAACATTAGTGACCCACAGTCTATGGAGACTGAAACAGCTACATTGAAAGTTGATTGAAGATATGGATGCTTTAAGATTGATGGAGGAAGCTTCGATCAAGCAAGATTGATGTCATTGAAGTGGATATGGATATGGATGACTGATTTAAGGTTTTGTTGTATCTCAGATGTTTTTTTAGAAGATAACATAGAATTGGATTTGTGGAAACAATGCACTCATGGAGGGGCATAACTAATTTTGAAGGAAGCGAAGTGCTATAATAAGGACAATAAATACATATTTTTTCTTTTGCTTTTGTCCTTCACACTTCGACAGTTCTACATTCCAAAAGTTTTTCCATTATAAGAATTTTGCATTATTTAACTTTGTAATAATATTTTGTAACACTTTGTTGTGAATTTTAACTTTGTATATGTATATCCTATGTGAATTTTCTCATTATATCCCACATGTTGAGGATTTCTTTGTGCTTCTATGCACCAAATGCACGAAGTGTGCTACAATTTGAGACATTTTTTAGGCTACATGCCTATTCTCATGGTATAATTTATTGAATTGGACAAGACTTTTCAAATACACAGTATTTAAAGATTAGAACCATAAACTAGTGCTGATCTTGAATTATTTATACAACAGTATACTGGTGCTCCACAACTATGTTGTGTTAACTAAAAAGATTGGTTGAATTTATAATGCAGCAGGGTACTGCTGAAAGGAAACTGTGTCTCCATACTATTATTAATCAAATATTTGTGTATATTGAAATACCATTTTGTAATTTAACTTTGTATAATATTAATGTGTCATTAGCCATAAGGCTCTAATATTTTCTAGACACTGAAAAATGATTTTGTGAGATACGCTATTGCAATACCAGAGACATTCAACAAAATGCTCTTTTGACTAATAATCTTGTGTAACATGTATTTGTAAACTACTTGTCAATATTTTCACTATAGCAATACAACTTATGCAATAAGTTTTGTCATTTGCTACACATATAGTTTATAAAAGATCTTCATGCTTTCTTTCGTATTGGTAAAAGATAGTATTTTGAAGAACTTATTCATATTGTAAGACTTTGATTTTTTTTAAATTTTTCACTTGTACTTTATATTCATTTTTCTTTGTATGTATTTACTATAAGAATAGAAACTAATTCTTTCCTTTTTGTTTGTTGACAGGTGGCTGACTTGAGGTCCCATGGCAGCTCTGCTGTGACAGGCACCAGGGACAGGACTATTACTCAACAGCCAACCTGTGGGGCTTTGCATTATATTCTTTTCGCCCCGGTTAAGGTCACAACCGTGACAGGACTTGAATATTTTACCCCTTACAAGATGTTAAGTGAAATTTTTAGCAAAAATGACACATTTTTGGTTATGTGAAAAGTGATTTTTGTGTTTTTCTGTCAGTTTTAGGTTACCAAAACAGTTGACTTGAACACTTAAAATGAACATTTTTTTCAGGTGTGTAATATTTTATAAGAGTGTTTATTGTGTTTTTCTCTCATGTTTATAGATGACAAAAATATTTAACATGAACATTTAAAATGGACACTCAAAATGAACATTGACTCAAACAAAAATATTTTGAAAATTTTCAAATATGTGAAACAATTTAAAATGTTTACTTGATATGATTGATGATATTACTGATGCCATAATATTTTACAAATTTTTGTGGTATAAGTGAGAGAGAGTGAAAGAAGTATGAATGGCAGACCAGCCCCAACCGTAGGTAGATAAAGGGAGATTTTTTAGGTTTTTCAGTTTTTTTTGTTTCTTTTAAGAAAATTTCAGTTAGTTTTCAGTAGAAAATAACTTCAATTTTGGAGGGGCATGTAACCTATCTGTTAAATTTTGTAACTGCGTAGCAAAATTTTGCTCTCAGAACCATGAGTTAGATTGGATAGGATATTATTGCATTTCATTTTCAAAGTAATTTTTCTATGTTTATTCAAGTTAGAAAGCAGTTTTAAAGTTTTCAAGATAGAATTTTCAATATTTTTTAATTTCATCAGTTTTCGGCATTCGCTTGGAGTGGAAGTTTGTATCTAAATTGTTTATTTTCAGCTAAAGTATTAAAGTTAGGATAATTTTTATAATAACTAAAGTTAACGTTTATTTAAAGATCTAGCTATTTGTAAAGTTTCAGAAAGATCGAATTATTTTTAACTCCAAGGTCAGATTAGCCAATGTTAGGACTTCAGACGTGTGATTTCATATCTGATCAGCCACCCCTGGGAACGAGGAAGTAGATACATTCTCACGGTTCGCGTGAGAAAGCAGTCGCTTGGAATCTTCGAGAAGCGCTACGTAATATAGATGCGTGCGTGCAGTTGTTCGGCCTCAGTCTGCCAGGAACCGCGAACGCGATAATACGTAGCTCAGTAGGCAAGGAAAGTTTTATATCAAACACATCAGTGATAGTTTATTTTGGAATAATGACACTTCTTTTATTCAAGTCAACTATTATGTCGTGTTAAAATAGTATTTCTTCAAGTGAGGCCTAGGGATTGTTTGATTTTACTAAACTGTTGAACAATGGGAGCGTGTGATTCTCTTTTGTCAAATTACTACAGCTAGAAGTTTGAATTATTGGGGTGTGGTCTGGCTCGACTGGTTAAGCGAACTTGTAAAACATTTCTTTGGAAAATTCGTCTGATTGCCTGTACAGTTTTTGGCTTTGTGAACTTTTGGAAGAATATACTTATTTAAATGGCAATTAACTACTTATCCTTATTGAACTTTACCTTTTCATAGTTTTCTGGTTAAAAACCTATGTGGCGATCGTATCATCTTTACTAAGTCAAAACTGTTACAACCAAGGCTACACACGGTTATAGTTAAGACAACGTGTTTATGCTCCACCCCAAGCATAAGCTAGGTTCTTACAATTTCCAAAGTTCGATCCAAATCGGATAAAAAGTGTGGGTTTGTATAAAAGTTAAGGGTTGTAAAGGGGTAGAAGGGGTGGTATCTCAATGAAATTCGTATGGGACCACTTTGGAGGTATACTCTATCCACTATAAAAATTTCATTTAAATCGGTTCAAAATTGGCGAATATATCGCTGAACATACATAAAAAAAAAAAAAAAAAAAAAAAAAATAATCAGACGAATTGAGAACCACCTCCTTTTTTGAAGTCGGTTAAAAAGAAGAATATCCAGAGCTCTAGCAAGGGAAGCTTTTAAAATATTAGTTCCATTCGTCATTTCCTACCTATGTGAATGAATGTTCTCTTCAATGAAAAACATTAAAATAAGAAGAGAAATAGGCTCCAATTAGAAAATGATTTATTTATTTGCCTTTCAAAAATACTACCATGATTCAACAAATTATTAAAAAATAAACAGGCACAGCCTTCTGACTGATTGTAGTGTAAGACCTACAACCCTTGATTTTTACTTTTACCTGGCTTGCTACAGGGGAGCATAACCCACTGGTTGAAAAACATTATTCTAAGCAATTCAGGACTCAGCCCAAAAATGCAATTTGTTTTATATCAACATATTGTGTAAGTTTGCCCAGTTATTGGTCTCCATAGTTAAAAAAGGAATAACTAAAGAAATATCTGCATACTACTCATGTAACAGAAGGTATGAAAAAGATGATAAATGGTACAACTATTGATATTTTTCATTAAGTCCCTCAAGAAGTTTGACACAATCTATTTCTTATCATCTTGAGCCAACTTCATCTCAACCTTACAACATACATCCTAAATTATCTGCTACACACATTCCAATCTTTGTCTTCCTCTGCAGTTTTTTCCTTCAACTGCCCCCCCAACTAATAAATTAGCTAATTTCCCATGTCTTAAAATGTGACCCAGCATCGAGTCTTTTTTTGTGAGAGACTTTCACAAACTACTTTCCTTCTTCCATTTGCAAACTTGTTCATTTCATAAGTCATTTGTACACTTAATTTTCAGCAGTCTTCAGTAGTATCATATTTGACATGTTTCAGTATTCCCTTTTGGTATTTCTAAAATACATGCTTCACTACCATAAAGTGCTGTGCACCATATGTATAGTTTAGAAAACACCTTTCCAATTTTGAAAGGAGAATTTTCTTTTTTTAAGAAGGTTCTCTTCACTAGAGCTATTCTGCTTTTAACATCAGCCATCAGTTGTTATTTTTCTTGCCCGCATGGGCCTGATGCACAAGTGCCAGGTACGGACGGGTTTGGCAAACCCACGGTGCCCGAGCTGGAAACTCGTGAGTGCCGCAAGTGTTCCCACACCGTAAACTCCTACCATGCTTCAACGACCACTGTAGTGCGTGGCAATGGAACACCATGTGTTTAGGAGAACGGGGCTCTTGGCTTCACACCCTGGATCGCTAGGGTGGAAAAAAACCTCTATAATAAAAACCCCTCAACCTCAAGGTTCAACACATGCCGAGGAGTTGAATGGGTGATGAGGACAATCACTTGCTAGCGTACGACCTCAGAGGCACCGACGGATCTGCAATGGAGGTACACGTCACTGAACCTTTTCTCCTTAACTCGTAGGGCCAAATTCAAGCTAAAACTTAAAAAACAAACAAACCAATAAATCAAATACCTCAGTACAGGTGTGCCACAGGCTAATCTAAACACACCCAGTTCTAAGAAGCAAGTGAAGGTTCATTGCCCTCTTGCTTCTGTAAACGATAGTAACAGAAGAGTTTGTTTGCTTGCGAATACTTTTATAAAATATAAAGAGTAGAAGGATATTTTGAAAAAGTTCCACCTTTTTATATATCAAATGGATTAGTGGGTCTGGTAGGGACCCTGAATTTGGTAAAAAAGCTGAGGGATGGGATGCTGCTGCTGGAAACAACCACCAGTAGGCAAGCTACCAAACTCCTTAACTGTGAGAAGCTCAGGGGAGTTCACCATTTCCTGCGAACTCCACAAATCCCCGAACAGCAGCAAGGGCGTGAAAGTATTGATATAGGGACCAAGGAACTCGTTAAGGAGTGGGAAAATGAGAAAGTGGTCAAGGTAGTCAGTATTCAAAAGAATGCCACCTTCGTCCTGACGTTTGACACTCCAGTACTGCCAAAGAATATAAAAGTAGGTTACATAAACCTGAACGTCCGCCAGTACATTCCGGACCCGACGCACTGTTTTCAGTATCAGCTGTTCGGACATACGACGGTATCGTTTAAGGGCAGCCCCACCTGTGGTAAGTGCGGCAAGGGGCACACGAGCCGGGTGTCAGTTGTACGTTACCACAGGTACGCGTCAACTGCTCCATATCACACCTGGCCTGGAGTAGGAAGTGTCAAGTGTATCTTGAAGAGCGCACGATACAGGAGCTGAAGACAAAAGAGTGGATCCATTATGGGGAAGCTAAGAAGGAAAAGTTGCTTGCCACTCCCATTTTTGCAACTCATTTTGCTAAGATGGCTTCAGCTCTTATCAGGAAAGAAAGTGTTGCTACCCAGACATACGGTGCAGATGAGCACGAGCACAATAGGCTCACGTCAGTGGATGTCGGTAGTAATACGTCTGCGACCTCAACCCCACCAGCAGCAATCAAAAACACTCCACCAGCAGTATCAGTAAAGGTAACCACACCTCCAATTCCACCAAGCGCATCGGTAGTAATACCAACTGCTACCAATGGAAAAGAAGGTCCGGCAGACAGACCCTGAAAGAGGCCGAGGAAGAAGAATACGTAGGGTTTTGAGGCATTCACCGAGTCAGAGATGTGTCTCTTCGGAGCCAGAAGAAACTGAAATGCTAGTGGACGAGACTGGTCCCGTTCCTCAGCAGACTGACTGTAGATCCAGCCATACTGGGGCGGGTGAGGATCGACAGGTAGGATGGCTCCCATTCTTTTATGGAACATTAATAGTTTGATGGCTCACAAAGAGGAGTTACAACTCTTTAACACGGTCTGATACTTTGTGTCTGGCTCCAAGAGGATAAGATGTTTGCCATAAGGATACAAAGGATGATCGAGCAAAATGGGGAGTGGCAGTGTTTGTACGCAACACTGTCCACTCTGAACCTGTTGCTCTCACCTCTACCCAGAAAGCAGTAGCTACCAGAATTCAAGGACCGGCACAATTGACAGTATGCTCCTTATATCTACCGTCAGGGTCACCAGTCGATTTTGGTCAACTGGCCGATTTATTGCGGCAAATTTCTTGGCCTTTTCTCCTGTTGGGAGAATTCGACGCGCACAGTGCATTGTGGGGGGGGGGGGGGGTCAACCATCCATTGCCCCAGAGGTTGGGAAATTTGTAGATTACTGGAGCAAGAGAAGGTTTGCACCCTTAATACTGGCCAAATGGCGCACCTCAAAACTGCTACCAGTACGTCCTCCGCCATTGATCTTTCTCTTCGCTCTCCTTCAAATGAGAACTCCGTGCTTAGGAAGGTGGATCGTGACCTTCATGGAAGTGAACACTTCCAATACGGTTGGTTGCACGTAGAGTTCAAACATGGGGGAAGAACTACGCTACGAAAATGGAATATCAGCAGAGCTGACCGACAGCTCTACAGCCGCTCAGCCTTTGTCGAACAGTGCCACAACACTGAAGAGAAGGTAAAACACTTGACAGAAGTGATTCAGCGGGCGGCTGATATTTCCACGCCTAGCAGCTCCGGAGAGCTGCGCAGAATGCCCGTCACTTGGTGGAATGGCAAGTGTCATTCTGCTACACAGGGTCGTAGACGAGCCATGTTGGTATAGGTTGCACCCGACACCTGACAACCTCGCGGCATTCCAAATTGCTAGAGCTAAGGTGCGTCGTGTGATTAAGGAGAGCAAAAGTTCGTGGCAGAACTATGTGAACACCATTAACCGTTCCACATCAAAGGTATGGGGATCTATCCCACCTCAAAGGTATGGGAGTCTATCCGCCATATATCTGGGAGGTACTCCTGACCACCAGTATCTGGATTATTGGATCAGGGGCGTGTCATCACCAATGAGTGAAGCATAGCGCAGCTGATGGCAGAGTACTTTTCTGCCATAACTTCGTCTGCCGGATTGGATCGTCGGGTCCAGCAATGAAGAATTTCGGCCAAAAGGCTAATTTTTAGCTACAACTTTTCGGATTTACAGGCATACAATAGCCCAATTTCATTTGGGAACTGGAGTCGGCACTAAACTGACCTGTTCCGGTACCAGATGCTGAGGAATCTTGGTAGAGATGTTAAAGAGTACTTCCTGGGCATTTTTTAATAGTATTTGGACAGGAGAACACTTCCCCAACTCGTGGGAAGAAGCAACCATGGTCCTTATTTTAAAACCTGGGTAGGGCAAGTTGTTGCCAGGTAGTTATCGTAGTATTGCCTTAATGAGCTGCATCGGGAAGACACTAGAGCGGATGGTCAACTGCCACGTCGTCTAGTGTCTGCTGAGCTGCTTTCGGTGTGGATTCAGGAAGTTCTATACCACCACTGGAAATGGCAATACATGATGCTTCCATCCGCAGCCAACATCTTTTGGGTGTATTTTTTGACATTGGAAGGACATACTACACTACCTGGCAGCATGTTATTTTAAAACAGTTATATGAATGGGGTTTCAGGGAAAACCTGACACCCCCCCCCCCTTTTTTTTAAATCATTTTCATCAAGACTGATTTTTGTACTGAGAAAACGGTGATCAGTTTTAAATGTGACCCTTTTTGCTATTGTCATTAATAACAATTAAACTGATATAAGAGTCCCATTCGGCACTCCTTACATGCTGACTTTTTAATTTTTTGTACTTCATCCAACCTGAGTCATGGAGTGGCAACTGCAACTTGCGCTTAACAGGCTGGATGAATGGTTAGTACACACCTGCTTTCATTTCTCAGCCGAAAAAAACCCGGTGTGTACTTTTTATTTACAGCAGAAGTCTTTTACCAGAGCCCCATCTTACCTTGGGGAACACAGTTTTAAGTTTTAGTGAAAGCATATCATTTTTGACAGTAGATTAGGTAGTCTCTAACATCTGAAAGATGTAAAAGCAAGAGCCCTAAAAGCTCTGAATATTTTAAAATGTCTGGGTGGCAGATCATGGGGTGCCGACCACTCCTGCCTGCTACAATTTTATAGGACCTTTGTACAGCTGCGGTTGAAGTAGTGTTGAATTGTATATGGTCCGGCATGGGACAGTTATCTTCATATATTTGATAGTGTCTACCATGCAGGAATTCGCCTCGCCTCAGGTGCTACCGCACCAGCCCGATACCCAGCATTTGTGCCGAGTCTGGCAAGCTGCCACTTTCCATCAACCGGCATCTCATGATGCGACACTGTATACATATTACCACAACTCCTGGCAGTCCCATGTACGACACAGTTATTCGTCCTAACTTTGAATGGCTTTACATCAACTATAGAGCAATTAAACCATTCAGCTACTGTACAAGGGCTATTTTAGAGAAATATACGTTTGAACTGCCCTCTTTTTATCACCAGGGTTGGAGTAAATCTCCTCCCTGGTGTTTAAAGAGGCCCAGAATGATTTTACAACTGTCATGGTACAACAAGCTGTTTACCACCGACATTGTTATCATCACAATTTTTAATGATGTTTCAAAGGAGCATCACTATTTAACCCCGATATATACAGATGGGTCTGCAGGCTAACGGAGTAGTTTGCTCCGTAGTGTTCCCTTGAACAACTTACACTTACAAGCTGAATAGCATGTGCAGCGCATACATTGCTGGGTGTTACGCTTTGTTGAAGCATATGAAAGTAAACCATGTTATGAAGTACATCATATGCTGTGATTCCCTCAGCTGCATTCAGGCTTTAGGAAGTATGTACCCAGCAGATAGTTTTGTCCAGAATATACAGGACCTTCTCCAACCCCTCCAATCTGCAGGAAAGGAGGTCGTATTCTGCTGGGTTCCGGGTCACGTGGGAATCAGGGGAAACGAGGCAGCTAATGAAGCTGTTAAGTTAGCCTGTGGCAAGGTCAAAACTGACTTTGATCCAGTCCCAAAGTCAGACCTTGTCTCAGCGGTGAAAAGATTTGTTTTTGATGATTGGCAGAGGCAGTGGCTGGAGGTAGAGCAAAATAAGCTCTCGCTAGTCAAACCGACCGTTCAGTTGTGGAGCAGCTCCTTCCAGCAGATGAGGTTCTCTTTACTCGCCTCCGTATAGGGCACTATCCTGTGACTCACGGTTTTCTTCTCTGCCGAGAGGACCCACCAGAATGCGATGCTTGTGGTGTAACTGATGGTGTGCCACATTTTAACTGATTGTGTACTGTTTTTAGACTTAAGGGCAGACATTGGCCTATCAACAATCTGTCCCTTATTTTAAATAATGAGATCAGCAACATGGCAAGTGTTTTAAAGTTTTGTGTATTGACCGGTCTAGTGCCTACAATTTTAGGCAGATCAGCCTCGTTTTAAGATGGACGGGTGCCCTTTACAGCCACTCATCCATGTACATTGTGTCTTATTTTTTATATTGTTATAATTGCTGTCTCTCTAGCCATTATACAGCCAGTGAGACGTGTAGTGTTTTTAATTCATTTTTAAATCTGTTTGGCCCATTTACAGTCAACCAGACACCGTAAAATCTTTGTTCCTAGTGGTCGCTTTACAGCCATGATTTTAGTGATTTACTTTTTTCTGTTGTCTGTGTGGCCGACCCCCTTACAGTCAGCCATACAGACAGTAGAATCGCTTAATATTTTTTATTCATGTTGCTGCACCAGTTGTTCGTTAGGGCACTAATGACCTCGTCATCAAAGTGCCTGAAAACACCTACATCATAATTTTACTTCCCAAGTAACAATTCACCTCCCCTCTTCTGATACTATTTTTATATTTAGTCTTTGGTTATTGCCATCATTTCCGATACATTTCAGGACTTTTGTTGAAAATCTTCCCTTTGCAGCACACTACTGTTTAAATCATCTCTCATACAGTTTCTCTACATGTTCCTTCCATCAGGTAGCTCTATGTTCTGACCTTGGATTTTACCTATCCGCACCTCTAATGATTATTCATCTTTTCTTCATTTCTCCAAAATTGTTTTATCTTCTTATACACAGCATCTACCTTAGCTTCAATCATTTCATTTTCTTGTTTGTTACACTTTTTTTAATTTTTTTTTTTTTTTTTTAGATTTCCTATATTTGAATTCAAAAGCATTCATAATGCTTTCTTTCTGCTTTACTCAGATCTATCAACTCCAAAATTTCTTCAGCGATACAAGGTTTCTGGCCAGCTGCTTTCTAATGCCTAATTTTTCTTTACCAGATTCAATTACCTTTATCTTTAATTCACTCCATTAACTTTTTGTTGAATTCCTTTCAGTGTTATTACTTAAAGCCAAATCTACAATTTTTTTTGTTTCACATTAGACGCTTTAAATTTGTTCACTTCAAGTATGTTCTGCCTGTGTTGCTTTTTATTCACATTGTGGTCAGAGTCCACATCAGCAACCGGGTATACTTTATAGTCTAGTACTTGGTTTCTGATTCTGTTTAGCCATAATATAATCTAGCTGATATATACCTGGGACATTTCCAGGTGTATATCCTTCATTCATAATTCTTAAAGCATTTGCTATGTTCAATTTATAACTTTCACAAAATTCTAATAAGTTAACACTCTGTTTCCGCATTCCTTTCTCCTAGACTAAAACTTTATACCATTATTTCCCAATTTTCCTACTCGCACTATTGCATTAAAATCGGCCATAATTATATATTCCTCCCCCCTCATATATTTTATGTATTTTGCCATCTTATTCTTGAGACTTTGGCATATACACTTGTACTAATATGTTAGGCACAGTCTTAGTTTCCATCCTTAACAAAATAATTCTGTCACTAAACTGTTCAAAACTCATCCATTCCCCCCTTCTTTATCATTAAAAATTCTATGTTGGTAATTCAACTGACAGCTATATTCACCAAAAACAAAAATCAAGTGCATCCTTCCACTTAATCTTACCAATCCCATTCTCTTGTTAAGTTCTCTAACCTACCTCTAACATTTCTAGACTCCTAACATTCCACACTCTGAAATGCAGAATGTTATTTTTAATTCTTTTTTTGCTTATGGCATTACACCTCAGTCAAGTCATTAGAGGTGCGAAAAGACAGAGCAAAGAGTAGGTAGGAATTTGGCTACAGCCTTTCGAAGGAACCATCCCAATATTTGCATGGAGCGATTTAAGAAAACCGTGTAAAACCAAAATCTGGACGGCCGAATGAGAGTTACTGCTCACTCATCATTCTGATGACTACTCCCTGAACCATCTCCCCTTAGTGGGGACTAATTTACGCAGGAGGACGCCATCATTCCATATGCAACTAGAAAGATTTAAATTGCCTCAGAGTACCCTTTGAGCCTTTAATGCAATGGCTTCCATTTACTTTATACTACAGCATAAACGATGTGAACTGAGACATATGGATGCAAAATGTATTAGTTTCAAATTGGATAATCCCATCAGGTAGTCAATGAGTTATAAAAACTGAAAGATGCAAGTAAGAATATGTATTTATTTTAATTAGTAATCAATAGTATTAAGACGCAAACATTTCTTTCCATACAAAAGCATAACCCGTGTAAAACTTCTTTACAAGATGCTTTTTTCTATCGCTGCAATAGCTGTGACAAATAAGTTATTTTCTTTATGGTATACAACCAAGAATTTAACCTTTAATCAAAACATAATTATGGGTTATTCAAAAGTTATAATTACCTTAAATCCATTTAACACAGATTTATATTTTGCTGGATCAACCTGGATTCTGCATTTCACCAAGTCCAAGGGAACAACCATGGTGTGAGTCAGTCCACATGATAAAATTCCTCCAACCCCACATAAGGCAAAGTACTTTCCTGAACCAAATTCACACGAATCTGAAAAACACAACATGCTAAATGTCAGATTATCAACCATATATACACCCATGTAGCAAGAAAATTTTAATATAATTCCCTCAAGTAAACCGCCAGTATGGCTGCACATATTAAAGGGACACCTTGCAAAACACCAGGCACAGCAAGCCGATACTGCACAGCCTCTGGAAGATGTGCCGACGATCAGCGAAAGTGGAAATGTTCAAAAAACTGTGGTGATCAATTCTCTCAGGTAACAAGAAGCTTAAACACTGTTTCCAACTGATATTTTAGAGATCCAAATCTGTCACCACAGCAATCAGAATATGGCAACGGCGAGTTTGATCATCAATATAAAGTGTGAAAACACCATGTTCACTTAGCTTATTACCCGAGAGCATTATATTAATAATAATAATTGATAAAATTGCGATGGAGCGCCCACTCCGGTGACAATCTCCCTACAATTCCTCCCTTTCCCCTTCTAACATACTTTTGCCCACTACTGATTTTTACTTTAAATTCTTTCAGTGTTTCCGGTAAGTTATTCATCAAATCTTTTGGCAATCCAGTCCCTCACTCCCTTTCCTATGAAAGAAAATTTTCCTACACCATTATGACTGAAATCAAGTGGCAGCTTGTGGACATGGTCAACCTTACCCTTCCAAGCACCTCTCTTAATTTTCCCACCAATATCTTTCCATGCTTCAACACCAGTATAGGCCTTGTACACTCCCGAGACCATCCTCACCCTCCTTCTATCCTCCAATGAATCCCACTCCAACTCCTTTATCATATTAGTTACCAATTGTATTTTGCGGTAATTTCCAAAGACAAATCTGGCAGACCTTCTCTGCACTCCCTCAAGCTCCTGTATTTGATACCCAAAATGTGGGTCCCATACCGCACCACCATATTCCAGCAGTGGTCTCATCAAAATTTCGTACCCCAATTCGTTTACGCATCCCCTCATCACTCTTTCCATCAGGTGAAAGATTTTGAACCCTTTCCCTACTACCTGTTCAATGTGTCCTGCCCAGGTAAGTCTGCTATCAAATGTTATGCCGAGGTATTTACATTTTGAGTCTTCAATAAGTAGCTCCTTCCCCACTTTATAATCATAATCAACCTTTAGCCTTTTATCTTTATACCTAATAAGCTGGCTCTTTGCATTTATTTTTATCCCATCTTGATTCACCCAGCTAGTTATCCTATCTAGATCACCCTGCAGCTGTTTACAGTCTTCTATTGTTTTGATCCTTTTATATATCATGTATTATGTCGTCTGCAAACAATCTAACTTCTGACAGTAAAACATTAACACAATCATTCATTAGAATAATGAACAGCAATGGTCCCAATACATCGCCCTGTCAAACTCCCATGTTCACTCCTACTTTTGATACTCCATTTCCTACACCGAGTTTTTTCTACCTTTTAGGAATTCTTCTACCCAGCAAATCATCTTTTTTTTATCAACTCCAATAGTTTTTACCTAATTTAGCACCATTTTATGGCTCACTCTGTCAAAGGCCTTTGAAAGATCTAGTGCTACACTATCAACTTGACCTCCCCAGTACGTTTCACCAGAAATATTTTCCATATAGCCTACTAACTGAGATTTGCATGAATGTCCTTGTCTAAAACCATGTTGCTGACTTGAAAACCATTTACTTTCCTCACAGACACCTCTAAATGGTTGCATATTAAGCTCTCCATTACTTTACCTACCACTGATGTCGAACTGATTCGCCTATAGTTTTCAACCCTGTTTGTCACCCCTCCTTTATGGACCGGTGCTACTATTGCACTTTTCCAGTCATTTGGTAACAACAAGTATCCAAGTATCCAGACTCAATTCAAATAATGTTTCAAGGTAAGGTACAATGTCCCATCCTATTATCTTTAAGACATGTGTAGTAATATTATCAACACCAGCCCCTTTATGCTTTTTAGATTCCTTAGTTCCTTCATGATATCTTCATATTTAATTTCAAATTTTCTAATCTGCTCCCTTCCAACTGTGTGAATAGGCTCATTTCCAGACATAACCCCCGAATTATTGTCTGTAATGGACTCGGTGAACCAGTTGCTCAATAACTCTGCCTTTTTTAAGTCCTCCATTACTAACTACTTCTCCATACTTATCTATAATTGTCTCAGTACCCTCTCTTCCCCTCAGTTTCCTGATATAGCTATAGAAATTTCTAGATGCATCAGTCAGAGGTCCCCCTGCACCGATAATATTCTTCATAAACTAACCCTTAGCCAGATTCTTTGACATTATTAATTCCTTGGTTAGTTGTTTCATGACCTCCCTACTGCCTTGCTGTTTCTTAACTCTGATATGTTCTTGTCCCACCAATCTCTTTAACCTTATCACCTCCCTGTTATAGTATGAAGGTTCTGTACTTCTCTTTATTCTCTGTTTTGGAATAAACATTTCTTCACCCTTTCTTACCATTTCCTTGAACTCTTCTCACTTTGTCTCCACAGAACTTGTGACATTCTTCCATTTAATAAAATTAACCCTGAAGTATCTTTTCAGTTCCAAGATTTGTGCCTTTTTATAATTGTATCTATTTCCCTCTTCAATTCTGGCCACTGGTTTACTGGATCCCCTTATATCCTTCAGAACTGCATTATGACCACTTATTCCTTCGGTTGCTTGACACCCGATTAGGTTATCATCCGGCTTTATTAGGAAAATATTCAACATGTTTTGTCTCCTTGTTTTCTGCACGACCACCTCTGTACAGCCGCCTTCCCTTACTAAGGTATTAGCAAATCTCTGTTCCTTAGTGTTATTAATCTTATTTCCTACCCAGTCTACACCTGGTAGGTTGAAATCCCCACCTGTGATGACCATTCTATGCTCACTTCTGAACTCTGAATATGAATTTAGTTTCTCCCCAAGAGCCTCATTTTTATCATTCATTTTTCCACTACAGTAAGTAGCCAACACCCTGACTTTTTTATTTCCCCAGAAGTCTAACCCAAGTAACTCATGGTCATGATCTCTAAACACCAGTGAACTGTAGTAGTCTTTGTTAACCAGTATGAATATCCCTCCCCCAGTTGCTTCTCTGTCTCTGCGGTACACTCTGTAACCATAGGGTAAAACCTCCTTGTCTAGTACTCCTTTTAACCAGGACTCTACCCCTATAACTACTTGAGGTTCATGTATCTCAATTAGGTTTGCAAATTCTTACTTTATTCATTATACTTCTACAGTTTACCAGTAACACACTTATCACTGGCTTTGTGATATTTTCAGCACTAACGTTTGCCTTCCCAGATCTGCCACCCTATGTTATTTTTTCAAAAGCTTCTTCTATTTCTTCAGTATTAGTGATCTATACTCAGTATTCCTATGATTTCCTATTTTTCCCCCCTCACCAGCAGCCATTAATCTAAAAAAGGCACAGTCCCAACCCCGTCACCATTGGAAGTGGGCTCCCTCACAACCCTAGCCAACAACTCAGAAAGTATTAACTTGCCCTTCCTATTTAGGTGTAGGCCATGTCTAGTGAAACCCCACCTACCAATGGTCTCCACAGGCTCCACCCCCATGACAGAACTAATGCTGTTCCTAAGCAGCTCCTCCGTTTCCACATTTAATACTCAACACTGGGTCATTTTGCTGGCCTCGGTAGCATGGGGGCTAGAGTGCTAGCTCCATGCGCCGAAGGTCGCCGGTTCGAGTCCGGCCGAGGGCACGGGTGTTTAAGTGGTGTGTGTGTGAATGTCGTGTCCATGTGTGAATACTTGATAGCAACAAATCACATTGAGCCTCACTAGCCGAATGCCATAAAAAAAGAGATATTTCATTTTTATATATGAAAATGTTCACTATCAGTGATTAAAAGTAATCTGTCTCACACACACACTTTCACTCCAAACATTACATGTACATACCAGCAACATTTTAAACACAGAGCTGTTTTATTGTTGCTGAAATTGTACCACAAGACGACAATATTTTGGTTAGAGAATAAGGAAGTGTTTTCTGCTTCGAAGTATGGATACTTTTTTAAAAGAAACTTTAATATGGATTTTTCATGCTTTCAGATTCGGCCTGTTATCCAGGTATTATCACTCATATAAACAGTAAAATGAAGGATTTAAATTTTTCCATATCTTTTTTTAAAATATATTTTCAAGTGAAAATGTCTCGATGCTTAGAGAACGTAAACTATCACATGCATTCAGCTGTGTTATTTTCACTGTTAGGTGCATCACTGATACGGTTATTACAATCCAAATAATTAAATTAATAAAATCAATGACAGTTACTATCAAGAGGGAAATAAAAGTACGGTTAAAGTTACTCTACGAAAGGACGGCCAAACAACAAACACACAGGTAAATCATACAAATCAAGATGGCTGAAAAATCTAAAAACACAAAGAACCAACCTGCTGTAAAGAGGTTGATGAAACTTACAAGTCACACAAACCACAAATAAACATTTTGACCAAATGAAATATCCACTATCAGCATAAAACCCTCTCACTGGCGGAAATAAAGTTATGCAGTGGGTAGGAGCACTTAATCTCACATAGTCACATCAGTCAGTTACTGTCCAGAACAACCCATTATACTTCTGGCTGCAGCATCTTATAACAATTATGAATTAATTCAAAGTTGGGAGGGAAAAGGGGGGGGGGCAGATTTGAAAAACATAGTGTCAGGCAATTTATTTATTTATCAATCTTGTTCCATGGATCCCTGCTGAGGGAGTACCTCTGGGATGTGAAACATGTCATTGTTGATACATATACACATAATATGAGTTATATCATAGTAAATATATATATACATATTTTACAAATACAAGAAATAATAATAAACATACATTTCTGCAACTGAGTTTTGCAAACGTCGTAATGAGTACAATTAATTATTTTCTTCAAATTCTTGAATGGAGTAGAAGGAGTTGCCAATAAGATAATCTCTAAGTTTTTGTTTAAATACATCTTTATTATCTGAAAGCTGTTTTATACGATTAGGTAGTTTATTAAACAGATGTATCCCAGAGTAATTAACTCCTCTTTGTACTAATGACAGAGATGTTTGTGTTTTATGCAAGTTATTTCTGTTTCTTGTATTGAAACTGTGTACCTGTGAATTAGGTGTAAACAGGTTAAAATTTTCTATGGCAAAGCTCATGAGAGAATATATATACTGAGAATACATTGTAAGAATATTGAGTTTCTTAAAGAGTTGTCTGCAAGAAGTTCTTGGTTTTACCCTACACAGAAACCTAATAGCTCTTTTCTGTGCTATGAAAACTTTTTTACTTTGTGAAGAGTTTCCCCAAAAAATTATGCCATATGACATTACTGAATGAAAATATGAGGAGTACACCTGTTTCATTAATTCTAGATCTGCTGTTAGAGAAAGTGTTCGTATTGCGAAGGTGGCACTACTTAACTTTGTCAGTAGTGTAGTGATATGATCATGCCAACAGAGTTTCTGATCTATTTTAATACCAAGATATTTTATACTCTCTGTTTCTAAGATTGTGTTGTTTTTATAGTTTATACATATATCTGGCTGTGCATAGTTTTTTGTTTTAAACCTAATATAATGTGTTTTTTCAAAATTTAATTTTAATGAATTTGCCTTAAACCAATTTGCTACTACTCCAAGTACTTCATTTACATTAAATTCTATAGTACTGTTTGGTGTTTTACGCACAGTCAGGTTAGTGTCATCTGCAAATAAAACACATCTTAACTTTGTCGGATAAATTTCCAGGAAGGTCATTGATGTATAACAGAAAGAGGAGGGGACCTAAGACAGAGCCTTGTGGAATTCCATGTTTTATTTTCTCCCAGTCTGATGAAGCATCTTTACTTATTTTAGAATAAAAAATTGAAACTTTTTGCATTCGGCTTTCAATGTATGATTTAAACCATTTACCTGCGGTCCCAAAAATACCATAGTATTCCATTTTTTCAAAAGTAATTCATAATGTTTAACAATAAAAAAAAAAAAAGTTTTATTGCTTGGAGCTGACTGGCGGCAAGGGAGAGGAGATAATCATTGCCAGCATAAAGTTGGAGTGGTTTTGGGAAACCATGGAAAATAAAAATTTAGATGGGTGGACTAGGATTTGATACAGACTCAGTAGGCTCGAACTGCTCGTTCTGCTGCTATCACACGACCAGGTGCCCAGCTCCACACAGGCAGCACATATGGTGTTACAATATAAAATGTCTAACAACCATTTTCTATATTTAAATTTTATTTTTATTTAGCCTAGCCATTTTGGTGTAGCACCTCTAGAGTGATATGTGCATGGGGAGTAAAACTGTTTCAACTACCCAGCAGAATCAACTGAAACCCTGCTCTACTTAATTTTCTGGGTATATGTTTACCAATATCTGAAATGAAGGCATCACAACAAAAGATTACTTCCAAACCACAATTAAATATTTTCATTGCAATGATAGCACAACATTCCTCAGACAATGCAAACACAATTGCTAGAAAAAGGAAAAACCCAGAATATCCAATTCTATTAGTCTGCAATAAACTACTGAATACACCAGAGATTTCAGTTACTGATTACAAGATCATTCTGGTGTAGTAACCTGCTGAATCTACAGTTTAAAATGAGATCCAAGAAGAGGTCATAAAAGTTTAAAACAGGTTTGGTTATGTTTCGATTGAGTCTTCTGAAGCTATGCTAAAAGAATAATGGACTTTCCACAAAAAAGCATGGCAGATGGGATACCACATCTCATAGGCTACTGATAGCAATGGAAAATGAGCTGTTCCTTTAAACTTAACCCTGAGGAAAACCACTTACATGAAATGGTCCAAGAGTGTTTTTCTTACTCACTACCACAGTCAGAAACAAGGTATTGGAAACAGGTGTAAAGTGAGAAGATAAAACTTTGAGGCACCAGAGAAGCAGCTAAGGGTTGGCAAGAGAATACACTAGGCTCTTCAAACCAAATGTCAAACTCTCCACACAGCGCATACAGTTTGCACAAAAAAGATTATTGCAATAGAATGGTTGTCCACCTACTTTTGAGGTAGCAGAAGGCATATATTGTTTCAAACATCTTCTCACACTTAGAGTTAGAAATGATTAAACAGCATGTGGATGCATGGGATTATTGAAGGCTTATATTTCTATTTATAATGGCTTCTTATGTTAAGGATATTAAGGTTTTCAACTCATCAACAGACATATCATTAGAACTAGGATAACACTGCCAAGGAGGAAATCAGCCATGACCTTAATTGAGGAACCATCCTGTTGTTTAGCAAAGAACTGCAGAAAACCAAAATCTGTATGGCTGGAACAGGAATAAAAACTGTATACTTCCAAATGCCACACGAGCAATACCACCAACTGACCAGGCTTGCTGATGGCTTCATCCTCCATCAAATTGTTCCATAATTGCAGAGGATTTTGAGTAGATTTCACTAATATTCTGAAATTATTGAGGCTAAATGAAAGAAGGTAAAAGCTAACAGGTCTATGAAGTTGAATGTATTAAGGACAAGAGGATATGGAAATGCGCGAGTTATATGAAACAATATAGCGAATACTTTGTTGAGGACACTGACTTTGCAAGATAATGAAACAAAATATGCACCAAAACCAAACAGCTAATTAACAATGTCAATGCTAAGAAAAAACAAATAATTGTGGATTATTGTAATGGTGGAATAGAAGGAAAATAAGGAAATATTGCTGAAAATTTCAATTTCGGTGAATAATGATTGAGGAAGTAAGCCATTACAGTTTTGTGAATAATGACAATTAGAGCAAACACACCATTAAGAGTCGTAAAACAAAAATAGAAACGTGGAAATTTCAAAATGATAACGGGTAAAATATCACATTTATATCATGGCTAAAAGAGGTCCAGATCTAGGAACAGAATGTGACAGCACCGAAAACGTTTAAGAACAAATAGTGCCATAGGAACTGCTAGAATACAGGTTCACACAGTTTATCTCATCATGCCCTCCTTTTGTCAAAAGAAAAATTCTAACCCCTAGGTTACAATTTTATTATTACTTTTTCATCTCACAGGAAACTTGCTAAGTATGTGATGTTAGAATAAAGATTTTCAACTCTAAGTGGCTGTGAAGGAGACAAAGTACTACTGACTGTAGAGTTAGGGTATCGTCTACACGGGCGGAGAAGCTAACTCGCACCCTGCAACTCCCCGACATGTCTTCGTGCCTCCCTAGAGGGAGGGGAAAGTGCCACCCAGTTTGGGAACCTATATACTCGAATCTCTAGGAGAAGGCATCAATATAAAAAACTTAAAAACGAGAGACTGAAAGCACAAGCTTACAATGTGATGAAAAACCAGTTTCAGATCATGTTTCAAAATATCTAACTAGGGTAAAACAGAGGAACAGAAAGTGGGGAAGGTGTTACAAAATCAATTTGATTTTGGGAAAAAATGGGAGACAATAGAAGCAAGTCCAGCTTTAACATTACCATTATTCCACCGAGTCACAACCTCTTCTACCCAATTTGCAATCCATAGCTCTAAACAAATGAAACTACACTTTTTTGCCCAGAATAATGCATAATATTCCACTATAAACCAATAAGAATTATGATGGTTCACCGGATCATCACACTCAAAAGTTGGGTGTCTTTCTGCCAGAATACATAATCTCAAATAAATGGATGATGAAGTAGGTTTGTGGAAGACACAAAAAAAGAGACAGGATTCTGGGCAACATTTATTTTTTTCTTCTTCTGGATTTATATCATCCATCTTTATTTTTAGAGTACATCATTAAGTGTGACAACCCCTCGATACAAAACAAAAATTGGATTAAAGATTTTAGTAAAGCAGATTATCCTAGTATAACATTAGAATTGGGAAATTTCATAGCTAATATTGACTGGAATGGAAGTGTGTCAGTGGATTTTACTCTTGTATAAATAAGTGTATAAATTTGTATGTACCAAGAAAGCAAATCTTTGTGTCAAAATGCCCAAGATGGTACTCTAAGGAACTCAGAACCACTATCATCGAGAAAAAGACAGCTCATATTCTTTACAAGCAAACAGGACAAAATTACTCTCAATTTTCTAATCTCAGAAATAGATGCAAGACCTCAGCCAAAAGAGAGCTTAATAACTTCAGTATAGAAATAGGGAATTCATTAACAGAAAATCATCCAAATTTTTGGAAATATGTTAACCCCAAAAGATGTAGTAGAGATTTACCCAATGTTATGTTTAAAGAGTCGCAGGCCATAATTGGAGGTACAAGTATAGTAAATGCATTTGCGGAATACTTTAAATCATTTTATAAACCCTCTCATAACACTACAGCAAATTTAGAGGATCAAACAAATTTTACTATAAATTCAATTAATATTTCCAATTCAGAAATTGAAAAACTTGATGACAATAAAAGTGCGGGTCCAGATGGTATTCCACCAATTTTGCTTTAGAAATGCAAATGTATAACTTCAATATTGAAATTATTTGATAGATCTCTTAGTGAAGGTTGTCACATTACAGTAGGCTTGCCCCCTTCAGCAATTAACTTATTTTAATTATTATATTTATTCTATGCCGAGTATAGAATGCTATGTGCATCGGTGACTTGAGAGACTGACAATCGATTAGTAGAGCAGAGAGTGTGGAGTCGTGCAGAGAAAGTCGTGTGGTATCATGCCTCTGGGTCTTGTTGTAGCTCGGTGTAAGTCGTGGCCGAAAATAATTAACAAATGATTTGTATTGAAGTGTATAGGTCCCCGTGAGTTACTAATTACGGGCTACCGCGTCGGGGAAACGTTTCACTGACAGAAGGAGACTACGAGATTACATGGTGGAGTGTTGGTGAACTGTGTTGGTATGAACAGCTACGTGAAAGTGATTGAATGTACTGCTTTTCACTCTTAAGAATGTGCATCTTCGGATTATATAGTCACGACCAGTAATTTTACTTGTATGTGCTTTAATTACTTTTTTCCATTGGTGGCCGGGTACATTTGTGCAGTACAAAACTGTGAATAAATCTTTGGCTTGTGTTCTGCATACACGTGGATTTATTTGAAGAAACTTTTTGTTATATACGTATTGATTTGTACTCTAGCCAGCCAATGGTGGCGGCCGAGATTAATTAACGAAGTCTGATCGTCCTTCCATTAGGTGATCAATACAAACTTTAAAAGGGACTAATTTGTGAGTCGGAAGGAACTGTGATCAATCCCGGTACTTTCAATTTGTTCTCTGACAAGGTATAGTCCCAAATGAATGGAAATCAGCACTTATCACTCCTGTACACAAATCAGGCCCTAAAAGTGATATTAGAAACTACAGAACTATTTCAAATTTAAACGTAATACCAAAACTCCTGGAATACATTGTTACTAAAAAATTAAAGATTATTATGTCTCCTTACTTATCACCAAACGAGTACGGATTCATGGAAGAAAGAAATATCCAATCGAACCTAATATGTTACTCACAATACATTTTATCCTCCTTAAAAAAATGGAACTCAAGTTGATTGTATATATACTGACTTCCGTAATGCTTTTGATTCGGTCAATCATAAACTACTTGTTCTCAAACTTAAATCTTTTGGGATAGTGGGATCCCTTCTCAAGTGGCTTGAAAATTACTTAAATAACAGGGTTCAGATAGTCAAATATAAAGCATTTATTCTATTGAAATTTTAGTACTATCCGGTATCCCACAGGGTTCCCATCTCGGTCCACTTCTGTTTATCATCTTTATAAATGACACATGTAAAATTTTGAAAAATGTGAAGTTTTTATCTTTTGCCAATGACCAAAAATTATTTAAAAGTATAGAGAAAGACGTGTGTTCTTCAGAACTGTTGCACTGCTCTCAATAACTGGTGTAAAGATAATTACTTACATTTGAATCCATTAAAATGCAAAAGTATTTCGTTTACACGATCAAGAAAATCTTATCAAAATACTCTATAAGAGGTATTGAGTTGGAGCAGGTGTACTCAGTTAACGATTTAGGTGTAATATTCGACAGTAAAATGAGTTTCTATGAACATGTTGACACTATTGTAACCAAATCCTTACAAAAACTAGATTTTGTTATGAGGACATGTCGTGAAATGCATTCCAATGAAGCAATTAGATTAATATATCTATCCATTGTAAGATCAACGTTAGCATATGCATCAGTAATTTGGTCACCGTACATGTTATCTCAAACTAAAAGAATAGAAACTGTTCAGCATATTTTTTTTTTTTTTTTTTTTAGATATATGGCATTTAGAATGGGTTTTCCAGACCCATTTCGTGATCATAAATACACCCAACTTGCATCCATCTTAAGAATACCCTCTCTGCAATCATTTCGTGAACTAAATGATTTTAAATTTGTTAAATTTGTGCAATGGTAATATTGATTGTTCAGAATTGGTAGGAAGTTCATGATTCAACGATCCCCAAAGAATTACTTGTCAAACAACAACATTTTGCCTAATGAAATATAAACACTTGTATACAAAAAATAATTCCCTAACAAGAATGTGCAAGCTTGCTAACTGTCATAATGGGGTTAAAGTTGTATTAATATCATTAAACCAAGACAGTTTGTTACGCTCTTGTATCTTAAGATATGAATGAACAAGTAACAGTAAATTTTAACTAAGCATTTACCTGAAGTGATTTGAAAAACCAACTGCTCACCCACCACACTTGGTAGTGATATATGCAAATATGATCAATCACATACAATGAAATCAATCTATCATATACGTGGTAACACGATGTCTCCGATTCCTGGGTCATAACTTGAAACAGTACACACCGGAAGTTAAATCGATTGCATACAAGTCACTAGTGCGTATTCACTTAGAATACTGTTGTTCCGTATGGGGTACCAATCAAAAGGGGTCACTGGAGGCATTGGAGAAGGTCCAAAGAAGAGCTGTCAGATTCGTGACAGGTATATATAGTTGGAGGGAAAGCGTAAATGAGATGTTGAAGGAGTTAGGTTGGGAAGACCTGGAACCCCGAAGGCGTTGCTCTCAGCAGAAGCTGATTGAAAAATTCATGACTGACCTATTTCAGGATGACAGCAAACACACATTACTACCAGCTACATTCATATCTAGGAATGACCAAGTAAATAAGATAAGAGAAATCAGGGCCAGAACCAATTCATTTCTATACTTTTTTTTCCACGAGGGATTAGGGAAAGGGAAAGGAACAGGAAAGAGTTATCAAGCGAGCGAACTTCAATCCCGATAGGAGTAGGTATCTACAAACCCCTCCGGCCATCCTGATCTGGTATTCCCAGATCGCTCCAGGCGAATGCCGGGATGGTTCCTAAAAATAGCCCATGGGCGCCTTCTACCATATCTCGTATGTCCCTTCCTATGCTCAAATGGTTATACATTAGGATCGGTGTAATGCACCCTCCGCCACTCACTTTTAGTGAATCGTGGAGTAATAATAATAACCAGCAAAAATTAATACAGTAACCACAAGATTAACAGGAATGTCACACTGTTTTGCCAAATGGTTGCCACAATGCCATAAGAAAATATGATGGACTGTTGTCATAACTATATCAAGATAAATACCACAGATTGTCCAATACTGTAAGGCGGCAGGGATTTTGCACTTCAATATTTCTATTCTGAACAACCTGCTCACAGTGGTTAACACGCCTGACTGAAGGTCAGAAGGTCTCCCATTAAAATTCCCGTCTTGGTGGGGATTTTCACAGGCCCTTAACCAGACCTTCAATTGTGGCATAGCTTGCCGTGTAAGGTGAAGTACGCCAGAAAGCATATGTGATTGGGATTCTGCTTTAAACTATACGATTACTGGGTTAGGTTAGGAACTGGTTACCTTACCTCCAATACCAGGATAAGTATACCTCTTAACCTTCAGGTTGACTATCAAGTTTTTTTAGCTTTTACTGTTTTGCATGTGTGATGTACACTTTTTGAGTCTATAGAAGTATACAATACCAGTGGAACTTCTATATAAAGCACAAGGTGATGCGATATTACTGCAGCAGTCAACCATGAGAAATTGTATTTTCAAACCAGAAATAGATTGTAATACAGCTTGGACCAGCATGACATCACTAGAATTACTTTCAATAGTAGTCCTAGTGGTGTCATGCTGGTCCAAGGTGTATTACAACCTAATTATCGCTTTAAAATATCTCACGACTGAGTACCACAGTATTATGTCCGTGTGGCACAAAGAAGTTCTGAGGGAATTTAATAGATCCCAGAATTTCTCGAAGAACGTGTACGAAACATGGGCGTGGAATTTCAGCCACACAAGGCAACTCTAAAT
This sequence comes from Vandiemenella viatica, assembly GCA_031002005.1. Classification (NCBI taxonomy): domain Eukaryota; kingdom Metazoa; phylum Arthropoda; class Insecta; order Orthoptera; family Morabidae; genus Vandiemenella; species Vandiemenella viatica. The sequence continues at coordinate 387,188,452 of CM061921.1, forward strand.
TAGGAATGTGCAGTAAAGTGGCCCTTTTTTTCTAAAGTTAAAATTTCTTTGCTCCCAACTCTTAATCCTGCTCCAATTTTTTTTAAATTGCAAAATTTCAATACAATTGGACAACTTTGACACTCAAATGACTCAAAGTTGGAACACAGTACAAGGAACAACTAATTCCGTTCAAAAGCAACGTACTGTTTCCTATTATTACCATTTTATTTTTTTGCTAATATAGAAATTGATGTCATTCAACCCAACCAACCTCCACAATTGTTTAAGAATTTTATGATTAAAATTTATCAAAAGTTAATGACAAATTCTTAAAATTACATAAAAAATTGAAAATGTTAGGTGTTTTTAATTAATCATGCAATTTCTAAAAGATAAACACATTTTTATTTACAACAATTCTATGGACACTAAACATTATTTTTTGTAAGAGCAGATTTTTGTCGCAATTGAATACTTTAAGATTTTCTGTAACGATCTGTAAAACAAATTATTTCTCAGTTTCACCTTTTTTGGGACTGTTGCTATAATCTTGAATGTATTTGACATTTCTATGAACATCAGTAATAACTATTTTCTCAAATCCATTTTGCTAATCAGAATCATTCGCATTTACTGGTCTTTTTCAAGTAAATCAGTGTTGACAGAAAATCTAGTAAAGATTTTTTTTTGTATTGGAAGTTACAAAAGGAGAAAACTCGATGTTTATAAAGGAAGAAAAACATTTTAATTTAGAATGCATCTCTCTGATTTATGTATTTCATCTTCCTCTTCTTCATATTTCTCTGTATTCAGCACAACTTGAGTATTATTTGCATTAACCTTTGTTCGAATTGTATTGTCAGATAGAGCATCAGTTTTGGGAGGAAAATACCATATATGGTTGAAAAACATATTCTGATTCAGTTGATGCATAAAGAAGAAAACATAATATGATTCTTTAGTTGCTTCTGGGTTCGAACAGACACACTAGCAAGAAAAATATATATTATTCTTAAATAATCCTTCTCTCCATGCAACAACATAAATTGATTTTTAAAGACGGACCAACATTTTGAATGCATTAACTGCTCCAGACATCCACCTAGGATGACTTACACCAAAAGCATCTGAATGAGCTATGTTAAAGAGATCGTCCAATGTTTCCCAAAAAACTTCATTTTATTTTTAATTGTCTGCAGTTCTAGTCAATTTTTTCTGTAAATATTTCCATTTCAAGTACAGTTTGAGTAAATTATCAATGCAGTGATCAGTTCTGGCAGGAATTCATGTTTTTGCCAAAAGATAACTTCTTGAATCAATGTGGCACATTACTTCATTGTAAGATTTATAACTGTTACATTGTAGAAGAAAACACTCAAAACTTAAACTTGCCTATTAGGAGGTAGATTTGCACCCACAATTTGATTGGAAATGTAGCAAACAAGAGAGACATCAAAAACTTTTCTTAATTATTGTGTGAACTACCTGGAGAAGTAGACACCAATTCATAGGTGTAGGAAGAATATTTCACAAAAATCACTTTTCAGCGGCACAAACTGCTATGAAAGAAAAAAAAGAAAACATCTGATGACTGATTCTAAACTTATATGTTAATAGAGGGGGGGAAGAGTTTTAGAATCTGAGTTTTTTTAAATAAATTAATAGCACAATTTGGTATATTTTTATTTGCATCAATGTTATTTTTCCAAACCAAATTCAATGTACAGAACAAAAAAGATTAACAAGTGTTCAAAATTTGCTACAAAAACATAACCTTAGCTGATGGCAGTAAATATATCTTTGACCTATAACTCCTCTCTGCTCCTGACTTTGTAAGAACCCATTTACTATCACACATTCTTACAATATGAAGGATAAGCCTGAACATATTTAATGCAAGGGAAAATTATGAACAAAAACATTGTTTATCTATAATTAGGGCTTTGAGGCATACCTAAACTTCAAAACTACGGACGGGGTCAATGAGGGTCACTTCGCAGTATTCCACATCTTGCATAGATTTTTTAAAAAAAATTGGAATAAGATACGGGGTTGGGAGCTTGCCTTTTCAAAAGTTGCAAAATAATGGCCACCCTAATGTAGAGCCATTGAAATTATTGCATACAGGGTAACTAATAATACAACCAGAAAAAAAAAATGCATCACACACACATGCAGTTGGAAGGTCCACAAGACTCAAAAACCACTTCAGTAAAACAGTAAAACACACACACACTGTACCTTTTGCAACAATGTTGTCTTTTATTCGGTTTTCTTCGGTGATCCAAATAAATGGCTGAATTGTATACCTACAGGAAATAAACTGCAATGCATGAAATCAAATAATTCACACACATAAGAAGTTATAGAATATGCAAAAGTATCAAATCTGGCTCTGATGCCACTTCTATCACCAATCTCTTCAATTCTGAATGAACTGCTTCATTGTAATGTGTGCTTGATGTTTCTGCCACATACTATTCCAAAACACACCTGGAAGAAAATTAAAAATTCTGTAGCATCACTGTTCAACAACACACTGCTGCTGTAGTGTTCCTGCCACTGAAGGAAACTGGGGTAATATCAAGATTGGGATACCACTGCAACCACTTACCGCCTCGCGATGTAAACACTTCCGGATGGAGAGAGTATGACGTCACTGTGTTTTTGTGTGTGACGTATCAGCCTTTGATAAATTTGTGAATACTCATTAGGCCATAGAATGTAACCAATAGTAAGAACAATAAAAAATTTACGGATTGAAAAAGTTAAAGAAAATTATTATGTGCACAATTAATAATATTATTAAAATATCAACAACATTCCAAACTGATAATTCATATCATTTATTAGTAACGTTCCATAACGTCAGTTCCTGTAACATTAACATTATTAGTCACAATTTCATTGATTTGTATTTGATTCCGTTCTTCTATATTTTCTCGCATGGCTGAAATTGCTATTAAAATCATTCATATGAAATAAAATATTTATATATATAAAAAAATTTTGTCAATAACCATCTGCGTTTATGTTATAACGCAGCCTGGACCATACTAACAGAGACAGATACGATTTGGAAATTGGGTATCAGCAATATCATGTGCAGCGGTTACGTTTCACTACCGTCCAGGCTGCATTAAGACGTAAACGACAGTAACAGCGATAGATACGACACAGAAATTAGGTATCCGCAATAAGGTGTACAATACTTACTTTCAGTGCATCAAAACCTCATTGCTAATGAATTTATTCCTGTACTACTGTTGCAAAATTAGCGATTTCACAATATGAGACATATTAGTGATGGACTACTTTCCGTGGACATTTAAAGCTGCGGGCGGAATGTATACGTCACATTCAGCAAGGTAGTGATGTCATACTGTCTTCATGTGTTTACATCGCGAAGCAGTAAGATATTACCCGGAAACTGTTATAAAGCACTATTGGTACACTATCAAAGAGGTGATTGGCTAATGCAGAAACCAACAACTTTCACATTTTTCTTCCACTGATATAGGATTGTATTCAGAAAAATTAGTTCAACATGGACATCAAAGTAGTAAATTGTTAAGTATAAGAGGGTCTACTGGATATCGCAATTCTGCTACAATTTTCCTCACAGGAACTGAAGACGACGCAGCATGACACTTATGACTTATTTAATATGAATACAGTGACAAGTGTTACTAGTGGGACCAGTACAGAAAGCAGAAGCTTTCTCAGACAGGGCCTATAAAAATTATAGTATTGCATCATAATATATATATATATCTGCTTAACGTCTCTCTAACAGCGAGGTCTTTATAGAGACGGGAAAGGATGGGGGGCAAGGAATGGGAAGGAATACGGCCATGGCCTTTTGAAGGAAGCATCCCGGCATTTGCCTCATAATTGGTATTGTCTTCTGAAATTGAGCCACTATCATATAAACTCGAACATCTGATACCAAAATAAATTATAAACTTGAAAGAACTACTAAAACACAAAACACGATAGAAATTACTTATTTACAGTACGGATAAATGCAATTTTTGCCAATATGGTGGCTTAATTTTTTTTACAGTAAATTCCAATGACAAACATACAAAGTGACATCTCATGCACTTAAAACATAATAGGGCTCCAGTTTAATACGTCAGAACCTACAAATATTGTCCTATCGGTCTGAAATTTGGTACACACATTCCTTAGGTGATAATATTTGATTAAAAGTGTATAATGTGAGCTTCGAATATGTGGAAATAAATTAAAATCACTCGAAATGTGGGTAGGTGCATACATGTTATTACGCAATAAATTCACGTTAATAGCTATTGATATTAGTTTCACGTGTTTTTAAGCCTTCATTGTTGGATAAAAACTGCTTTCCACATGTAAATTGCAGATACTTAATATGTAGAAAATCAGTAACATTTACAATTTCTCTGTGCGTAGTTGCCATTTTGATTTCAAAGCTAAGATATATTGCATGCAGCCTACCTATCAGGGTAAAACATGGCATCTATCATAACCAGTATTTCATACAGAGCATTTAAGTTGGTTTAAGTTTTACATAATAGCAGTTGTGGTTAGGTTGAAATGCAGCCTGGATCAGGAATTAATATTAAGAAACACGCAGAATAAATATCAACATGTAATAACTTTTATTTCTTGCATAACATGTATGCACCTACCCACATTTCGAGTGATTTTACGTTATTTCCACATATTCGAAGCTTACATTATACACTTTTAATCAAATATTATCACCTAAGGAATGTGTGTATCAAATTTCAGACTGACAGGACAATTTTTGCAGGTTCCGACATATTAATGTGTTATCCACAATAGAATACTACAATATTAACTGAATGATAATTAAGATAGTCTGAATGAAAACTGAAAATTATAGTCTGAAATCTAGATACCAAATAGAAATTAGGTGAACAACTGAATTAGCAAAAGAAACCAGTAAACTGAAATATTATACGAAACAGAAATGACGTTTTTTATACTCGTGTGTAAAATGGAAAATGTTACCAAAGTTAGTCATGGAGAAGAAAAAGAAAAAAAAAAGTTTACTTTAATTGACAACAAATCCAATAGTATTTGAAATTTCTAATCAAACACATAACATAGCATCACTAACTATATTTTTTGCTGCATTTCACATGACACCCACATGTAACGCGGTATTACGATATCCAGTTCAACTCATTCCCTCAACTCCATAATGTAATACACAAAAACAATCCATAATTATAAAGTAATTCCCATTTATAAATAATGCATGGCAACGATAATCTAATTTCATCTGTGCTTGTTAGAATAACAATTATATCACTTTTTGTTATGGATTGATTTCCCCATTTCAGCTATTCACCACTTGTCTGAGGAATTTATGTCAAAGTACTGCAGAGGTCAAATGCAACACACTACTAGATATACTTTCTGAAGTAGCTTTAGTAATGTCATGCTGGTCCAGGGTGTGTCACAACCTGATTACTGCTTGAAAATAATAAGTCTTGCTGCTGCCTACAATGTCGTTAGTCAGCAGGGTGCAATGGTGTTGTAGCAGAATCTTTATTTCAAATTTGGCCATGACCTTTTGAAGGAGGCATTCTGCATTCGCCTGGAGTGATTTGGGGAAACCAAGGAAAACCCAAATCTGGATGCCCGGATGGGGGATTCGTACCCGCATCATCCAGTTAATTGTTCACCCACCATGCTGTGTGCCTACTCCGTATTAGTCATTTTTAATGATAGTAACAAAACAAAATGGACTTAGCAATTATGTGGACTGTATCATTTACTATTAGGTATGACAAAAGGATTTATACATTATCCCATCTGACGCCATGCACATCATTACTTCTGCTAGAACTATTATTAGTTCTAACCATTAAGGCTTGATATACATTTAATCCATAAATTCTCTTCTAATATTGTAGCAAACTAGTCTATTAAAACAAACTCCAACCATGTCATAACAGATTCTCCTACTTCGGGGGATGAACAGTCCAAATGACTATTCTAGGACTGTACACAGATCTCCAGTAGAACCAATGAAATCATGGGAAATCAAAACAACTGTCTGCAGTTAACTGCATCCCATCTATTCCACCAATTGTAGCTACACTTAAGAAGGCTTTCAGTGGCATGTAGAAGAAACTTTGGAATACATCGCAAGAAAGCAGTTTGTCCAAATCTAAACAGGTTGTAGCATTCTTTCATCAGTGGCAGAACAGACATGTTACAACCAGTCAAAAATTACATTTCACTTACAGACCACTTCAATGATAAAGTGTATCTGCATCAATGTCAGAGTTATTTAGTAAAATAAGCAACCTGGCATTGACAGGTATTTACTAAACCCTACAACTGAACACTCATCCTGAGTGCTTCTCTTATATTTGTCCTGGACCAGAATAACCATAACTGTGGTGATCATTGACATTTATTCCTATATGAATTATTACCCAGTACCTATCGCTCGCTAGGCTTCTTTCAATTTCTGTTCAATATACAAGATTTTAAGCAAAATTTGAGTAAAGTAAATGGCTTGAATGCTTCCTAGGCATTTTGAAGTTCACAGCTGTTTGTTCAAACAAAAACAAAAAATAATATCAGTAGGCTTACAGGTACCTGAAACTTCTATGATATGAGGTTAGAGCCGTTTCTGAGAAACCAAACACGAGAATTGCTTCCCACCCCCCCCCCCTTTTTTTGTAAAAATCTTGTTACAAACTTGAAAAGCAAAACATTATCTACTTATGAAATTCCATCCAAATAGCTAGAGCCGTTTACAAGATCGTCTGCTTTACCACCTCATATATTGCTTTTAAAGAAAAATGCTATTATCATCTTAAATACAAATCTTGATGATAATCAGGGATTAATTAACGGTGCAAGATTTGTGTTAACATCATCATTGTTAAATTCATTCACTCTGATAAAATTATGCTCATGCTTCGCAGTAACCTCACATTTTCTGATCAAGCGTGTCTTTCGAAATGATAAGAAAACAATACGTAAAAGAAGTAACCTCCATTATAAACATTAATAAAGTACAAGGTCAGACACTTCAAAAGGCACAATTGTATTTATCGAAACCTTTTTTTTCATATTGACATACATACGCAGTTCATGAGTTTGTACATTCATTAATATTTATTTTTGTGTTAAAGACACACAATTAAAAAGTCAACAATGGTCATATTATAACTGCTAATATTGTTTTCAATGAAGTTTTGTAAAGTAAAGAAGGGCATCTCACAAAACCGATATTTTTTAAACATCTACCTTTTAGATGTATTTCAATTAAAATGTAGTATTTAATGATAATGATGTTTTATAGTAAAAATGATATTTAATAGTAAAAATGATATTTAATACCACTCTTCACAATAAAATACCTTTAATTAATAACACTTGTATTTACTTATTTCCACATTATGATATTACCATTCAGTGACAATACTACTCACACAGGTCAGCGAGGGTACAAAAATTATTCCTTTTAAGATATGAGAGTTCCTTGATGTTACCAAAGAAAAGTAAATTCAGCCCACCTTACTGGTACCTAGAATATCTATGAGATGGCGTTAGCACCGTTTCCAAGATACGAAATACAAGAATTGCCTTTTTTTTTTTTTTTTTTGTAAAATTGCGTTTTTGCTGGGAAGACACTTATTTAGGAAAACTTAATAAACAAAATGTTATCTAAATATGAAATTTCATCCAAATCGTTAGAGCAGTTTCCGAGATCCAATATATACACAAGAATTGCTAGTTTAAATATATAAGATAAGATATTGACACCAGTATATTAAATTTTTGTCAGAATGTACCAAAAAATTACAGACCCTATGTTTTAATTTTCCTATGTTAGAGAGAGACAACCTATAATTAGAAAGTATGTTTTGGGCTACAGAAAAATATCCAAAACTTACTTCAAGCCGAATAACTATTTCACTTCAAATATTGTGTAAAATATTCCATGGCACTGTAATAACTTACCAAATCAACTAATTAGGCCACCTACTTAATTGTGCTAATTTATGAAGATTTAACAATGATACGTAATTTCTGTTCATTTAGTGACTATACAATTAACTTTCAAGAAACTTATAGCAACAATAAAAAATGGTACCTTCCGGTTGGGTGACTGCAGTTGATGCGGCTGCAATATTTCTATTGGCACACAGAACTTTACCGGGTTCGCAAGATGCACTTGCAAAAGGTGAGGAAAACGGATTCTGGGAGCAGACATCAAGTAACGTTTTCCACATAATGGCTGTGAAGCTATCTGAAAACAATTAATCCATTACTGAATGAACAACCAATAATTTAATAACATAATATATTAATTACAGATGTATTACCCACCTCCAACAAGGACGGCTCACGTAAGAAGGAAATCTTAGTCCAAAGACAAACTAATTCTCAACACGAACAGAGATGTTTCTTACCACAAATTAAGTATCTCAACCCAAAGATAACTGAAGTATATTCTCTGGAATACCGTGGAAACGCTAACCCGAACGTGTGAAATGAAATAATAAATAAATACATACAGTTAATAGTTATTTTTTGTTGTAATAGTAATTTGAAACTCTAAATTGTAATATATTTTTCTACTGTAGTTGTTAGTGAGTGTTTATATCGTGCACAAATACTTTAATACTTTGGTGCTGTGATATGTTCCCTGTTTATTTTCTGAGATTTTTTACATTTTTGAACGCAAGGCTTAAGCTCAGATTTTCGATATACAGCGTAAATATCGTTTACATTAGTTCTTGGTATTCATATTATTAGTGATCTTTTCCAGAAGCGGTGTTAAGTGTATTTAAGCACTGATTTGTATATTCTTTAGCTAAAGCTTACTTGTTAATTAATTTAGCAATTTTTTTTTTAAGTTGAACAATTTTTTTCTCTCACGTTCTATTTTTTTTTTTTTTTTTGTTTCAAGTAATCATGAATGAAAAGTGTAGAAATTATGTAGAATAGTTAGGGCGGGAATTTTTTTGAGAAGGGTGTGAAAAATGGTTTCATTGGGGAGGGCATTGTAGTGGCGTCGAAAATAGGACAATTGAGGAGACTCTCAAATGGTTCTATACAGACTGCTTCAAAAGTTGGAAAATATTAGAACAGGAGCTAAGGATTTGTGCTCTTGAGGCTGAACTGATAGACGTTAGAAAGGAGTTGGATAGGCTGGGGATGGAGAGAAATAGAGATGGTTGGGACTACATATCATGACCATAAGTTACTTGGGATAGACTTCTGAGGAAATAAAAAAGAAAAGGTCAGGGTGTTGGCTGCATACCTTAGTGGAAAACTGAATTTTAAAGATGAGGCTCTTGGGGAGAAACTAAATTCAGAGTTCGGAAGTGAGCATAGAATGGTCATTATTGGTGGGGATTTAAACTTACCAGGTGTCAACTGGGTAGGAAATAAAATTAATAACACAAGGGAACAGAGATTTTCAAATACCTTAAGAAGAGAAGGAAGCTTTACCCAAGCGGTTGAGCAGAACACGAGGGGAGCAAACATGTTGCACATCTTCATAATAAAGCCTGACGATAACCTGAACGAGTGCCAATGAAGGGGCGTCCAATAAATAAGTGAGGTGTTTTTTCGGAAATCTGGACCCCCCCCCCTTGTGGTGAGACTTGGTGAGAGCCCCCCCCCCACTCGACTTTGAGGGGACCCTCCCCTGCTGAAGACCTCGTATGTTTTAGAGAACTTCCTTTTTTTTTTTTTGCTCTCCTGATTTCAAGGGCGGCGGTCACCCCACCCCCCCACCCCCTAAATTTGGGATCGCCTTCGTTTGTAGATTTTTTGTTCTTTTAGCTCTACTGTTCTTCACGGAATTAAAAAGATGACGTGAGATTTCTGTCGACCCCCCTCCCCCGCCCCCTTAGTGAGATTTCGCCCCACCCCCCTTATTTACCTCGCGTAATTAATGGATACCCCCTAAATGAAGGAAAAAGTGGTCACAATGCAGTTCTGATGGATATAAGGGGATTGAGTAAATCAGTGGTCAGAATTGAAGGGGGAAATAGGTAAAATTATTAAAAAGCACAAATTTTATAACTGAAAAAATATTTCAAGGGATAATTTCAGAAAATAGAAGAATGGCAAAAGTACAGTGGAGTTTTTGTGTGTGTGTGTGGCTGCCTCAACGGCGTGTTTGTGCATATCCCGCTACCTAGGTAGCTCTACTGCTATGTGTCACTTTGTATAGGATAAGGTTGTTTTGGGGACTTTTTTATTTGCGCTTTGAGGGGAAAACATGGGTATGGTCGTCAGAGATGACCTTATGTGTAAAACCCCTAGTTTTCTTATAATCATATCAGTGCTATTCCGGCTGTATATAATACTTAATGGTATTCGGTGAGCGTGCCAGTGCCTAGGTAGGCATCGTGGTGCCAAGGGTATGGAGCCACTCATCGATTTCTCTGAATTTGTTTATTCGTTCATATAACTTCTCTGTTTGTTTGAAAATTTCTGTCAGAATGGTTTCGATGTTGGCTTGGTTATGAATGAACCCTGTCGACGTGTATCTGGATGCATGTAGGATAGTTCTGAAATACCTATTTTGAACTGTCTGTAAATGGAGGATGTTGTAGTTTGCTACTGTTCCCCACACCTGGCATCCGTAAAGGATGTAGGGGAGGTTCACAGATTTTTATATGCGGAGTTTCATTGAAACTGATAGCTCTGTGCTGTTGAGAATTGGGAAGAGCTGTTGAATGACGGCTAGAATTGCCTCCTCCTATCCATGATGTGGTTTCGGAAGAGGAGTTTCTTATCTAGAGTTATATTTAAATTACCAGTTCAAAGATAACGCCAATGCAAACTGCTTAATTTATTTATTATTGCGTCGTACGCGTTTCACCTCTCATAGAGGCATCATCAGCGACGAATCTGTTTTACAGTTTTTATATACAATTTTATATACATTTTTATCCTATTATTACGTGATTATGAGCATGAGATATTTTATAGCTAATAGTTACTTACATTTACATTCTTTTAATACGGTATGCAGCTGCGCATCCCCTTTTCTTTATACAAAGCATGGTTCGCCTGTATCGTCATAAACAAACCAGCTGGCCCCAACAGACGACAGAACTATGAAAACACACAATAGTGTAAATACGATACAGGTGAACCATGCTTTGTATAAAGAAACGGAGATGCGCAGCTGCATACCGTATTAAAAGAATGTAAATGTAAGTAACTATTAGCTATAAAATATCTCATGCTCGTAATAACGTAATAATAGGATAAAAATGTATATAAAACTGTATATAAAAACTGTAACACAGATTCGTCGCTGATGATGCCTCGATGAGAGGTGAAACGCGTACGACGCAATAATAAATAAATCAAACAGTTTGCATTGGTGTTATCATTGAACTGGTAATTAATTAAGCAACTGTGGAAACATGGCCTGCAACAACATTGCATTTATATTTAAATATTTAGTTTCTGACATCCAATCAAGTTCTTTATCCATGATTTTTAATTTTTTGTTTAGAATTGGCCTTTTTTTGGTGAAGTAAACCGCTGCGCATTTCGTAGGATTTACTTTGATTTTGGTTATTCTGCACCACTTTTCGAGAAGGCCGAGGTTCCGTTGCAGGCGGTTTATAGTTACTTCATGTTTGCATCCTGTTGCGTAAATTGCGGTGTCGTACGCAAACTGCGCAATTTTTACTCGTGGTGCCACCGGTGCGCCACTGACGTACTCATTGAAGAGAACGGGCGCGAGGGGTGTTCCTTGTGGGATTCCCGCCGGAATTGGATAGAAGTCTGATCGTTGTTCGTCGACAGAAACGTAAAATCTTCGGTTACTGAGGTAGCTTCCGATTAACTGAACGTAACAGTGACGGTGGTCTTAGCTTTGTCATCAGGTTGGCGAGCCACACCTTGTCATACGCCTTCCCTATGTCTAAGAACACAGCGGCCGTCGAATTACTCATATTGAATCCCCTGGACACGTCTTCAGTTAATCGGATGAGTTGGCAAGTGCTACTGACCCGGCTTTGAAAACCGAATTGTTCCTTCCATAGTCTTTTCCGCCTCTAGGCTGGTGTTAATTCTTAGAGCGGATGGGAGTAAGCTGATCGGCCTGCAGTTGGCCGGGAGCGGTGGTCTTGGGGATGGCCGTGACCTGGGCGGGTTTCCAACTGTTGGGGAAGTATTGATTGATCATGCAGGCGTTGTATATTTTAGTTAGGACGACCAGTCCCTTGATTGGCAGCTTCAGTACAGTGGAGTCGAAGTGGGAAGAGTTCAAGGCAATAATAAAAAGGGTGCAGAAATGTTTATTCCAAAACAGAAAATAAAGAGAAGTACATACTATAACAGGGAGGAGAGGAGGTTAAATAGGTTGGTGAGACGAGAACATAACAGAGATAAGAGACAGCAAGGCAGTAGGGAATTCTTGAAACAACTAAATAAGGAATTAATAATGTCAAAGACAATGGCCAAGGACGAGTTTATGAAGAATATTATTGGTGTAGGGGGACCCCTGACTGGTGCATCTATGAAACCTCTATGGTTATATCAGAAAACCGACGGGAAGAGAGGGCGTTGAGACAATTACAGATAAGGATGGAGAAAAAGTAACTGAGGATTTAAAAACGGCAGAGTAGTAGGGTTGACTCGAGCATGTGATATGTGACTCTAGACCATCCCCGCCTCCTGCCACGCAACAGGGGTTAGATTGGCAATATGCCCGTCTATCCGACAGATATTTAATGGCCTTTTATAATTGAAAATGCTCTGGCTGTCAGATATTTAACGACCTTCTAGCAGATTAGTTATCTGCCCTGCTGTCAGCCAGATATTAAACGGCCTCATCACATATTTAATGGCCTGCCTCACATCGGAGGTTAGATTGCTGCGGAGCCAGGTCTGACGCTGTTTTCCAATTACTTATATTAATATGGATTCCCAAGACCACACCCCCCCCCAGGCCATGGCTGGCCTTATCTCTTCGCCATAACGGGAGTTGAATGTGTCCTTCCCCCTCCACCGGAGCCTCGCCAAGGCCGCCCACACACTTGATAAACCCCTCCGCCTGCCGCTTTCTCATCAGTCTGCAGATATGGGTCACCAAATTCTATTCATCACCTCGGTGTACCAGCTGAATGCCGGAGATTCCAAGAGATTGACATTGGGCTTGTCATCTGAGCATGATTTCGAGCCTGTTGTAGTGCTTGAGAAAGTGGGTTACAACAAGATAACTGTCTGATTCGAGGAGTGGGACGTGCTGATAAAGGAGTTGGATGGTGTGTCCTATATGTTCGCCGGTGACCTCCAGACCAGTGTCCCAGTCGGCGAGTACACTGTTTCCTGCCGAATTGTGTCGGGGGACAGAACATTATGTTTTCACCATAATACTGATCCTGCCAGCGGCGTCTTTCTCGGTGAGTCTAAATGGCGCAACCTGGTCGATGCGGAACCTGCAGTGACCGCATCCATGACCATCAGGAAAAAGTGGAGCTACCATGCCTCCACAAACTACAAAGTATTTTTGAGCGAGTTGGCAAACAAAGTGCAATGTGACTACTATATGGTGCCAAAGTTAATAGATGTAAACATCAAGAATGTTCATCCTAGTCATGTGTCGTACGGTTATACAATAGACTTTGTGCTACTAAAAAACGAAATCATTGCATATAAAAGTTTTATTGTGTTTAACGATGTCAACAACATTGTAACCCAGAATTTTAAACGTGGTGAAGATGTATTTTGGTAATAAGATGTATCTTACAAGTATGTGTTTAATGCTGTCAACAAAATTGTAGCCAAGATGTATGTGGTTAATAAGATTTATCTTACAAGTATAAATAAAAAAGCACGATTTTTTATTTCACCCCCATTGAGCAATTAAAAATATATTTCCAACAGCGCACATAGCATTAAAAAATAAACGTGTTTTACAAAGCTTTATCAAATTATTTTTCTTGAGTTCTCACAATGGAGGACTTCCTAAATCTTATACATTGTAGCAGACCTTCTTCCTGATAATCTTCTGAAACCATTGAGCCTTCTCCCGTTCTTTCACGTAAATAATTTAATCGTCTTCACTGGTAATTGCGTGTAGAATAGTACTAGCTTGCTGAAGATCACTCCATCATTGTTCCACGGTATTCCATGGTAATTATGTGTCAGCCAAGTAACTGCTGGTTCATCACCAGGTGACAATACACTTATGTAATGTGTAGCGATAATATTGTAAGGTCGTATCACATACACTGCAAATTCTTTAAAAATGAAGACTCCATTTTTCATCTTGAATTCCAGGAAGATGGTCGGCAGCTGGAATATCTGGGTGCTCTCCTGTTTTATGTCAGCTTCCGCACCACACCAGTTAGAAATACGTTTTCAATAACACAATCATGCAGGATCAGACAGTATGCAGACGTGCAGGCAGGGAAATTCTCACTGCTATCAACTTCGTTACATATATCTATAGGTCCAATCTTAACTGTTTCATTTTGTTGTGAACCCTCAATTACAACTAGAGGTGCAGTTGCATCAAAATCTTCACGTTTTAATAGTGGTAGGGATGATCATGTTTATAGTAAGACTGCTTGAATCTTGCATAATTGTCATACAGCGCATTTATTCAGTTTTTCTTAAAGTCTAAATTCATGTTCTCATATGTAAATGCTAACTCATTTAGGAACACTTTGGCACTATGGAGGTGGCGGTGGTCAAACTAGGATGTACTTTTTTCCGTGTTATGTTTCCTGTTTCTTTGAAAACACAGAACTGGAGTCCCAGGTTTCTCCAGTTACGTTGTTATCTTCAAAGTCCAAATTAAAATCTTTCTTACAGGATATTCAAGCAGATTCCAACTTCTGAAATGAATACGTAGTGGTTTTCCATATTCAACAATCGTAAACAAAGATAGTTTCTGTCTGTCACCTACTTGCAAGTGCTGCATCACCCACGCGACTTTATTAAGGCTGAATTTACTTTTTTGAGGATTTGCATTGGTTTGTATTTATGAATTTCTGTCGACCTTTACCTTAGCCATTGTGTAAACTACTGGCCTGTTTCCCATTGCTTCTTCTATTTTCCTCATTTTTTCAAGGTATCAATGCCATACTGAAGGTAGAGATTAGCAGTGACAGTTCTCTCATTATGTGCTATTATTTCGACGCAAGTAACGTTCTCATTGCATAACTGGGCTATCTTTGTGACGTCAGTTAAGTACAATCCTAGCAGACATTGGATGTTAACCTCCACAAACTACTTGGGATGTGATAGGCATATGTGGTACCCTCCCTGAAGTGCATACAGTTCTTAAAAGCACAGGACGTCGAAATTCATTTCCTCTGCTTGTATTCATACTTCCAAATATTGCCTCAATGCGCCTTTCATTAAGCTGTGCTACCTTGACTCTGTAGTTGTTCATGGGTGGTGTTTATGTATGGGACATAGAGACCATTGTTGCCTATAATCGATAGAAATGAGGCCATGTGTTATCGCTAATTGCCTGTACAAATTTTCAAGGTCAAATTCTTCTTTTCTTCTACCAAACACTTCTAAAGCAAGCACCATCAAATGAACTGGAATTGTGGGAAGATTTGCTGCTTTTAATTGTATCCTATCTATGGTTTCTGGAATTGAAAATGTTATGAACCTCTCTTTGCTGTGTCCCGTTCTAAGTGCGTTAGTTCAATTGTGAGGAGTGACATTTGCTCTAGTTTTGCCAGCCGAATTGCATTTTCGCACCCTTTATTAATTTCGGTGGGATTGAATTTTTGTGATACATTCGTATAAGCTTTCGTGATAATGTCCTGTGTCGATTTTTGCTTGGTTATTGCCTCGCCAGTTCCATCGGTCTGCGTGTTAGCATCAACTTTTATGTCTTCTTTCAATCCTTTCTTTTTACAATACTCTTATGCCTTCAGAATGTCCCCTAGTCTTCTACTTGGAGGTTTTTGCTTTTTTTCCTTTAATGGCAGGAGTTGAAATTCTTAAATCTCGAATTTCGTTGATAGTGAGATCTGTTATGGTCTTACTGTTGTAAGGACCAAGGCCGATACCGGGGTAGAGTATCGCCTAAGTGCCTTAACTTACACTCTTGAAGGTGACTCACAGTTCTCAGTAAAACTTGCTAAATACTTTTGAATTGACCATGTAGCCTTAATAGTTCAACTCGAATGCTTAAGGTCGCCACAATATTTGTTGACCCACAAATATTGAAAAGGGTTACTATTTAGCTACGAAAGGACAACAGTTCAATTTTCAAAACTCTTCCAATTTATTCAAATAAAATCAAAAGTTCAAAACAGCATTCCAAAAGTTGACTTGGCTAATCGAACATACGTTCCCAAAAGTTTGCAGATTGTGGAGAGAGGTTAAGACCGACCGACCCCTGATGTAAAATTCTACCAGTTCATGTCACCGTTGAAACCCGCCGTAAGTCGAAGTCCCAAAATGGCCGACTCGGTAGTGCCAACCCTGACTCTCAGCTACCAACCGCACCGGCGCCCACACACACTTATAAGAACATGATAGCACAGCTCCGGAACTAGAAAAGATGGCGTCTTCACATCACATCATGTTATATAGCTTCTCTGACGTCATAGCCAAAACACAGCTTTCCGCCAACACTTTGAAAATTTAGGTCTGAAATATCTCGGTAACCAAACAAATATACAAAACTATAAGGCTGTCAGTAACTTGGACTTTTCCAGTAGAGAAATAATGGATATGCAGTGAGTAATTTTGAGCATTTAGTTTTAAGCGTATGAGCGAACTATTTTCTACCCCGGGGAATTACTATTGTTCTCGAAATTTCTAAATTTCGTCATTTCAATTAAACCACAATTTACCCAAATAATATTATTATCAGTGTGTTCTCCCAAAATTCCTGAGTTTTTTAGTGTAACTTTTATTAAGATTGATGCGCTAATAGTGTAATTACAGCGTGTACAAGATTTACCAAAAATGCTATGTGTGATTTAATTTAATAACTTTATTTCTATTACTTTTATCAGAAATATAAAATTACCAAAAGATTCTCTGTGTTGAATTACGTATTCTGAAAGTTGTCTCATCTCTGTATCTAATTTTGATCAGCTGTAATAAATTCCTAAACTTGTCACGTGCCTACATTGAAAAATAATCTTTAAAGTCTCTATAGAATCGTTTCTACTGCATGGAATTGCCTGAAATTAATATATGTGATATTAGATTTTTAGGTCTTCCCGGAAATCTACTTTTTATTTCGAAAACTGTCTAGGATTTTGTGATAAAAAATGTTAAAAGTGAAGTGCATCTAACGAAGTATTAAAAAATTGATTTAAGTTATTTACACGTCCAGAAACTACGGAATTTTAGTGAATTTATATTTTAATTGCGTTATTACTTCTTTAAAACTACTTTATTCTGTTCGAAAGTGTGTAAAAATAGTGAAATACCAAATATTAGAAATTGATTGTGTGGTGAACTGAATTATAATGGATTATCATTTTTCAGGTTAGTAAAAGGTTTTTATATTGTTATAGGAAGTTAATTTAGTTGATTTATTAAATATTGAGATACTTTATCGCTCTTAAATCGGTTTAGAAATGACGAAATGCTCCCAAAGTAGAAACTCATAATTTCAAAGTTGGATTATTAATGGTTATTTTATTTTTGGTTGATTTAGAGTTTATTTACTACTATATAAAGTTTATATACGGCTTTTATTAAATACTGACAGTCTTTACTGCGTTTAAATTGGTTTAAAAATGTTGAAATTAGCCTATATCAAAATTTATTGTTTGAAACTGAATTTGAGTGATTTAACCTATTTCCTTCCAAGCTAATGTTTTCTTACTGTTATAGAAAGTTTATTTCGGGCATTTATTAACTTTTGAATACTTTTACTGTTCCTAAAAGGGTTTATTTAGTCTGTTTGGTTACAGTATCTGCATGCTATATAAAGCTTCACTCTCCTAACCTATACATGAAACGAAACTATCTGTTACTAAAGAGTGAACTTTCCCCTTTACATCTAAAGGTGAGAGGCTAGAATTTGCTAAAATTCTAAGGTTCTTACACTGTCTATAATCTGTCATCCTTAGATTAACAATTTGCGCTTTTTCCTCGCTTCTTACAAAACATACAAATGGGAGGTTGTCCCTTTTATCACATTCAGATCTACTGTGAGCCTCTTCACCATAATGAGACCACGTAAACTTTTCTTTGTTGTAGTGATTGCTAATATGTCCAAGATTGTTACAGTTATTGTAGTCTTTAAAGGTTATTGATTGGAAGCCAAAATATAGTCACCGTTTGGCAATAATAATTTTTCTGTGGATCTACTTCCGCCACATGATGAACAGCGGCTATTCCATAAGGGGCAGTTCAGAATTTTAAAACGAAGCCTTTCTCATAATCGGTTTTGCTTACTGATTCCTCATGGTTTTAGTAATACACACAGTCTCGTATTTCCTTCTCTTTCATTCCAGTCGGTACGTATTTTCTTAGGTAGCTCGGCGAAGTTTCGATCAGCAGTGACTCCAATGCAAAACATCCTCATTGGAATAGTAGGCGAGGCGCGCTAGAAAGACTGGACAACAGGTACAACAAGTGTGTGTGGGGCCCCGAAGAACCGACCCACTTTCCTGCGTGAGGGTATCAACCAGACGTCCTACATATCGCCACCATAAGGGGGTAACCGGCTTCGTTGGAGTGTCCACCATAAATAGAATGTCCTCAGACTACTGTCCAGGCGGAAGTGGCCGTTGGTCCGTCGCAAGAACCACAGGCGACTTACCTGGACTTCCGAAACACCAGTTTGGCAGCCAACTGACATATCATTTCTACCACCCTACCAGAACGCAGATTGGAAAATATTGATGAGGCGCTAAGGATCTTTGAGCAAACAGTGACGGACGCCACATCCGCAATTACACCTCGGCGCACCCGAAAAACGGAGGCATCGCAGCAGCTCCCACCACATAAGGTAGCATTAGCAGAACATTGGAACAAGGATGGGACTACTGGATTTTCTATGCTCAAGCCAATGGTGGGTCACTGTGGTCTCAGACACGAAGAATAATTAAGCGACGACCTCGTTGTGCGATGAGAATAGACTTGACTATCGACCATCATATAAAGCAAATGCTCTCGCTAATAATTCAGAAAGATATTTCCGCCCTACAAATGCAATTGTAGACGATCATAAAATTCATGCTCCTCATCGTCGACTGCAGGTCTACTTCAGGCGGAAGATGGCGATGAGGAAATAGGAACCATCTTCCCAGAGAAGTTGGCCAGTTGTTTGGTGAGTTTGCAGCCAGTAAAGGAATTAGGTCACCTTAAAATGGGAAATCGCTATCTGAAGAACCTACCATTGGAGGCCTCTTTGTACCTGGCGGACATCTTCAACAACATATTGCGGAGCAAGAAATTTCCGCGCATTGGAATCATGCCGAATTTGTGGCTATTCACAAAAGCGGTAAGGATCCAGTCTTACAGCAGCATTACCGCCCCATTAGTACCACCAGTGAGCAAGGTTTTTGCGCAGCTACTGCTGAAACGACCTAACACCTATTTAGAAGCTATCAGCATCGTACCAAATCACCAGGTGTGTTTTCGTAGTAGCTACTCTACAACGCAGCAAGTGATTCGCACAGTGGAGATAGCAACCCGTGCCTTTAATCACAAATATTTCTGTGCCATCGTGTCACTGGGCGTAGCTCGTGCATTTGATTCAGTGTGGCACTTGTGGCTGCTGTTAAAGCTTCACCAGCAACGCTTCCCGGGCCTGCTAGTGTAACTGATCCGCTCATACCTAGTGTGGCACATGTTGCAAGTCCGAGTTGATGGAAAACTCTCTAGAAGACGACGCATCCTTGCTCGTGTTCAACAAGGTTCAGTACTTGGCCCTATACTGTATTCCTTGTACACGGCTGACGTGCCAACGGCTCTCAGAGTGGAAACCGCTGTATACGCCGACGACACTGCTTTCATCACCAGACGGTTGCAAGAGGTCCTACAGCAGGTTGAAACATGGTCAAATAAATAAAAAAAAAAAACAGGTCATCATGCTTACAAAACACTATGGCCCATGAAACAGGGCTCAGTCGGATCCACAATTAAAGCTCCATGGCGCATTCCATGGGAAAAGATGGTGAAGTTCCCCACGTGGCGAGCTCATATCGAGGATGTTAGGAAAAGAGGCAGTGGGAGAGTACATGATTTGTACCCGTTGCTGCATAGAAAAGTTTGTAATCTCCTGCCACAGGAGTTAGGATCTACCTCACGCTGGTCAGGCCACTACTTGAATATGCTCCCCCCTCCCCCCATCACAGCCTGGTGGTGTTCTGCAGACAAACAAACATTTACGACGCCGTAAGTGATTTAAAACAGGGAGGTGAGGCTCCCTGCACCTTCCAGGTTGCTTCCTAACTGCGACCGTGCATGACGCCATGGGACTAAAACAACTAAAAGACCACCACCATATGTTGGCTAGCAGAGAGGGCCACAAAATATCCTAAAGTCAGCGTTCTTGGGCGGTACGATGCATATGAAAACAGGCATTAGAGACCACTGGCACTAGTTATGTAAGAACGCCGAAACGAAGATACAACTAAGGAAACTAAATGATCTGTCTAACTAGGATGGAGAAATTGTAAAAAGACAACAAATGCCACAATATGCTGCCTCGATTAATGGCAGAGAATGGCGATGGTACTGTTGCTTTTACAACGGTGGAGGTAAGTCGAAAAAAGAGTCGAAATATTTAACGACACTGTCTTGATGTTTTTTAGTTTATTGCCAATATACATGTGATTAAAAGTTTCTAGCAAAGTCAGAATCTAGTAATTATATAAAATAAATTACAATATAGTTACAGTACAAATACGGAAGATACATTCCAAAGCAGTGTATTTATATACAATTCACAATTCATCAAGTTCGTATAATGCCTTATTACGAGTACATAAATAATGTTTCATTCCAGTTTTAAATTCATTACCATTCTAGAATTTTAGATGAAATTGAACCTTGTTACATAACCTTGCCCCATTACGTAGGGACTCTCATTTGCTGCTTTAGAATTATATCTTTTGATATGCAAATTAGAATTGATTCAGGAGGTATATTCATGAATTTCAATATTAGTGCTATTAAAGTTTGAATTCCATGGAATCAGTAAATATATATGTGCTAAAATACAGTAAGAATATTTTCCTATATAAATATTTGTCTACACAGTTTATTCCTATCTAGCTTGTATATTATTCTAATACACCTTTTTTTGCAGCAGTAACAATCGATTTATATAAATATAGCAATTGGATCCCCAAGCTTCAATACCATACAGGATATGTGGAAAAGTTATGCCATAGTATGCAATTTACAGGACACTGCTACCTATAAGTTTAGGTAACTAGTAGATTAGAAAAATTCCTTTACTCATTTTTTTTTACAAATTAAGCTTACCTTCCAAGCTAAAAACTTACTAACATATATTCCTAGGCACTTACGTTCAATTATTTCATAAATGATTCCATCACTAGTTTCCAGTCTTAATTTATTATATTAAATTTTTTAGTTCAAATTTTAATAAAAATGTTTGATTTTATTACTAATTAAACCATTCAAATCAGAATAATTGGATAACTCATTTGAGGCATAGCCATATTAGTACCTAACGAAGAATAATTGCTATCCCAATAAATTGCTGTAGTGTCATCTGTATATGATATAGTTCTACTTTTATTAGGTATAGCAATATCATTTATATACAGAACAAACATGATGGAACCAAGCGCAGATCCCTGAGAAAAACCACATCTAGCTATACCCAGTTCCGGTTTTACCTTAATTACTAATTCATCATTTCTGTATACTATGGTCTATTTTACAGGTAAGATGACAATATTTTATCAGATGGTTATCAACACAGTAAAATGCTTTAGAGAGATATAGAAATAAACCAGTAACTTTTCGTTTTACACCTAATTTTCCTAAAATTTCATGTACAATATAATTTTCAGCAGTAGTAGTGGATGGCCCTTCTTAAAAACCATATTTTGATGGTTTTGATAATGCTATTTTGGGACATAAATTTATTTGTTCTCACTAAGATAACTTTCTCAAAAAATTTATTCAGACCGGAGGTTAGAGTGATAGGTCTGTAGTTACTAATTTCTCTCTAGTTACCTTTCTTAAGGACAGGTGTGATTATACAAATTTTCAAACAAGCTCGGCTATACGGTCTGCCGAATATACACAAAGAAAGCGTACCACTGCGACCAATAGTCAGCGATATTGGAGCTCCGACTTATCCTCTGGCAAAATATCTGAATCTTCTTTTGAGTCCTCCAGTTGGCCATTGCGACCATCATGTCAAGAATTCCACGGAATTTGTCAAGATCATCAAGACCATGAAACTGAAGGACTCGGACATAATGGTGAGCTTCGACGTCGTTTCATTATTCACCCGCGTCCCTTTGAAAGACACGCTGGAGCTGATACGCCAACAATTTGAACCAGCCATTGTGGAACTTTTCATACATGTGCTGACGTCCACGTGTTTCACTTACTTAGGGGAATACTGCGAGCAAGTGGATGGCGTTGCCATGGGATCGCCTCTTTCTCCTGTAGTAGCCAACCTATACATGGAGTATTTCGAAGAAAAAGCTCTGGAAAGTGCGGTTCTCAAACCGACATGTTTATTCCGCTATGTCGATGACACGTTTGTCGTGTGGCCCCATGGCATCAAGGCTTTAAAAGAGTTCTTAGAACATCTCAATGGAATTCATCCCAGCATAAAGATCACAATGGAACTGGAAAAGGACGGTCACCTACCTTTCCTCGACATTCTAATTGAAAGAAAGCCGAACGGAACGCTAAGACATAGCTTATACAGAAAAGCAACCCACACGGACCAATATTTGGGAGTCACAAGTTTTCACGATCCTGTGCAACGTGAAACTGTTCTAAATACGCTTGTACACAGAGCTAGGGCGATCTCTGACAAAGAAAGCCTATCACAGGAACTGCAACATCTAAGAACTGTCTTCAGGCGGAAAGGTTACACCGAGAGGCAGATAAGAAGACCAATTGATCGCAACCCGGGGAAAAATCCAGTCCAACAGGAAGAAACGCCTGAGGCCACCGCTTTTCTGCCTTTCGCCGGAAACACCTCGGGGAAAATTGGCAGAATTCTCGCACGGCATGGAATAAAATGTTTCTACCGACCACCTGCAAAAATTCTGGACTACCTCAGCTCAGTTAAGGACGATCTTGGCCTCAGAGTTCCTGGAATTTACAGCATTCCGTGCGAGTGTGGAAAGTGCTACATCGGTCAAACTATCCGCACTGTACAAAACCGGTGTGAAGAACACAAACGCCATCTTCGCATGGGGCAGTATAGCAAGTCAGCTATCGTCTAGCATGTGTACAACCATGGCCACAGGGTTGATTTCAACAATGTTTCGATACTGGCTAGGACCTCATACTTTTGGGATTCCATGGTCAAAGAAGCGATTGAAATTCGATTTGCTGATACCTACAACAGAGATAGTGGGCTATGTCTTAACGAGGCATGGAAACCAGCCTTGGCAACTCTACGCAGAGAGTGGCACGCATGTTCAGCAACCGCCATAAACGGCCCAGTACCAACTTCCTCGGCCCGCAAAGAACACCTGTAGCCCCGCCCACTCACTGCTGGGCGCGGGCGTCGGAGAGAGCCATTGGCCTATATAAGGAGGTGCGGCAACCAGACGGCCAGACGACACAGGACGTTCAGCGAGAGTGGACGTTCAGCAGACGCGACCGCAAAACTGCTGGCAAAGCAAGCTTACTCATACAAAAAAGCAAAGTACTACTCTAAAGCAAAGTGTGCAGACATGGAGTAACTTGCCGAGCCACATCAGAAATAAAAGGAGACAGTCACTTCTGTGAAAACAGCGCTGAATCGGCAGCGCAGCGAGCCTGATACGGAGCCGCCGACTTTCTCGCCAGCCGACTACACCAGCCCTGTGATTGGTCGACGCCGGAACCTCCGTCAGAGCTACCCACCGCGCAGTCTGGCATCTGCTCCACAGACGCCAGTCACATGCTCAGGCTGACCTGACGAGCAGACACAGGACACACTCGGACCATCATCATGTCAGCGGCTGTTACAGATGCCGACCTGTCGGCAGTCGATTCAGCAGCTGGTGATGATATCTTCATTGAGGCAAATCGCGAGCGAGATGGACAAGTCTGCCGTTTCGACCTGAAGCGCTTTTCGCCTAGCCTCGACAAGGTGCAGTTCAGGAACTTCCTGCAGAAGAATGATGACTCTTCCTTCACGCTATGGGTTATCAATGCCGGCATGAAATACGGCTGGACCATTCCAGATAACAGCTTGGACTGCAGTTCGGCCCTGGCCGTCCAGGGAGTGGATGATCCAGACGTAAAGCTGATCCACGATGATGCTGCGGCAAAAGGGCTCAAGCGCCCGGATGCCCTAACATCAATTCCATTGGTGCTCGCGGAGGGTTTCTGCTCGAAGAAACTCTTCCGAAAACTAAATGGAAGAAGAAAGAGGCTGCGCAGGAAGCAACAACCAGCGGCAACAGAGGACTGGCAGGTGGCGGGAGGCACAACTGTTGCTTCTACATCCACAACGCTGCAGACTCCTGGAACAGAGGCACCAGGCTTCAAAATCCCGGAGCCTCCAGCGCAAACCAGCCCTCCGAGAAACGACGCTGCGGCTGACCAAGCAGCTCCAGCGTCGCCCACGCCAGAAGAAGAGGAAGAAGAAGAGTCAGCACCAACCACGGAGCAGGGTCCTGTCCAACCCGTGGTGGCGGCTTACGAGGGAAACTGGGGCGGCCTGTATGTACAGCTCCTGCTGGCTACAGAGCTGCCTCTGTTCTGCTGGCCTGTAGAGGGAGGCCTGCAGATCCTGGCCACATGCCCCGCCGACCTGTTGAGGGCCACCAGCCTGCTGAGTGACCAGGGCATCGGCTGCGACATGGTGCAGCCCATCCCGCCGAGCCAGCCGTCGCCTGTGACCGTCTCAGCACTGCCGAGAGAGAAGGCTAGGAAGGCTACCAAGAAGAGGCCTTCCCCGCCCGAACTCCGGCAGTGCTTTAACTGCCAGCTCCATGGTCACGAGGCAAAGGAGTGCAAAAGCCGGCGCAGATGCACCAGATGTGGGGCTGACCATCGTGCCGCCGAATGTACCATAGCCAGGGAAGAGGCTGTCTGCTGCAACTGCGGACTAAATCATGCAGCCTGCTTCTCTGGCTGTGAAAAGAAGAAGCAGCTCAGGGCACAGTATCGCCCAAAAGCTGCCACGGGGCCCAGGAAAGCCCAGCAGGAGACCAGCTCCAGCAAGACACCCCACAGCGACCGACCGACGACAGCGCCCAGGCTCCATAAGCGGGCCGGACCGCGTCGCCAAGACCAGCCCACGACGGCTCCTGGGATCAGTCGGCAGCCGGCCGGCCGCCGTGAAGGTCGACCTGTCGACCGCTGCCACTGCCGTACCGGACCCAGCGACCAGCTAACGGTGGTGGTTACGCTGCTCACGCAGCTGATCATCGCCCTGATGCCACGTCAAGAACATCCAAACATCAGACAACAATAACAACTGACGACTTGACCAAAAGACACTTCCAAAAAAGCAAAGTAGACAGCAGTCATAGGGTTTTACCCTGGTACTGCATCAACAACATGGCGTAAGCCATACCGATGACGCTGTGCTGTGCTGTGCTGGATCTGCTCCACAGATTGGCTGCTGTCCTCTGCACGGAGCATCCTCTCCGTCCCCCACTAGGGAATTATTCCGCTCCAGGGCCCGAATTTCATTCGGATACCCGCGGGCGTGTAGGCCTATCGTGTTTGCTGCCCGAAACCCAGCGGTGTTAACGTAAAGTGGCGCACGATTCCCCGCAGAGGATAGCGGACCAAAGACTACCTTCGACTTGACTGACACGACACAGGAAAATGGCGCCACCTACCCCACCTGACCCCCCACTACTGAAAATTGCAGAGAGTCCGAATCTGCAGAACAGTCAGACACTGACGAAGAAGTATCCTTCGGAAGTATTCAGACCCTCCTCGTCAAAAATATTCCGTCAGGGCTCACACAAAAAGACATATACTCAGAACTCAAAAGACTCCGCTCCTCAACCATCAACTCCATAGTGAACATGTTCCTTACCAAAAACAAAGATCTAATTGTTAAGACAACAAGACCCGACCTTATGGACATTATACCAATGTTTTTCGACTCTGCTTTTGGGAGAAAGGTATCAGTGATACAACTTAAAGACAGAAACAAAACTTCCCCCCCACCCCTATCCCCAAGACAACCTGCCTTTAGCGTGGTTGCAAAAGGAGTTGACTATGACATCTCCTCCGAAGATGTGTTGGACCAAATGAAAGAATCAGGACTGAAACCCTTTAAAGCTTGGAGAATTTCGTCAAAAGCCCTCCAAAAAGAAACTAAACTCTTCAAGATACTAACGCACGACCAAGACACACTTGATAGACTGCACAGAGATGGACTACGACTCTTTGGCAAGTTACATCGTGTTGAAGAATCCAAACCCCCCCCTCCAATGCCAGGTCAGTGCACGAAGTGCCATTCGTACAACCATACTTCCGAGGAGTGCAAGCAAATTAGGAAGTGACCACACTGTGGAGAACCCCACCACCTAAACAAATGCAAAGTCACTACCCAGCACCCAGTATGTAGCAACTGTGGGGGAGACCATTCAGGTCTTTCCTTCAAATGTCCAATGCGGCAAAAGGAGGTCAAAGACAACATGCCTGTTCAAATGCTTGTGTCAACAGATGAGCCCACACCAGCACCTGTACAAAGTGAGGACATATATGAACAACACCACTCACAGGACAATTACATCAGGTCAATAACAACCATTCTACTAAACCTCTTTCATGACAAGAGAAAGGATGTGGAAGCACTACTTAAAGGGTGTTCAGACAATTCTATCAAAGGGACGTTAAAATCAACCAAACAGGTCACAAAATCTCTGTCACGATTAACAAATGGCAAAAATGGCCTTCCATTTAAATTTAATTTTAAATTGCCCATACACAACAGACAAACTAGACCTAACGCAAAAAACCAAGGGCACAAAAGACAATAAAAATGGCTGACACACCGAAAAATAACCTTCTATTTGTAAACGCAGCAGGCATTAGACGACGAAAGACATTACTGAAGCGCTGCATCCGGAAGCACAACATACATATTTTAGGGGTAGCTGAGACGTGGACAAAGACAGATGACGAAGCAAAACTCAGTGAATTCTCCACTTTTGCGAAACATAGACAAGACGGGGGAGGAGGGGTGGCGCTATACATGAGGAAAGACATACCGGCTAGGCAAGCCCCCCTCCCCCTCCAATACGAAAACACCGAAGCGGTGATGGTAATCATCGCAAAAGACAGAGACTATGACTTACTGGTGGTCTGCATGTACAATCCGCCACGAAACAACCTCCCAACAAACTTCTTGCGCTATATCACTACCTTCCAAAACTTCATTATAATGGCTGACCTAAACGCCAGACATACGCTACTAGACGACACACAGGACAATGCAAAAGGACAAACACTGTTTCAACTACTGATCACGGAAAACCATATGCAGACTGCCCACAGGAGGACCGACTTACATGGGACACCAAGGATGCTCGACGCCCGATCACGTTCTATACAGCAACAGCCTCACTGACAAAATACTTTTTGAAAAACTAGACGACAGCATTACCAGCGACCATATACCGATCATATTTACCACGACAGCAGCCCCTGGCCCTCGTGCTCCACCTCAAGACAGAACTGTCCGGCTTTATAACAAAGCAGACTGGACAAAATACAAAGATATCATATCTAGAGGCCTAATGACTCCACTAACAATCACAGACGACCAAGACATGGAATATACAAGCAATCTCTTAGAAGAGACAATCCAGAGAGCCATAGACCAATCCATCCCCACGAAGACAATCAAAAACTGGAGACCAACCATTCCTGACGAAGCACTCACCTTAATAAAACAAAAAAGGCGCATATACAGAGAAATTAAAAGAACTGGCAACAACGACCTTAGACCAATCTGGAACAGACTGAACAACCAAGTAAGACAAATTATCTCTGCACACAGACAGACAGAATGGGACAATACATGCAGACAACTAAGCTACAAAGAAGGACGCAAATTCTGGAACAAATTCAAAACACTGACAGGACAAATACAACCAAGACAAAACACTCTGATAATAGACCACACACCCACGACAGACGATAGACTGAAGGCCGAGGCCTTCAAACGCACCTTGCAAAATGTTCATGCTTTCCCGGAGGACGAGCTATTTGACGAAGACTTTAGACAGGAGGTGGAAGCACAACTGCCAATAGCTCTAAACTCCATAACAGTTCCTACTGAAAGCGACATAGACTTAACCAAACCCATTACAGAAACTGAAGTACTGACAGCTATCTGCACGGGACGAAACTCCGCTCCAGGCCCAGACGGAATAACCAGAATGAACCTAAGAAAAAGCCCCATTGAAAGGATAACACACATACTGACGTTACTCTTCAACTACTGCTTAGACAAAGAGACAGTTCCTAACTCCTGGACAAAGACCAAAATAATAATGATCCCAAAACCTGGCAAAGCGACTACAGACCCTAACTCATACCGACCTATATCACTTCAGAACGTGACCGGAAAAACTTTTGACAGAATAATTACTGACAGACTAACAAAATACATGGAAGGCAAAGGTTTGATCCCCACAATGCAATCTGGATTCAGGCGACATCACTCGACAAATGACCCACTACTAAGACTTACTGCGCACGTTACAAACAGCATAAACAGAGGACACTGCACGCTTGCGGTGTTCCTTGACATTGAACGTGCGTTTGACTAAATTTGGCATGACGGACTACTTTTCAAACTACTCAAAATGGGCATCACAAACAAGCTGATTCGTCTCACAAAAACGCAACTTGACAAAAGACAATGCTCCGTACACTGCAATGTCGCTACGTCAGACATATTCACGCCGGAAGCTGGAGTGGCGCAGGGAGGGATCCCCTCCACCCTGCAGTTCATATCATATACATCAGACACGCCAGCAGCTGACAAACAAGACGAGGACGTACAAACCTATGCAGATGACACTGCATACTGGTGCTCTGCCCCAAGCACAAAAACTGCAAACAGCCGCGCCTCTAAATACCTGGACAAACTACAAAATTGGATGAGGAAGTGGAGGATCAAACCAAATCCGACAAAAACTCAGACAATACTTTTCAGACATAGAAATCTGACACAAAAACGTAAGCTGACGCACAATGACATCCAACTAACCATCTGGCGACAGAGACTGAGACTAACAAACTCCGCAAAGTTCCTTGGTGGCCACCTTCACAAGTACCTAAACTGGGAGACGCACATTCAACAGACATTAAATAGGATTCGCAAAAGACAAATTCTAATAAGACTCATACAAGGACGATGGCATGGATGCAGCAATAAGACGGCGATACATACCTACAAGACTTTCATAAGACCTGTCATAGAATATGCAGCAATACCTCTGGCAGGAATGACAAAAAACACAGCAAATAGACTTTACGCGACTGAAGACTTCTAAGGAGTATACTCAAGGTCCACTACCGGACTCCATCAGACTTAGTATACGAACTTGCAAACATCACACCGCTCCAGACGAGACTTGCATTACTAAGGGCGAAATACGGACGCAGAATAAAGCAACACAGAGACGACATGAAAGACATAATAACCAAGAAACCAAGGACGACAGCAAAACCGAGACACAAGTACATATACCCACAGAGAATAATTGCCCTAAATCTACAGAAGACCTTTCCAGACTGATGAAACAGAAAACGAACTGACGCATGACGAGCAACTTCCACAACATCTTGACGAAAGACCTCAACCATAAATCTGAAACTAAAATACATATATGTATATATGTGAATATATATATATATATATACAGAGCTGTCTGACACCCAATAGTAAGACACAATACACATCACCTGGAGAACACGGGAAATTGTAAATATGAAATGATTGTAAATAAGAAATATGTAAATGTAAATAAGAAATATGAAAAACAAGTACTGCTCATGTAGTAGGTAGTAATAAGTAAGTAGTTTGTAAATAAGTAAACCCTAAACTAAGTAGAAATAAGAACCTGTAAATATAGAATAAGGAACATACACTAAAATAAGTCAAAATAAGAACCTGTAAATATAGATTAAGGAAAATTGTAAAATGAGGAAAATAAATGCGAAAATAAAATATATGTAAACACCCAGTGGCCAAAAAGAGCTTGCGCTCTACAGTGGCCCGCCCCTGACCCTCAGTCAGGGGAATGAAAGATATAAAAAAAATAAATTAAAAAAAATAAATAAATAATAAAAAAAAACCCAGACATAATCATTCGAGTTGGGAGAGCCGCAGCGGAAGGGTCGCTGCCGTGCTTTCAACTCGCGATAAAGATTGGAAGGAGCTGTCTTCGATTGCCGCAGCCTGTAGATCGTCCCTGCCTTTTGTTGGCTGGGCTACGTCCACGGCGATCTACGCGACGCACCTTACAACCTCCCCCCTCCCATCCTTGGCACTGCGCGGTTTATCTTAAAGCAAAGTCGTCACCCGCGCAGTGTTTTCCTTCGCCACCAGTAAACTTATTTCGCTTTCTCTTCTTTCTGTGGTTGGGGAGTAGCCCCACCTAGCGGTAGTGTTAGGGTATTTGGACGTCAGAGCCCCGTTCACGTCGGATCAGCTCGCGCGTCCAGAGGCAGGCCCGCTCTTACCTTGCTTTACTATCTCTTTTTCCTATACTTGATTACTGACTGACTGACTATTTGACTGACATGGGGAGAAAAGGAAGAAAGAAAAAGGACCCTCCAGAGTAGTCCGCCCCCGCCAGCAGTGTACCAAACAAGCCGTTAGCCGTAGCTAACGACTTAGAAACAAATTCCGCTCAACAGGGTCCACCCGAGCCCGCCAAAACTCCACGTTCTGGATACGAACGCGTATCCCCGACATCACCTGCTGAACCACAATGCCACAGCACCCCTAAATCTGCTGAACCCGCTAAAAAACAATATCTCTCCGTCGAGGAAAATGTGCTACTTATCTCTGGAGGTAGCAACAATCAGACAAACCACATTAAAATACATATTTTAATAAAGCAACATAATCTACAAATAGAAATACCCAAATGCAACTATCTGGTCGCGGACAGGGCCCTCTGCCTTCGCTTCAAAACAGAAAGTGACAGGATAGCCTTTCAAAACAGTATAGATCCCCAAAGTTTTGGAGTTTCTTCCAAGTATCAAATAGCAAAAGCCACTAAATTCACAGTAGCCGAAAAAAACCCCGGCACAAACCAGCCTCAGTCCCTGACCTGCGTGGTACGCAGAATTCACCCCACCATTGAGGAACCAGACATCCTCGAGGTGCTAAAAGACTCGGGAGTGACCCAAGTATATAGGATCAGCGGCGCCGGTGGCCCACGTGACCTTGTCCGACTGGTGTGGCGCGATGAAGCTGCCTACCAGCGGACAATGGAAGCGGGGGTCATTAGCATCTCCGTACGCCAGTACAAGGTAGAACCCTCAACCCCCCGCCCCCGTGAAGTGCCCTGCAGAAACTGCCAACAATACGGGCACCAACAAAAAACAATGCACCAGCGCATCCATATGCTTCGGTGCGGCAAAAACAATAAGTCCCTCGCGTGTCCACATTTAGGTTTTTCAATAAATGAAAATAATAAATATTGCGCCACATGCGACGGGCGGGACCATTACACCGGGCAGATGCGCTGTCCGCACTACCCCAAAGAAGTGCCGGCACTTCCGAAACCCACAACCCCACAACAATCACTGCCTGTTTTCAGTGAAACGCGAGAGTTGCCGGCACTCCTCCCACGCTCACAACAATGGGGAAACTATTCCTCAGCCACCACAGGCCAAAAAAATCCCAACCCGGTTGTTAGTACAGCCCCCCCTCCCCCCCCGCCACAAAGCCAAAACGAGCAGCGCATCGCGCGACTCGCTACAGCCGACAATACCGCCAAACAAAGCGACGCAGAAGCAAAATCGCGTCAGTACGAGCAGCGCATAGCGCGACTCGAAAAGGCGGTTGATTCCCTAACTTCAAAAATTGAAGAGCTGCAAAATATAATAAGGGAACATTTCAGCCACACATCCAGCCAGACACAATCACGCACGTCGTCATCCTCATTGCAAGATGAAACAGAAGCACAGCAAGAAGCACAACAGGAGACAGCATCGAACACAGGTGAAGCCTTCACTGTCCCGCAGTTCTCGGCAACGAGCGACGCGCCCATCACAACTGACACGAGCGGGGACACCGACACAGACAGCGATGGCTAATCCTCAGGGGACAGCACCTCTCATTCTAGTGCACGTCAATATTCGGTCGGTTCGCAACAAGCGGGCAGAGCTAGAGAAGATGGCCGCCGAGGAGCAAGCGGATATCATCTGCCTGAACGAAACCAGACTCTCGCCGGACAACAGACTATCCGCCTTTGGATACAAAATATTGTGGCGCGACGGGGACCGGGGATTGGGCGGTGTTGCCATCCTATACAAATCCTGCCTCCCTGTTGTTGAGGTGAGTGACCCGGCGCTCGACCAGTATCAGTGCGCTGCAGTACAGTTACAGGTCGGCCGCCGACGCCTCACTATATGCAGCATCTATGCCCCGCAGTCCGCTCCCTTCCCTACAGACCTCCTGCTGCACATCAACCGCCAGTACGAACATCCTATTATCCTCTCCGACCTCAATGCACACCACCCGGTCCTCGGGGACCGCACGACATCAAGGCGGGGCAGACAGCTAGTGGCGGCTCTTACCACCACAGGCCTATGCAACGTCCAGGTTGATGGGTACACGCGCATTGCACCCAGGCAGGGAGCAGTGCACGCGACTATCCCCGACAAAGTCCTCACCACCCGCCCGCTCGCCAGATGCGTGACCCGCTGCGAGACCGTCCCCGACCTTGGCTCGGACCACCTGCCTGTCGTTAGGGGGCATCATAAATTACGTGAGGTCAAATGGGGGAGGGGGGTGTCCGGCGAAATCTCACCAAATCTCACCCGGGGGGGGGGGTCTACGGAAATCTCACGTGAGGTTTTGAATTTTTTTTCACATAGTAGAGCTAAACAAAAAAAAGTTACAAATTGCGCGAAAAGCGATTTTAGGGAGGAATTTCGTCAAAAAAACGGATTTTGAAGGGTGAGACCTAAAAAAATGGGGGTGTTCTCACGGACCAGATCTCACCAGAGGGGGGGGGGTCCGGCCATATCTCACGAAATCTCACCAGAGGGGAGGGGGGGGTCCGGATATCCGGAAAAACACCTCACGTAATTTATGGATGCCCCCTTACGCGCTGGGCGCTGACGCCGGCCGTCGCGCGAGCGGAGGCCGCGGTGCGACCGCGCGTCAACAGGTGGTGCGATGCCGACTGGGACGAATACCAGCGTGTCATCCAACGAGAACTTCCGCCGCTATTAGCGATGCCCCTTCAAACGACCACCGATATTGACGTGTATAATGATGTGCTGGAGGCCGCAGTACACGCAGCCATTGAGGCTGCGGTACCGAGTGCACCGCTACCCCGCCGCGCCCCAGACTCACTGCCACCAAACATCATAGCGGCCATCCGAGACAAGCGAGCGCTGCACCGGACATGGACGCAAACACGTGACCCGGGCGACCGCAACCTCTACAACCGCCAAGCCCGCCGGGTCAAGGACCTAATAGCTACGCACAGGGAAAACAAGTGGACCACCTACTGTAGCCAGCTCGACGAGCAGCGACAAGGCGACCCACGAAGCTTCTGGAGAGCAGTGGGAAGGTTGACCGGCCACTCCCGAATTAACGCATACCCTTTCTGCAATGGGGACCAAATCCTAACCTCCCAAGCTGACAAATGTGAGCTGCTACGCAGACACCTGTCAGGCATCCATCAGCCTCCTGACTCCCCCCGTTTCGACCCCGACTTCAAAATTGAAACTGAAAACTTGTTGCTCTACAACTACCACCTCACCCACCCTCTCCCTATCGCAATAGCCCCAGACAACACCAACGCTCTAACAGCCGAAATATCCGAGCATGAAATAGCCAGGCACACCAAAAGACTCCGCAACACAGCACCAGGACCCAACAATATCCCCAACCTTGCCCTCAAGCACGTGCCACCAGTATATCACCAGCATCTGGCCAGGCTGTTTAATGCCAGCTACACCATTGGCTACCTGCCCCGTAACTGGAAGCAGGCCCATGTATTACTTTTCCCGAAACCCGGGAAAAACCAAACTAACCCCGATAACTACAGGCCGATCAGTCTGACCTCTTGCTACTCCAAGCTCATGGAGCGCATCATAGTCAGCCGTCTCCACTGCCATCTCAACAACCACGGCCTGCTGCCACCTGAAGAAGCCGGCTTCAGACCCGGCCACTCCATCCTGGACCAGCTGCTACGCGTCGCTACCGTCGCCCAGTCAGCACTCGCCACCAACCGCTCAACGGCCATGGCCTTTATGGACGTGAAGCGTGCTTTTGACACCGTCTGGCTGGATGAACTAAGACGAAAAATAATTGAACTCAATTTACCAAACAGGCTTGTAGATGGCTTAACAATTTCCTACAGGACCGCAGCGCTAGAATCAAGATAGGGAATTCCCTCTCATATCCCTTTGACATTAAGGCAGGAGTACCCCAAGGATCAGCCCTCTCCCCACTACTTTATATCATATATGTGCGTGATACTCCGCGACCAGACGCGCCCAATGCCGGGCTCGGGTTGTTCGCGGATGACACATCATACTGGGCCACACACACACACGATATAATGCCGCCATTGCAGCACTACAGAGATCGATCACTGAATTCGAAAGGTGGTGCTGCAAATGGCGCATTACACTAAACGCAGACAAGACACAACTCATAGTCTTCAAAAAGCAGCAACTGCCGGAGCGGAAATTGCGCGAACAACGCTTTTTCGTCGCCGACAGACAAGTTAATTTTGGACGCACAGCCAAATATCTCGGCGTTACACTGGATCACAAACTGGCATACATTGCCCAGTATGACAAATTAATTAGCGAAACCAACAGAAGACTTTCTACATTGCGCCTGCTCCGAGGACTCCGGACTGGCTGCAACCGAAACACACTCCTTATACTATACAAAACACTTATCCGCACATACATCACATACAGCCATCCCTTCCTATTCCATCCTCCTAAGACAAGACGCAAGAAACTAGACATCCTGGAAAGGAAAGCATTACGAACAGCGCTATGGACACATCACATGTTCCTCACCAACGCCGAAACATACCGAGCGGGGGGCATCGTCCCGCTGTTCGAGCATGCAGAGGAAATCGGCCGCCAATACATGCTGCGGGCAGCGGGGCGACCTGCCGCCCGCCCACTACTAGACCAAATTCCGCACTTACAGACCCTCCCCAATCCCGAGACTATCACCCTCCTCCGGCTGCACCAAACCTTAACAACATGACTCAGTCACGGTCAACGCCCGCGGCCGCGCCCGCCACGCCGCTAGGGGCGTGGCGGGCGCGGCCGCAGCCAAACAAACACACACACAACAGCAGACACGGTCGCCTGCTGCCAGGGTAACGGGTTTCTGCCCGGTGAGCCGACACCGTTCTCCCGTTTCTCACGGAGCATTTAGCCCCGCACTCCTCGCAAAAGAAGAACCTTTTCTTACTTCCGACCAATCTTCTAAGACGCCTTACTGCCTATGAGGGCCAGGACTA
This sequence comes from Vandiemenella viatica, assembly GCA_031002005.1. Lineage (NCBI taxonomy): Eukaryota > Metazoa > Arthropoda > Insecta > Orthoptera > Morabidae > Vandiemenella > Vandiemenella viatica. Next base: position 387,224,283 of record CM061921.1, read on the forward strand.
CACAGACATATGACCAATAATGTAAACTCACAAGACCAACAATGTAAACAGACAATAGCTTGACTCAGACATTAAATGGTGGCAATCTTCCCTAACAACTACCCCTCCTACTTATAGGGTACCTATGTTCGCTTGGGGCCGGCACGGCGGGAGGGGGCGCCGGGTGGCCTGCTTGGGGGTCTCTGGCTGTGTCACGCGGTCCCCTGGCCTACGCCAAATTCGCCGCGACTGGTCTTTGGAATTTAGAACCCGTAAATCATAACAGGCACGCCAAATACCTAATAAAACAGGGTGTAGAGGCGCAAATGACGCCTAAAGCGCCCAGCGTCGTTGTGGGCATGCCCGCAACGCCGCGAACCTCCGATCATCATCATCATCAGACATAACAGGACAGTACTCCCGCCCCTCACACCCATTAACCGTTAATAATCTCACCTCCTCCGACGACGACGAAAAAGCCGCCATGTTTGCCGAGACCCTGCAGGAAATCTACTCATTGCGCACGGACGCACTTTTCGATGAAACCTTCAGACAGACTGTAGACTCCTCCATTCCTTCACTTCTTGACTCTCCCTCTGCACCCACGGACCTCCAAGCCGAACTAATAGACGAAATCACTGAGGAGGAAATAGAAACCTCAATCCTTTCGGGTCGGAACTCCACACCTGGACACGACAAAATCACTCGATTTCTCCTACGCTCCTCCCCCCGCCACGTCATGCTACCTCTCTTCTATCTCCTTTTCAATGCCATTCTCCTCCTCTCACACTTCCCATCCTCTTGGAAGCGAGCAGAGGTCGTCATGATCCCCAAGCCAAACAAACCCGCCAACGACCCCCTCTCCTATAGGCCCATTTCACTGCTACCCGTCATAGGGAAAACATTTGAAAAAATTATACAACTCCGCCTCCAAAAATTTGCCAGCGCCTTAAACATCATTCCCTCCATCCAATCCGGCTTCCGCCCTCACCACTCCACCACAGACCCATTACTCCGTCTCACTTCATCCATCACAAAATCATTCAACTCCGGCGCCTGCACCCTAGCCATATTTTTTGACATCAACAGGGCCTTTGATACTGTGTGGCATAATGGAATACTATATAAACTACACTCTTTTGGCATCCCTCCCCGCTTTCTAAAACTAATTCAAAATTTCTTACGTAACCGCACTTGCTATGTTAAGGTAGGGGACTCCCTCTCCCCTCCCTTCTCCCCCCAAGCAGGTGTACCCCAAGGCTCAGTCCTCTCCCCCTTGCTATACAACCTATACACCGCCGACATCCCCATCCCCAGTCCCCTTGCCGGCTTCCTCGCCCTCTATGCGGACGATATTGCCTACTGGCTGTCGTACCACACAACCACAACTATCAACTCCCGTGCCAAAAAATTCCTCCTCATCCTACAATCCTACCTACAAAAGTGGCGCATCCGGCCGAACCCCACAAAAACACAGGCAGTGCTCTTCCAACACAAACACAAAACCGCTACCCCTTGCCAAGACAAAAATCACATACAGATCCAAATTTGGAACACGCCCATCAATTTCTCCCCCAGCGCTAAATACCTTGGTGTCCACCTCGATCGCACCCTCAATTTCGGCCAACACATTACACACCTCAAACAAAAACTCTTATCCCGTCTAAATTTAATAAAAGTCCTTCGCCCAAAACTGCCCATCAGCGCTCTGATCCACACCTACAAAATGTTCATGTGTCCCTTGATGGAATATGCTGCCCCTATTACCTCCATTATCTCCCCCTCTTCATTTCAGAAAATTGCATCCATAGAGCGCCGCCTCCTACGAACCATAATGCGTCTTCCTCCACAAACCCCCTCTAATGACGTCTACCTACTCGCTAGAATTCCACCCCTTCAAAATCGACTCTTTAAGCTCAGAACAAATTATGCAAAAAATCTTCTCCTCCACCGACCTGATCTTTTCCACCTGACCACAGAGAAATTGCAACAACATAGACACCCGAAGATTAAATATATATACCCCCCGCACATACTTGCCATGACCCTCTCTACGGATGAATCAATAGACCCAGAAACGCGGGAATTACTGTCAACTATCAATGCAATACCTCCCCTTGCACATCTCCTCCCTATTCCCAATGCCGCCGCTCAATAATACTAAAAAGAAAAAAAACAGAGAGCCATACCCACATACCCCCCCCTTTTTCCCTAACATCCCAAACAATAACACATCATACTTATGAAATATTCATTATCCCATTTGGCAATGTACATCCATCACATCACCATAAAAACTAGGATATAAGTCTACTGTTAGCATTAAGTAATCACCATTTATAAAACTATGTACCATTTACCATAAATTCATTAACTCATCTATCTACAACCTATCATTCCTGTATCCATCTTTGTAATATAATTTATCTTAAGAATCCTTGTAAAAAATTTATGTCATGTTACTATGTGAAATTAAATAAAGCATTGTAAATATATGTAAACCCATTGGCTGAAAAGGGCCCTTCCGGCCCTACAACAGCCCGCCTCCTGGGCTTCACCTGGGAGGAATGGAAAAAAAAGACATTAAAGATTCGAGTTGGGAGCGGCGCAGCGGACGGATCGCTACTCCTCTCTCAGCTCGCGATAAAGAAAGGAAGACGGTTACTTGGTGTTTTGGAGCCATCGTTGCCTGCAGACCGGCCTTGCCTGCTGTGTGCGCTGCTGCGTCTGTGGCGGCACACACAGCACAGCACAGCGTCATCGGTATGGCTTACGCCATTTTGTTTGATGCAGTACCAGGGAACACCCTACGACTGCTGTCTGGATTGCTTTTTTTGTACTGTCTTTTTGTCCAAATCTTCAGTTGTTACGGTTGTCTGTATTTGTCTTGAGTGGCATAAGGGCGGTGATCAGCTGCGTGAGCAACGTAACCACCACCGTGAGCTGATCGCTGGGTCCGGTACCGGCAGCGGCAGTGGTCGGCAGGTCGACCTTCTCGGCGGCGTGGTGGCTGCCGACTGGACCCAGGCCATTGACATATTCATCCAGGTTCCATCTTTCCCGGAGTGGGAGGAAGTTCTTACAGCGGTACTGTATCTCCTTCCATTTCATACTGGTTATCATAATCGGTGTGGCTTTGGTGGATTGTCATTCCGGGTTCTCGTTATCGTGTTAGGTGGACGGGCCACCTAATGTTGTCATTAATTCTTGCAGTGCTGCCAAGTTGCTCTATCAGCGGGTTAGCTGATTGGGAGCAATTTTTGTAGAATTGCCTAGCTAATTTGGCAAATCTTATTTTTAGTGGCTCGAGACCGCTGATTTCGTGAAGGGCGGCGGACGGCGTACCCCTTGGTAGCTTGAATGCAAAACGAATTGCTCTATTTTGTATAGTCTGGATTCGGTCAATGTGGTTGGAGGCGGCATTGCCCCAAACCACTGCAGCATAATCTAGAACTGGTCGCACTAGAGCAGTGTACAGCCTGATGGCCTGATTAGGCTTGAGTGTCGACGATGGGTTTAGGACAGAATATAGAGATTTCATCCTGCCCTCCGCTTTTGCTCTCAATTTGGTTACATGTTGCTTCCATGTTAGTCTTCTGTCGAGTGTGACTCCAAGATAAGTGGCAGTTTGCGTCCATGGAATGGGCTCATCAAAGAGTGTGATTGGCGGTAGTTGAGGGACCTTCCGTCTAGTGATAAAAACCGCTTGACTCTTTCCTGCGTTAAATGCCAGTCGCCATCTTTTGGCCCAGTTTTCAATGTTTTTGCAAGCTCTTTGTAGCGATGCTCTAGCTATATTCGGTCTCATGCTCCTGGTAAACTGGGCCGTGTCATCCGCGTAGAGCGCAGTATGGACTCGGTCAGTTCTTGGCAAGTCAGAAGTGTACAAGTTATACAGTACTGGGCCAATTACTGACCCTTGTGGGACTCCGGCCTCTATTGCTCTTGCAGAAGAAAGGGCGTCTTCAAGGAGTACCCTAAAGGTCCTGTTTGAGAGGTAGCTCTTCAGTAGTCTCACATGCGACAGGGGGAAACCTAAAACTAACAGCTTGTAGAGAAGCCCCTGATGCCAAACAGAGTCAAAGGCTCTACTAACGTCTAAAAGTACGGCCCCGAAGAATTCTTTCTTCTCAATTGCACTGAATGCATGTTCCACTAGACGTAGTAATTGCTGTGAAGTTGCATGCTGTTTTCTGAAGCCGAATTGTTCATTCGGTAACAGATGGTCCTGGTCTATGTGTCGGCTGAGTCTTTTTAAGTATAATCGTTCGAAAATTTTTGACATTGTTGGTAACAAGCTGATTGGCCTATATGATTTTGGAGATCTCCTGTCCTTGCCTGGTTTAGGTATCGCCACAATGTCAGCCTGCTTCCAAGAGTCAGGAAATTCGCCAGTGGTAAGTATCCGGTTGAATACTGCGGTAAGGTACTGAATTGCCTGGTCAGGTAGCTGTTTCAGTAGGGTGGCTCCTATGCCATCATGACCCGTTGCTTTGTTAGGATTACATTGTCGAATCATGTTGGATACTTCTTCGCTAGTTATTGGTTCAATTTCTTCATCTTCAGGGATGACAGTGTTGAGGAAACGTTGAAGTCGTTCCTCCACTAGCTGGATATGTTGAGCATCTAGATGTTCATTGACTGGCCTGAAGTTCCCCTGAAAAACCTCCGCTAGGGCTTCCGCTTTCTCTATGGGGTCAGAAATGACGTTGTTGCCAACATATAGGGGAGGCAATTTAGCCGTTCGTCGGAGGATCCTGCGGGTGAGTTTCCAGGCAGAGCCGTCTTCGATATTGATTGTTGCCAGGAGACTAGCCCATTCACGATTCCGATGCTGTTGGACATCAGCTTTTATTTGCCTTTGCATCCTGTTGATGAGACGTTTAGTTGCAGGATTTCGGGTGATCTGCCATTCTCTTGTGAGGTTGTTTTTTATTGTTATGACCTCTCTTATGCATGGTGGGAGTTGCTTGGAGCGGCCCTGATGGTTTGTCCGGATGGGCGGAGTAGCGGAGTCTGCTGCCTCATTGATCCAGCGGGATAGGTTTTTAATTGCCGTGCTGGGATCAGAGTTTTCAGGTGGAGTGACATTTCGAAGTTGTTGTAAGATACTGTTTTTGTAGTTATCCCAGTTAATGTGGGAGAGGTTTCTGTGACGTCTACTACAGTGTGCAGCTCCCTCAGCTAAGTAGAAAATAACTGGGAGATGGTCCGACGAGAGCGCTGTCTTGGTAGAGATGGCAATGGTGTGTTTTAGATCTTTGGTGATCGCAATATCAAGGACATCTGGAAGTCGCCCAGCTGGAAAAATTGTTGGTTCAGTAGGCCCCCAGACTACTCCATCATTAGCTAGGACTGCACGGAGAAGTTGTTTGCCTGCCGTATTTGTTATGCGCGAATGCCAATCATGGTGTTTTGCGTTAAAGTCGCCCGCAATGAAGACGTATCCACGAAGGCGGAGTAGTTTAGCAATATCATCTTCGTTAACTCTGCCTTTTGGACGACGATAGGCAGCAATAAAGAGCAGGCGGCCCCTGGTTGTTTCAGCAGACACTGCTGTGGCTTCTAAGCTGGTGAGCTGTGGAAGAGCAACCTCGTGGTGTTTAATTGAGGAGCGAATGTAAATGGCAGTACCTCCACCTGCTGTTTGGCGGTCGTTGCGGTAGCAATTGTAGTTGGGGGCAGCCGCACGCACTCCCGGCTTTAGGTGAGTTTCATTAACGAGACACACGTCAATTTGTTCGTCACGCAGAAATTCGACGAACTCCCCCATTTGCCGCCAAATGCCATTGGCATTCCATTCACATATGGTCAGCTCATGAATCTTACTGGCCATGTTGTTCGATTGATATAACTTTTTGTTGTGCGGCCTCGACCGCTGACTGCACTGCAGCTGATATTTGCTGCGGAAGGTCTTTGAGTTTTATTAGTTCTGTTATTAGGGTAGTAACAGTTGCAACCATGGACTGTACCATTTGTAACAGGACGGAAATTTCATTATTTTCAAGGCGTTCTGATCTACCCATCTGGAGATCATTGGTCGCGTTGCGATTTTCATCTTTTGCTGGAGGTATATTCCTCCCTCGACGGCTGTTATTCGGTCGGCTAGGTGTTTCCTTCGTCAGGGCCATTGTGTAGGTTTGTTCTGGTTGGCTGTTGTTAGTATTTTCTAGTGTAGCTTCAGCAGTTTGGTTTTCCTGCGTTGGGAGTGCCGGAAATTCGTCCTGAGTCAGCTGTTTTTGTTGTTGTTGGCGCTTCTTTTTCATTAAGGCTGCGTAGGCAGCGTTGTTGATCTTCTGCCTTTCATTGAAGCGGGAGAAAGCCGGACACTTTCTGTAACTGGCAACATGTTCACCGTTACAGTTTGCGCACTTGGGAGGTACTTCACCCTTGACAGTGGGGCAGTCCCTGGTAGGGTGCTCACCGGCACACTTGACGCATTTGTAAGGCATGGAGCAGTGCCTAGCAACATGCCCTACTGCTTGACATCTATAGCACTGAGGTGGGCCCCGTGAGGTGCGTAAGTTTTCAGTGGTGATTCTGACTGAGCAGAGAGAGGTCATCTGGTAGATTTTTCTGTTCTCCACAGTATCCGTTAATACAACAAGGAAAAGAGGTATCTCTTGATGTGTTTTTGGTGACTTCAGGCGGGCCACAGTCCTGGGAACTATGTCAATGTCTTCAAGTTCTTCCTTGACGTGTTCTGGAAGCATATTAAAAGGTAGCCCTCTTATGACTACCTTCAGCAGTTTTTCCGGTATTGTCGGGAAAGAGTAGAAGGGCAGTTCATGTTTAGAGAGGTAATCAGTGACAGCAATGTAATCTGCCGTGGTTCTTGTCATAACCTTGTATAATTCACGGCCAGATGGTTTAACCTCATGACCTGCTTTACAGAGCTTTCTAAGCAAGATATCTAGAGACTTGAAATCTTCTCTGTAAGTCATAACAATGGGTGCTGGCTTGGGTTCATTGGGTGCTTTAGGAGCTGCAGTTTCTTCTTCTGCTGCAAGCTGTTCATATCTATTACTGGTAGCTATATTTGTCAGATTCTCCTTGCTGGTTCCAGCTAAAGTGAGCCTCGCTGCCGGCGCGGTGTGGCGGGGTTGTTGGATATATCCATCCGAATCAATAACTGCAGCTTTTTTGTTTTTCTTCTGGCTCTTCTTAGGTTGGGTTACCGGGGTCACTTTTCTGGTGATGATGTTATAGGCTGCAATGCGTTTCTTCACGTTCGTGACATCCGTTGGCGAACCTAGTGTTCGCTTTCGGGTTCGATCAGGTCCCTCTTCTTCCTCTTGATGCTCAGGAGACAGGTGATGCAATTCATTTGATTCGGCAACTTCCATTATCTCCTCTAGACATTCCTCTTGATGATTCAGCTGGTAGGTGTCGGATTCTCTGTTGAGATCCAGTTCATTTTCCGGTCTATCGACCGAGACGCCGTTGCTGCTCATGATGCTGTGGACATCAATGTTGACGTAGGAAGTACCCACCAACACAACAGGAGTGTTGTTCTGATCCTTGGTTGCCACCGTAAGGTATCCGGATCAGAAGCAACCCTAAGCTCTCACCAGGGGGTTCCACTCCCGCAGGAGTGGGCCGTGTGGTGGTAAATCCCTAAGGCCTCGGAATGGGAGGGCAAAGGATCCCCAAGAAGAAGAAGCAAGCCGCTCACTATAATCTCCGCTTCGCAAGCGAGACGGAATTCGCATCAACAAGTAAGAATACTGGTGTACACGAATACCATACAGCAAGCAGTGAGTGAGTGAGTAGTGTAGTGACTGGACCCAGGAGCCGTCGTGGGCTGGTCTTGGCGACGCGGTGCGGGCCGCGTATGGAGCCCGCGCGTTGTCGCTGGTCTGGCGGTGTGGGGCGGCTTGCTGGAGCGTGTCTCCTGCTGGGCACTCCTCGGCGCCGTGGCAGCTTTGGAGCGATGTTTCGCCCTAAGCTGCTTCTTCATTTCACAGCCAGAGAAGCAGGCTGCATGGTTAAGTCCGCAGTTACAGCAAACTGCCTCCTCTCTGGCTGTGGTACATTCAGTCGCATGATGATCAGCCCCACATCTGGTGCATCTGCGCTGGTTTTGGCAGTCCCTCGCCTCGTGCCCATGGAGCTGGCAGTTGAAGCATTGACGGAGCTCGGGAGGAGAGGGCTTCTTCTTGTTGGCCCTCTTAACCCTCGCTCTCGGCTGTGTCTCAACAGCTGCAGGCGCAGGGACCGGTTGGTTCGGCAGGCTGGGCTGCTCCACGGTGCAGCTGACGCCCATGTCGCTCAACATGGCGGCGGCTCTCGTCATGTCCGAGGGGCAAGAGGCTAGGATGGAGATGCCTCCTTCAGCCGGCCAACAGAACAGCGGCAACTCTGTAGCCAGCAGAAGCTGAACATACAGGCTGCCACAGTTCCCGTCATATGGCACCACCAATGGCTGGACTGGTCCCTCCTCAGTGGCTGGTAGTGCCTCCCCTTCCTTCTGGGATGGCGTGGGCGACGTTGGGGTTTCGCGAGGTACCTCCTCGTCTTCCCTGGCGGGGCTGGTTGGCGTGGGAGGCTCAGCAGCTTGGAGGCCAGGTGCCTCCTTCTCCGGCAGCCCCTCTGAGGCGGCGGGAATCTTGCTTCCAGCAATCTGCCAGTCCTCCGTCGCTGTCGTTTGCTGTCTTCTGCGCTGCCGCTTCAGTTTCCCGTTTAGCTTGCGGAAAAACTTTTTCGCGCAGAAGTCCTTGTCGAAGACCAGCGGCATTGATGCTAGGGCCGCCGGGCGCTTTAGTCCTTTGGCCTCAGCATCGTCATGTATGACGCTGACTTCCTCATTGCAGTCCCCACAGATGATCAATAGTCCATAGAAGTCGTCAGTCCTTGCTGGTAAGGACCATCCGTACTTCAGGCCGGCATGAACGACCCAGAGCGACCAGGACGTGAAGTTGTACTTCCGCTGCAGTTCTCTGAAGAGACTTGGTTGCGGGCGTTCAGCTAGATTCTTCAAGTCAACGCGAAAAGCGAACTTGTCGCGATCGCGAAGACCCTCCAAGTAAAGCTCATCGCTCTCTGCTGATTCGTCGACTGCCGTCGAATCAGCATCGCTCGCTGCTGCAGGCCTTGAAGCGCGCTCACCCTCCATCCTGATCGTCCGTGAGGATATGTCCGAAGTGTGAGCGTGAGACGTCTGTGGCGGAAATCGACGCGCCGTACCTTATCCTCCCCCCCCCCCTCCCTATCCTTGGCGCTGCGCGTATTATCTAAAAAGCAAAGTCGTCACCCCCGCAGCGCTATCCTTCGCCACCAGTAAACTTATTTCGCTTTCTCTTCTTTCTGTGGTTGGGGACTAGCCCCACCTAGAGTTAGAGTTAGGGTATTTGGACGTCAGAGCCCCGTTCACGTCGGATCAGCTCGCGCGTCCAGAGGCAGGCCCGTTTCCTTCCTATTCTGTACCATCTTTCTCTTTCTTTCTCTTGACTGACTGACAACAACTGACATGGGAAGAAAGGGGAAAAAGCCTGATGAGAAAATGAAAAACGAGCAGTCTGCCCCCGCCAGGAGCGCCCCCAACAAATCGCTAGACCGGCCTAGTGATCCTCAAACACCCATCCGCAAACAGGGTCTATCCAAGCCCGACACAACCCTCGCCAAAGATATTGAATCAGAAACCTTTTCACCCAGTTCGCCTGGCGTGCCACAGGGAACAAGTACACCAAATTCTATCACCATAGAAAAAATATGTAGCTGAAACCAATGAAGCACTTCTAACAAGCAAAGGCGACGAAAATTCAGTTAACCATGTTAGAGTGCAAGTGCTGCTACAAAAAAAAAAAAAAAACAAGCTCGATATCCCCATGCCTAGGTGTAACTACTTCACTGAAGAGAATGCCCTTTGCCTGAGATTTCAGAAACCTGAGCACAGAGTTAAGTTCCTTGAAATTATAGCCCCTACCGATTTCGGAACGGGCACCACATTCTCCCAGCTAACAGTAACCGACTACATAGCTAACAAGAAACACCCTGCGGGACCCCAGGTCAATGCCAAGACCTGCGTTGTAAAACGTATCCACCCAAATATAGCCCAGGAGGACATCCTCCTGTCCCTTCAAAATAATGGTGTAAAGCAGGTCTTCAGAATAATGATCGGGAAAACAAAATGCAATATGGTCAGGCTCGTCTGGCACGACGAAAAGTCATATGATTTCACAATTAACCAGGGTAAAATAGAAATCGCGGGGAGGAAATATGACGTAGAAGCCTCAACAGAGAGGAAGCGATTTATCCCGTGCAGAAAATGCCAGAAATATAATCACTCTGCTAGCAACTGTAAAAACAAGCCAAAATGTTTTAGATGTGGAAAGGGTAACCTGTCTCATGGCTGCCCACATACCAACCACAACATTGATCTACCATACTGTGCCACATGTAATAGCCGTGATCACTTTACAGTACAAATTCGGTGTCCTCTATACCCTAAGGAAACAATTGACCCCCCTCTCCAACATCAATTGCCACCCTCACCCGGCCAACGGCTGGTTGAGCGAATACCCTTAGATGATGGAAACTTTCCACACCTACCAACAACAAGTGCGATCCCTCAGACTGCACCAATAAGGCAATTGAATGGCTTCTCGACAGCAACCAAGTCAACAATGCAGACTGTAGCACCACCTACCCCAATAATATCTCACCAAACAGCCAGACCGACCGAAGACACAGCAAAAGCTAAGCATGAACTCGAGCAGCGCATAGCGCGACTTGAGGAAAAGGTCGACAAATTAACAAGCATAATCGACCGACTTGCACGGCAAATCAAAGCCATAGCGCCGGACAACCCCGGGCCCGCACAAACACTCAACCAATCACAAGCAGAGATAGCATCTGCCGAACTGACACCGCAAGACGAAAGCACAGGACACCCGCTGGCCAACACTGAAACTACCGAAGTTGCATTCTCTGACAGCGCCGCCTCCAACAATGCCACGGACGACAGCAGCTACATCACTGAATGCAGCGAGACCGTCAGCATCGGGGCATCAGAAACCAGTAATGGCTAATCCCCTTGGGGCAGCACCACTCGCTATCATACATGTCAATATTCGGTCGGTTCGGGACAAGCGCGTAGAGCTCGAGACGCTGGCAGCAGAAGAAGATGCCGATATAATCAGTCTTAACGAGACTCGGCTGACACCCAACGCCAGACTGAGCGCATTTGGCTACAAGACGCTGCGCCGCGACGGCGATCGGGGGTTGGGTGGCGTCGCAATCTTATACAAAAGCACTCTTCCAGCTGTCGAGGTGGTCGACCCGGCTTCCGATCAGTTCCAGGTCGCTGCAGTCCAGGTACAGGCCGGACGCCGGGGGCTTACCATATGCAGCATTTACTCCTCCCCCACCTCCCCCTTCCCAGAAGAGCTCCTTCAACACATAAGCCAGACCTATGAACACCCAATAATTCTTTCCGACCTTAATGCGCGCCATACTGCCCTCGGAGACAGCGCTACGACACGTCGAGGACGACAACTAATAGCCACACTAACAATGACTGGACTGCGTAACGTGCCGGTGCAGGGTTACACCCGTATTGCACCGAGGCGCGACGCCGTACACGCAACCAGCCCCGACAAGATCATCACGACTCCTCCGCTAGCACGCTGCGTTACGCAATGCGCGACTGGCCACGACCTGGGGTCGGACCATCTGCCGGTCATTACCCGCTGGGCACTGTTGCCAGCTGTGGCGCAAGCCGCAGCGGCCGCGCGCCCCACCGTACACAAGTGGCGAGATACTAATTGGGAGGAATACCACCACGTCGTGCTGTCAGAGCTGCCGGCTCTGGGAGCAATACCGCTCGAAACGGCCGCCGATATTGACGTATATAGCGATGTGCTGGAGAGCGCAATACACGCGGCTATCGAGGCCGCTGTGCCGTCCGTACCTTTACCACGCCGAGCCCCAGATCAGCTACCAGCGAACATCATGAACATAATAAGGGAGAAAAGAATTGCACACCGCACATGGGCGAGAACTAACGACGCAGCTGACCGTAATGCCTATAATAGGCTAAGCAGAAGAGCAAAACAACTGATCGCCGAATATAGAGAAGACAAATGGTGAGGGTACTGTGAGAAGCTTGATACACGACGACAACGAGACCCTAAGAGTTTCTGGGGGGCTGTGGGCAGGCTGACCGGCAAATCCTCGCAGGCAACCTATCCGCTCATCAAAGATGAAACATCATAACCACCACTGTTGACAAAAGCGAGCTGTTTCGTCAGCATTTGGCACAAATTCACCAACCACCAAATGCACCCCACTTTGATGCAGAATTCAAAGTCGAAACAGAAAACCTTCTTCAGCAAAACCACCACCTCACCAATCCACTACCCACAACTACAGAATCTGACGACAGCTACCCGCTAACCATGGAAATAACCCCACAAGAAATAGCACGCCACTCCAAGTACCTGAAAAACACAGCTCCTGGACCCAACCAAATTCCAAATTGTGCCCTCAAAAATGCACCACCTCTGCTGTATGAACATCTGGCTAGGCTCTACACGATGGGTTATTTACCCAAATCGTGGAAACTAGCACATATCTTACTCTTCCCGAAACCCGGGAAAGACCAGTCCTGACCCAAACAACTACAGGCCGATCAGCCTGACCTCCAGCTTCTCCAAACTTATGGAGCGCTATTGTCGTCCGCCGCCTCCACGAACACCTCAACGCCCGCAACCTGCTGCCGCCGGAACAATTCGGCTTCCGCCCCGGACACTCCATTACAGACCAGCTGCTGCGGGTGATGACAGTGGCGGAAACTGCTGTAGCCACCGGCAGATCTGTAGCCATGGCTTTTATGGATGAACAAAAGACTTTCGATTCGGTCTGGCTGGATGGACTGCGCCGCAAGCTCATAGAGCTAAACCTCCCACCACAAGCGTGTAGATGAGTAATCAACTTCTTTACCGACCACAGGGGCAAAATCAGGCTTAAACGAGAGCTTTCTGCTCTCTTCGAAATAAAAGCAGGGGTCCCACAGGGCTCGGCGCTCTCCCCGTTACTTTACATTATTTATGCGCGGGATACTCCCCGACCGGTAGGACCCAATGCCGGGCTTGGATTGTTCGCGGATGACACATCATATTGGGCAACACACACACGATATAATATTGCCATTACAGCGCTGCAGCGATCAATCGCAATGTTTGAACGGTGGTGCTGTCAATGGCGTATTACACTAAACGCAGACAAAACACAACTCATAGTATTTAAAAAGCAGCGGCTGCCGGAGCGTAAGCTGCGCGAACAGCGTGTTTACGTCTGCGGCAGACCAGTTACATTCAAAAACACAGCCAATTACCTCGGATTCACTGGATCGCAAACTGACATACATAGCCCACTATGATAAAATAATTAATGAAACTAAAAGACGGCTCTTAACACTGCGCCTGCTCCGTGGACTCAGGACAGGCTGCAATTACAACACAATAATGACACTCTATAAATCATTAATACGTCCATACATAACATACAGCCACCCCTTCCTACTCCACCCACCCAAAACTAGACAAAAAACTCTCAACATTCTTGAACGACGCGCAATACGGACAGCTTACAGACAAACTCCCAGGTCCCTCAACAATGACGCAACCTATCGCTTAGGCGGGACCGCTCTGCTGTTCGAGTATGCCGCGGACCTTGGCCGCCGCTACATGCTCCGGGCGGCGGGGCGGCCTGCATTCCGCCCCTTACTGGACGAACTGCAGCGACAGCTGACGGCTCCCAACCCCCTCCCTACTACTCTCCTCCGGCTACACTACACCACAACATAAACCACCGCGAGCAATGGCCTCAGTATGAGCCATCACAGTGCACACACTGCAACTAACACGGGGTGCAACTGCTGGGGTAGCGGGTTTCTGCCTGGCGGGCCAACGCCTCGATCCTTAAGCTAATAGTTTTTTTACAATAATATTATTAACATCAAATATTAAACATTTCTCACAAGGCATAACTGAATGACCTGGACTTCAACTTCAACTGACGCTAACATGACACATAAGACGAATTAAACAAACTATGGCGGCAGTCCTTCCTCTAAACATCCAACTTCCGATACCCCCCCCCCCTTCACCAATCCCATCCCACCCCAGGATGCGTAGGTGCCTCCAGTAGCCCGGCGTGTGTGGTGGGGGCTTGGCTGCCGAGCGTGGATACAGGGCCCTTGCACTCTTTGCCTAGCCGACCTCGAAACTAAACAATCGCCAAATTATGCAGCAGGACGGAGTGGCAGGAAATGCCAAAAGCGTCCATCATCATCGCGGGCTTGCCCACGATGATGAAAACCTCCAAGTTCAGTTCAGTTCAGTTCAGACATTAAATGAACAGAGGCAGCAAGACCCCAAGAATTTCTGGAGGGCTGTAGGCAGGCTGACAGGCAAATCCTCCCAAACATCCTATCCTCTGCACCAGAATAATGCCATCATAACAAACTCTGAAACCAAATGTGAACTGTTTCGCCAGCATCTGGCCAACATACATCAACCTCCCAACGCACCGCATTTCGATGCGGACTTCAAAACAGACACAGAAGAACTAATTATAAATAGCACCCATCTAACCCACCCGCTCCCAAGAATCATAGAACCTGACAACAATGAACCACTCACCGCTGAAATAACACCTCAGGAAATAGCTCGCCACACCAAGCATCTAAAGAACACCGCACCTGGACCTAACCAAATCCCGAACTATGCTCTGAAAAACGTACCGCCTATATTCCACGAGCATCTGGCCCGCCTTTTCAAGGCCAGCTTCGCAATTTGGTACCTACCAAAGTCCTGGAAACTAGCGCATATTCTGCTCTTTCCCAAACCAGGCAAAGACCTAACCGACCCCAACAACTACCGGCCGATCAGCCTGACCTCTAGCTTCTCTAAACTCATGGAACAAATCATTGTACGCCGACTACACGCCCACCTGAACACAAGAGACCAACTGCCGAAGGAGCAATTCGGCTTCCGGCCGGGCCGCTCCATCATCGACCAACTTCTGCGAGTAATAAACACCGCCGAAACAGCACTAGCAGCTGGACGCTCGGTCGCTATGGCCTTTATGGATGTCCAAAAAGCTTTTGACACGGTCTGGCTGTATGGTCTGCGCCGGAAAATATTAGAGCTTAATATGCCACCCCAAGCGTGCAGATGGATTATTAATTTCTTCAGCGACCGCAGGGCAAAAGTAAGACTTGAGGGAACACTATCGGCACCATTCGAGATAGGAGCGGGGGTTCCACAGGGGTCACCGCTCTCTCCTCTTCTTTATATAATATATGCTAGAGATACCCCGCTACCAATAGGACCAGGTTCTGGGCTCGGATTGTTCGCGGATGACACCTCATATTGGGCGACACATACACGGTACAATACCGCCATTGCAGCACTGCAGTGGTCAATCGCAAGGTTTGAACAGTGGTGCTGTAAATGGCGTATTGTACTCAACGCAGACAAAACACAAACCATAATATTTAAAAAGCAGCGTCTGCCGGAGCGTAAATTGCGTGAGCAACGCATTTACGTCTGCGGCAGACCAGTAGAGTTCAAACGCACGGCCAAATACCTCGGCATTACATTAGATACTAAACTGAAATACATAGCCCAATATGACAAGATTATCAACGAAACGAAAAGACGCCTCTCTACAGTACGCCTGCTCCGTGGACTCCGGACCTGCTGCAACTATAATACTCTCATGACTCTATATAAAGCATTGATACGCCCATACATTACATATGGCCACCCCATCCTACTCCAACCCCCCAAAACGAGACAAAAACAGCTACACATCCTGGAAAGACGGGCGATTAGGACTGCGTGCAGACACACTCCCATGTCCCTCAATAACAATGCAACCTACGAACTGGGCGGGGTCGCTCCGCTGTTCGAGCATGCCGCGGAGCTTGGCCGCCGCTACATGCTCCGGGCAGTGGGTCGGCCGGCTTTCAGACCCCTACTCTGGACGAACTGCAGAGACAGCTGACAGCCCCCCTCCCCTTCCCAACTACCTTACTCCGGCTGCATCACACCACAACATAAAGGCCGGGCGCACATTGACGCGCAGTCGACGCAGCGCAGCGCAGCACAGTTTCTGTGTCTCTATATTTTGGGGCGGAACAGCGCGTATTGAGACGCAGAGCAGGGCAGCGCAGTACTGCGGGGCACGTGGCCTGCGCTACGTTGTGATCACGACACAGAAACTGCCCCACTCAGCACACTCGTGCCGGTTTTCATTGTAACCATTTATTGCGTTATTTTAATTCTTGCTTCATTTTAAGATTATTTTCAATGATGGAACAAGAAAAATTGATAGAGTTAGTGCGCAATCATCCAGTGATTTATGATACCAGTGATCCAAATTACATGAAAACTAAATTTAAACAAGAAATTTGGACAAGAATCGCAAATGAATTAATAACAGTGTTTCAAGCTCAGTATCAGAGTCAGACTCAGAGCTCAAATCAAGATATTCCGCCGACATGTTTCTGGTTACGCTTTGTTTGGCTCACAAAACAACAATGCTTTGTAAACTGCCCCACGAAACCGCGCTCTAATATGCGCGGGTAACTGCGAGTCTGTGCTGCCCTGCCCTGCTCTGCGTTGCCCCTGCTGCGCCACGCAGCTCAAAGTGCGCCCGGCCAAACAGCAGCAGCCACGCCAATTTACTGCCTATTAATTTCCGGCAGAGGGTTTTGGAGGCTTTGTCGTTAGACATTTCCTCCAAGCTTGTTGGGTGAGTCATGTCCTGGCTGTAGGTGTGTCATCAGTTTTGGCGTTCTTACTTGTCTGTCGTATCAATCTGAGTGTCTAATGGTTCATAATGAGTGCCATGGGTCCGGCATATGGTCCTAGGCCAGTTGGATAGTTCCCCAGCTCTTTTATTAGGGGGTTAGCAGAGTTTTTGAGCAAGTTTGTAAAACTTGACAGCGAGTTCTTTGAATCTGTTCCTTAGTGTTTGAAGACCTGTGGCTTCATGTATGGCGTTAGTGGGGAACCTGCTATCTACGTGCAGGGCTCTCTTTAATGCTCTATTTTGCACAACCTGTAGACGGTGCAGATGAGAGTTGGCAGTATAACCCCATACAGGGCAGGCATATTCAAATATTGGCCTGATCAGGGAGCAGTAGATCCGCACGCCCGTGGACGCAAGTAGCTTGCTGTCCTTATTGATAAGCGGGTAGAGTGTTTGCAGCCTTGCGCTGGCACGTTTACGCAGGTCCTCTATGTGGGCTCTCCACGTAAGTCTTGAGTCCAGCGTAACTCCCAGATATCGTACAGTTTTGGACCAAGGTATCAAATTATTGTTTAGTTTCAACTGAGGGTCCGGCTGCGGACGCAGGCGTGGCCCTCTTCTTCTAGTTAACATGATGGCCTGGGTTTTGGCGGGGTTAATCTCAATTCTCCAACGCCTCGCCCAGGCCTCAGTTTTCTGTAACACGTTTTGCAGGCGATGAGTGACGATGGCCTTACTGCGGCTGCTGGTGAAAAAGGCGGTGTCATCTGCATAGGTTCCTGTGCTGACGTTTTCTTGGGTGGGCACGTTGGCAGTACACAGGCAGTACAGCAAGGGGCCGAGGACCGATCCTTGGGGTACGCCAGCCATTATTCTGCGTCGGCTTGATGTGGCTTTGTCGACTCTTACTCTGAAAGTTCGTTCCTCTAGGTACGACTTGATCAGCTTGATTAATTTGCCGGGAAACCCCTGCTCATATAGTCTCAGCAGGAGGCCAGCGTGCCAAACAGAGTCAAAGGCTCGGGAAATATCAAGTAGTACTATTCCACAGTAGTGTTTGAAATCGAACGCTCGAGTGGCAGTCTCAACCACCCTCATCAGCTGCTGAGTGGTCGAATGTCCACGGCGAAACCCTAGCTGGTGGTTGGATAAAATTCCCTGCTGTTCGATGTGGCGATTTAATCGTTTCAGGAGCAGGCGCTCGAACACTTTGCTTACTGAGGGAAGCAGACTGATGGGTCTGTAGCTTTGTGGCAGCGATGGATTTTTCCCAGCCTTATGAATCGCTGCGATTACTGCGTGCTTCCAGCTTGATGGGTATGTCTGTGTTTGGATTATGTTGTTGAAGAGGGCAGCGAGGTAGTCCTCAGCTGCCGGCGGCAGATTACGCAGACAGATGTTACCGATCCTATCCAATCCCGGAGCCTTCCTAGGATGGAGGGTGGCCATACAGATGTGTACATCTTGAGACGTGATTGGCTCGATGTCATGTTCGTCGTCATCCGCGGCTTCTAGGAAGACATTGAGTCGCCTGTTGACTTCCTCTAGGCGGTTGGCATCGCCAGGGGCTGGGTGAAAATTACTTTCGAATACATCCGCCAAGGCATTTGCCTTGTCTTCAGGACGATAAAGAAGTCCGCGATTTCCTAGTAATGGTGGTATTCTGTGGCGTTTTTTGGTAAACCTGCGAGTCTGAGTCCATAACGTGCCATCGTCAGGTCGTAACATGGATAGCCGGGCGTTCCATTCTCGGTTTCTATGGTTGTTCAGTGAGGCCTTCAATTCCTTCTGGAGGCGATTTAAGAGTTTCCTGGTAGCTGGATTCTTAGTAAGCCTCCACTCCTTCGCGACTCGGTTTTTGTGCCGGATCGCTGCTAGCAGGTGAGGAGGGAGTTTTGTCGAGAGTTCAGGGCTATTCCTTAGTATCGTAGTGTTGGTGATGGCATTCATTACCGCACTTTCAAATACTTCAAGGACAGTGTCTGGGTTATCGTCTGCGGGGGTGTCTTCGAGAGCATCGACTATAATTTCTCGGTATCTCCTCCAGTCTGTAGCTTTGAAGTCGTAGCTTGGAGTATCATCAAGCTGTAGGGTACCTGTTCCCACCTCGAAGATGACCGGGAGGTGGTCAGAGGACAGGGTGTCTACTGTGGAGGCAGCAATGAAACCTGGAATATTCTTGGAGACGAGAACGTCGAGGATGTCCGGTCTACCAGCGTGGTAAGGGTAATGGGTGGGCTCCTCAGGGGCCCACACACATATGTTGTGTCTATTGACAACTCTTCTTAGAATTTTGCCCGCCTGGTTGGGTCTGTTACAATGCCAGTCAGCATGCTTAGCATTTAGATCTCCCCCTATAAGAAGTTTGCCTTTTATAGAAGCTAGCTGGGCTACTTCTGCCTCCGGAAACTGTCCACGCGGGCGTTGATAGGCAGAGATGATCGTTATGTTCCCTCTGGCTGTGCTTACTTCTATGGCGATGGCCTCGGTGAATTCAAGGTCTGGAAGACAGGTTTCAATTTTTTTTTTTTTTTTTTTTTTTTTTTTTTTTTTTTTTTTGTGTCGCGGCCTTATAGGCCATGTCTGCGTATCCCGCTGCCTAGGCAGCTCTATCGCTATGTGTCACTATGTTTGGATTGTGGGTTGTTTTGGTGACTCTGTTTAATACACTTTAGGGGGAAAAAGGGCTATGGACGCCTGAGGCGCCTTTATGTCAAAACCCCCAAAGGGTTCGTATGATAGCTGGGGATCATCGTCGTTATCAGCTGCGTAAGCAGCTGGACGACTCTCCCCAACTGGTCGGCTTGTGTGTCTGCGTGGTCGCAGCGCCTTTGCTGTGAACAGCATGCTGGTCCCGTCGGCGGATGCGATGGCGGCCAGCTGGTTGTCTTGTGTTGGCGGTTTGTCTGTTGACGTTGGGTTGTCCCGTTGGGTTGTAGGTCTGTCCTTCTCTCCGTTCCTCTTGGTGGGTGAGTGCTGCTGGGTCGGGGTGGGTTCCTTCTTCCTTCTGCTTGATGACGTTTCCTCTCTGGGCAGCCTCCGAAGCAGGCGGCGTGGTCAGCACCACAGTTCGCACATGTTGGCGTGGCGTCACGCGGTCGTGGGCAAACCGTGGCGCTGTGGTTTTCCCCGCACCTTACGCAGCGTATTTGGCTGCGGCAGTCCTTTGCCAGGTGTTGATACCGCTGACAACGGAAGCATTGGATGACCGCGGCTCGCTTCTTGCGGGGACGCCCAGTCTTCTTCTCGGTGGCCTGCCTGGCTGGCTGCAGGGTGTCAGTCTTGGTGACTGGGCAATGGTCGACGGCTGGGCGTGGCACTGATTCTGCACCCTCACGTTCCTGGGTCGTGGTGGTGTTGGCCGGTTCATGGCTGCCAAGGTGTTCCACGGCCGACTTGATGTCCTCCTGGCTGGGACTGGTTGCCAGGTATCCGGTGAGTGCCGGCCAGGAGTTGGTCGGGATGGTGGCCAGATGGCGGAGCACATCCCGCATGGCGCCGTGGTGTGAGGGCGGGACCGCTTGCAGGAGCTGGTCCAGTGCCCCCCTCATGGCTGGTTGGCTGGACCGTGGTCTCCTCGTTGCTTGGAGTGTAGAGCGATGGTCCCACTCTCCTGCTTGGTGCCGGCGACGTGAAGAGCCTGTGATATAACTCTTCGAAATACTGGTCGCAGTCGAAGTCCTCAGCGAAGATGCAAGGGAAAGGTACTCGCTGCGACCAGTCCTTCCCCTCATCGATGATAGGCTTGGCGAGGCACGAGTACTTCTGGTCGCAGAGTGTGCGGCGCAGTTGTTTGGGTATGTTGGGAATTTCCCAGACATACACTCTGCTCCAGACTCGTACCCTTAGTTCAATTTTCCATGGCCCTCCTTTCTCGATAAGGAAGTTCTTGAGCTCTTGGTAGGTGGACCGCAGCGCCTTGATGCGGTATCGCTGGTTCTCATTGCTGCACTGGAGGTATAGTGGGTACCCGACTTCGAACTTGTGGTCGTCATCCACAATGGTTGACCACGATGCATCACCCAAGGAGGCAGGCGATTCCGCCCACGGCGTGCTGTGGCCACTCGGGGTGCAGTGAGAGTCCCCGCTGTTCCCATCGGATGCAGAGAACCCTGGTGTGGGTTGCTCACTGTCAGTGCCTGACCGTGAGGCACCTTGGCTCCATGGGGCCAACCGCTCACCGCCGCTATGCGGCAGTGACTGGCCGTCCGGGCTGCGTGCTTCCGGGAGTGCAGGCAGCTCCCGGGGTGCGCCCTGGTGGCGCTCCTCCACACTGGGAGTGCCGGCTTGGGCCGACCGTCCGCCACCCCTGCGGAGCGCGGACTGCCACTGCTCGTCGGCTGCGGACGGGAGCTGGCAAGGCAGCTCCAGTGGCGCCTCCTGGGTGCCGGCCGCGGCGCCAGGCATCGGCTCCAGGCGCCCCCCTCCGTGAGCGGAGCGGTCTGGAGTCGACCTGTCTCCACCACTGTGTGGCGGAGACTGCGGTCGGGCGGTCTGCGCAGCGCCTATATCACGCGGCGCTCGTGGTGCCGCCTGGTGGCGCGTGGGCGTATCGTCGGGTGCGAGTGGGCGGCGCTTTCTAACCATGGTGCGCGCGCAACTGGCAGCGGAGTCGTTGTTGTTGTTGACAGGTTTCAATGTGAGGAATGAACAGTCGTGAACAGTGACCTCCGGAGCGAAACGGGCCTCATATGGAGCCGTTAGACGCGATGGAGGCCATCACTTTAACATACATCACAGCAGAAAAAAAAAGCTACTGCCGGGGTAACGGGTTTCTGCGAGGTGGGCCAGCACCATCAGCAGTCAATTTTGTATGTGCCAACGTGCACAATCACCAACATTAGAACCTAAAATGGTATCCCGCCTGATCTGAAATGTGACAAACTGACATTGACACTCCAACATTGACTTTTAGACAAAGACAAAAAATATGTTTGACAAATCTATTTTAGTGGCAGTCTTCCTCCTCTCTATCCCCCCCCCCCCATCCATCACATATAATCGCTAATCCCATCCCATCCTATCCCAAAAACCAGAGATGCGTGAGTTGCCTATTTCTATCAGGGGGGGGGGGGCTGGTTGGTGATGCCATGGATGAATGCCGGCAAACCCTGGAGCCCGGATTCCTGCCTCCTGAGCCTGCTGGTTAAATTAATTATTGATCTTAAATAAAATTAAAACAAATTAAGCAAAAGGACAGAGGGGCAGGGAATGCCCAAAGCGTACAGTGTCGTGGTGGCACAAACCTCCAGTCGATGATTGTGTTTAGAGGAGCATCCTCCCCTGTCCTAGAAGGAGTAGATAGTTCACCGTGCCAGGCCCTGCACTTGTGCAGAGACCAGCGTGCGTGTGATTAGGGCCGCTTCTGGGTGAGGGCAACCTTACGGTGACAACAAATCACCCTAAAGCGGCACCCCCTCGCTTGACAGGACCGACGACAATGACTGACGACGCACCAGACACCCTCTCCCTCTAGACTTCCCCCCCCCCGTATTTCCCGCACCCGTTGTTAGTGAGCTGGAGGGGCTGCTGTCCATTGTGGAGAGATTCCAACCTGCGGTTCCGCGGCCAATCAAGCCCGCGACCAATGAAACCCCTGACATGGATGCGCTGGTGGACAAGGTTGCTGAACCTCAACCTGAGGCTCCACCGGCTATCCAACCCGAGACCGAGGAAACCCCCGACGACCGTGGTACCAAGAGGGTCCGCTTTCCCATCCAGGCTGGCAAGGTGAAGCAGCCTAAAGCGGACCCCCGGGGCAGCCACGGGGTCAGTAGTATTCCGGTGGTGCGTCTTACTTCCCGCAAGGGCAAGAAGGCCGCCTCTGGAAATCCTCCCCCCTCCACCGCCACCTCCCGCGCCGGGAAGGTACGCAGTCTCCAGCAGCACGAACCACGGCATCGATGCTGGAGACTACGTACCTGCCAGGCGCACCTGCAGGACCCCTCACCCCATGGCTCCCGAGCAGCTGGTCCTCGACAACAGGTACGCTTGCCTATCGAAGGAGGTTGAGCAGCTCCCAGAGCCAGGACAAGCTCTCCCCCCTCCCCTCAGCCCTCGCTGGCTCCGGAGAGGATGGACACCGACCAGACGTCGGCCCCGTCAGCTCCTGAGACCGAGAGAGCCAACCTCCCGCCCATCGTCGTTGAGTTTAGCGAGAGCTATACCAAGCTCCACGAGTGAGTGAAATCCGCAGTGAAGGACCCGTTCCAGGCCAAGACGGCCTTCACGACGGTGGAGGATTTCACTTGTGTAAGGAAGATGCTGGAGGAGCGTAAAACCCCCTTCTACACGTTTCTCACCGGAACGGTTAAAACCGTGAAGGTGGTGATCCGTGGACTCCCGAGGTCCTTCTCAGTGAAGGACCTCAAAGAGGAACTTTTAGCAACGGGCTACGACGTTAAGTTTGTAGCCCAGCTGAAGCACCCCGGCACTAACGCGGAGATACCTCTGTTTCTCGTGGTTGTCCCTGACACACCACAGAACAGAGAGCTTTTCCGTGTTGAGAGCATCTACCACCTCAGGGTGAGTGCAGAAACTCTCCGATCGTCCCCTGGACCGCAGCAGTGTTTCAATTGCCAAGCCTATGGCCATGTTGCACGTCACTGCAACATGAGCCCGGTTTGAGTGAAGTGTGCAGGTGCACACTACTCGAAATCCTGCTCGGTCCAGAAGGACAGATCAACTGCGAAATGCAGTAACTGCGTTGGCGCCCATGTAGCGAGCTAGAAGGGCTGTCCATCGTTCAAGAGGGCTCGTGACCGTATGCGTGGCGTCCAGTCCCAAGATGGAAACTGGGACAAAGGACGCCAGCAGAAAGCCCAGCCCCAGACCGGGACTGAAGCTCAGGGGCCTCCTGCTGCCCAGGGTACTACTCCTGCCCAGGAGATGACCCCGCAGCAGGAAAAGCCCCCGCAGCAGAAGCCCCCCAAACCCACCCAGCAGAAGCCCCCCCAGCAGAGGAATCACCCCAAAAAAAGGAGGAAACCATGCTCAGAAGAAACAGCCCAAGCAGCCGGCGAAGAAAACGTTCTCAAATGCGGCCAACCGCCGCATCGAGAATGTTACCTTCGCCCAAGCTGCAACGGGCAGCCAGGCCCCTGTCGACACCTCTGTCCCTATGGAGGTGGCTGAGCAGAATCCCGAAACTTCCCCCTTCCGACAAATACCACATCGTCACCGGTCGACAGCATGGAAGCTCTCCGCGAAATGCTGCAGACGTTGACGATGACGGTGCAAGCCCTCGTTCTGAAGATGGACCTGCTTGTCCAAGGTTCAGTGAGGACGGCCCAGGCCACCACCAACACATGCTCTTGCTCGAACCACCATGGATAGACGGCCTAACATTAGAAGCCTGAAATTCTGCGTGTGGAATGCAAACAGCATTGTGGGACAGATGATGGAGTTCAGGCACTTCCTGCAAGAGCAGGCGATTGATGTGTGTCTAGTTAGCGAGACGCACCTCAAGCCAGGACTCCGAGCATCAGTGGAAAACTACTCCTGCTATCGTCGCGACCGCCTAACCGCAGGGGGAGGCGTAGCGATATATATCAGGAGTGGAATCCCCCACTGCCAAGCTAGAGTACCTGGTCTGCAGACTATCGAGGCTGTTGGGGTGGAGGTCTCCACCGCTGGGGGGAGACTCACAGTGGTGGCAGTCTACCGACCCCCATGCAGGCTTGCGGCTGCGAACAACAGGAACACCCTGGAAGCGGACCTCACTGCACTTGCCTCCGTCAGGGGCAAGGTTCTGTTCGGAGGCGACTTCAACGCGAAGCACCCCGACTGGAACAGCAGGGTCCGAAATGTGGCAGGCATAAAATTACGGAGGCTCGCCAATACGCTAGGCATGTATTGTCTGGGGTCCGGATGAGTCAACACACTACCCTACAGGTAGAGGTAGAGCACACCCGGACGTCCTAGACATAGTAGGTTATTAGGGGACCTGACAGGCCTCGTCACTGGTCGAGCCGTAAACCAGCTGTCCTCCGACCACTGTCCCGTGACATTGGAAGTGGACGCAGGTGAATGGCATGACTCGCGCCCAGAATCCCATGACCTCCGTAAAACCAACTGGAGAAGCTTCAAGCAGTCGCTGTCCTCCTCACTGGCTGACCAGCGAGTAAGAGGACATGGACGCGGCGATCAGGGCCTTTGAGGAAATGGTGGAGGAGGCTATATCAGTCTCCACCCCGCTTCACTCAAGGAGACTCCCCAACACTTCACCTGCCGCCCCACCTTCTTGCTGCCATCAGGCACCAAGAACAGGGTTGCAAGGGAGTGGAAGCTGACCCACAGCCCCGACACCAGAAGACTCCTAAACCGCCTTCAGAAGCAACTGAAAGCGGATCTGACCCACCACAGGAACCGACTATGGGACGCCCGAGTTTCGGCGCTCACCCCAGACGACGGGACCTTGTGGGCCCAGACCCGCAGCTTCACAAGGCGGAAGCGGAGAATCCCCCCCCTGGAAGGTACAAACGGTCCCATCCATCGACCAGAAGGCAAAGCAAATGCCTTGGCCGATGGATTCGAGCGCAACTTCCGTCCCTCCGAAACGCATGCAGACGATCAGGTCTGAGAGACACCGAAGACCGTCTGCGCGTTTTCCTCAAGCTGACGACGGAGACGAGGAGATAGACCCCGTCTCCCCTGAGGAAGTGGCCAGCTGTCTTGCAAGGCTCCGGCCAAACAAGGCTCCTGGCCACGACGGGATCGGGAACAGATGCCTGAGGAATCTGCCACCTGAAGCTCACGGGTTTCTGGCAGACATCTTCAAACCGCATCCTTGCGGACAGGGGTCTACCCGCAACGGTGGAAACATGCTGAAATAGTAGCTATCCACAAGAGCGGGAAGAACCCTGTCTCCCCCAGAGTTACAGGCCCATCAGTCTCCTACCGTCGATCAGCAAAAGGTCTTTGAGAGGCTGCTCCTGAAGAGGAGGCAATCCTTCATTTCAGATAGCAGTCTCCAGCCCAACCACCAGTTCGGTTTCCGCAATGGACACTCGACCACCCAACCAGGTGCTCCCGCATTGTGGAAACAGCAAACCATGCCTTCGTCCACAAAGAGTACTGAGCTAT
Source organism: Vandiemenella viatica (assembly GCA_031002005.1). Classification (NCBI taxonomy): domain Eukaryota; kingdom Metazoa; phylum Arthropoda; class Insecta; order Orthoptera; family Morabidae; genus Vandiemenella; species Vandiemenella viatica. The sequence continues at coordinate 387,250,110 of CM061921.1, forward strand.
GGTGTCCTTGGACGTAGCGCGTGCCTTTGACTCGGTTCTGGCATTCTGGGTTGTTACTGAAGCTTTACCAGCAGGGCTTCTCGGGGCCACTGGTAAAGCTTATCCGGTCCTACCTGCTTGGCCGCACCTTCCATGTGAAGGTGGACGGAGTCAAGTCAGGCAACAGAAACATCCTTGCAGGAGTCCCCCAGGGGTCCGTCCTAGGCCCCATCCTGTACACTCTGTACACGGCTGACGTACCAACGGCAGACCGTGTACAGACAGCTACATACGCGGATGACACGGCTACATCACTCGTAGCAGGAGTAAGGCCGTCGCCACCGCCCGACTGCAAGGAGTCCTCCAGAAGACGGAGGCCTGGGCTAGGAGGTGGCGCATTGACGTCAATCCCACCAAAACCCAGGCCATCGTTTTCACGAGGAAGTACGGCCCACGCAACGGCGGCCAACCGGCCCAGTTGCTGAGGCTGAACGGATCCGACATTCCCTGGAGTACCTCACTGAGATACCTCGGGGTAATGCTGGACTCCAAGCTCACCTGGCGCACCACATCAACGATGTGCGTAGAAGGACCAGCGCCAGGCTAAACGAGCTTTACCCCCTCCTAACAGGAACAGTGCACTGTCACCGTCCCTGGGAGTGCGCATATACCACCCTGGTCAGGCCACTCCTCGAGTACGCCTGCCCAGTGTGGGGATATGCCGCTCACACCCACCTGCACGACTGCAGGTAATCCAAACAGGGCACTTAAACGTGCCCTCCACCTCCCCCCCCACCGTTTCCCGACAGCGGCTCTTCATGAAGCCACCGGCATCATGCCCCTAAGAGACCGCTACCGAGTGCTGGCCACTGCCTTCTACAAGAAGGCGGAAACCAGCACTAATCCATTGATCAGCGTGCTTGGCCGGTACGAAATTCGTCCAGGCCGACACAGAAGACCACTGGATCTGACCGTTTAGACAAAGACACCCCGACAAACTATGACAAAATAACTAGCCAACAGTAATGACAAACCACAGGCAAAGTTTTACCCCATCTACTAATCCCCGCGGAGGAAATGTCGAAAGACAACAACCTCCAGCATACACTGTTCTTTTTGTTTCAGGAAGAACGAGAATGGCTGATCTGGCTGGGCTGTCTCATTCGAGTTGGGAGAGCCGCAGCGGAAAGGTCGCTACTGTGCTCCCAGCCCGCGATAAAGATTGGAAGGAGCTACCTGCGATTGCCGCAGCCTGCAGACCGTCCCTGCCTTTTGTTGGCTGGGCTACATCCACGGCGATCTACGCGACGCACCTTACCCTCCCTCCCTCCCATCCTTGACGCTGCGCGGCATTCTGAAAAAGCGAAGTCGTCAACCGCGTAGTGTTTCCTGTTGCCACCTTTTCTTTCTTTTTTAGTTTTCTCTTCCTTCTGGTTGGGGAGTAGCCCCACCTAGTGTTAGCGTTAGGGATTTTGGACGCCAGGGTCCCGTTCGCGTCGGACCAGCTCGCGTGTCCAGAGGCAGGCCCGCTCTTCTCTTCCTTATCTTTCTCTTTTATCTTTGACAACCTAGTGACTGACTGACCATTCGACATGAGTAAGAAACAAAAAAAAAGAAGCACAACGTGAGCACGCAGTCCGCTCCCTCCAGCAACCGCCCACACACCTCGAAGGAACGTTCCGTAGAGCCCGACACAGGAAGCGAACAGGGACCCCCCCTGAGTCGCAAAGCGAAGCATCTAACAGCTCGCGAGATATCTCCCCAGCCTCACCAAATGCTAGGAGCACGCCACTCCCGTCGCACTCCAGCGGATCTGACAGTCTGAGTCAGTCCGGCAACGGCGCAAACCGGTTTTCACCCGCCTCTCCACCCACCCCCGACACAGGCATACCACAGCCAAGGCAGCCCGATAGCAACACCTTAAATGTGTTACTTATTATGAAGGCCACCCCAACATGATGAACCATATTAAAGTATCTCTAGTAATAAAAAAAGCCCAGCTTCAAATCCCTCCGCCCAAAGGTACATATCTTAAAGCAGATGATGCCCTCTGCCTTAGATTTGCCACAGATTCAGATTTATTCATATTAAAAAAAAAAATCAACCCAACAACATTTGGAGAATCAGCTGTATACAGTGTTTTCAAAGCAGCTAGTACAGTAGCGAAAAAGAACCCAGGCATTAATAAGCCTAAAACCTTGAGCTGTATTATTCGAAGAATACACCACACCATGGAGGTTACAGACATACAGTTAGCGCTGGAAGAAAGCGGAGTCACTCAGGCTTACAGAATTCTTGGGCGTGATAGGCAACCAAGAGACATGGTTAGGCTAGTTTGGCGAAACGAAGCAAATTTTTCTGCCGCAATGGCGGACAAATATATTACTATTGCCGGCAGAAGATACAATATAGAGCCATCCCTGCAGAGAGAGCGTCAGACCCCCTGCAAAAAGTGCCAAAAATATGGGCATCAAATTAAGGAATGCAAAGGCAGTTTCAAATGTTTCCACTGTGGAAAAAGCAACAATTCCAAGAACTGCATCTACAAAGACTTTGACACAGCAAACCGCAAATACTGCGCCACATGCAACGGTGAAGACCACTACACGGGACAAATGTGCTGCCCAGCCTACCCAAGATTCGAAGCCCCTGCAGAACCAGCAAAACCACCCCCAGCAGCAGCTCCGCCACCACCTGCAACAGCGGAATATATGCAACAGTACCCCGCCCTCAGCCAGCCAGGCCCGCCAGCAGCAGCTCCGCCACCACCTGCAACAGCGGAATATACGCAACAGTACCCCGCCCTCAGCCAGCCAGGCCCGCCAGCAGCAGCTCCGCCACCACCTGCAACAGCGGAATATACGCAACAGTACCCCGCCCTCAGCCAGCCAGGCCCGCCAGCAGCAGCTCCGCCACCACCTGCAACAGCGGAATATACGCAACAGTACCCCGCCCTCAGCCAGCCAGGCCCGCCAGCAGCAGCTCCGCCACCACCTGCAACAGCGGGATATACGCAACAGTACCCCGCCCTCAGCCAGCCAGGCCCGCCAGCAGCAGCTCCGCCACCACCTGCAACAGCGGAATATACGCAACAGTACCCCGCCCTCAGCCAGCCAGGCCCGCCAGCAGCAGCTCCGCCACCACCTGCAACAGCGGAATATACGCAACAGTACCCCGCCCGCAGCCAGCCAGGCACGCCAGCAGCAGCTCCGCCACCACCTGCAACAGCGGAATATACGCAACAGTACCCCGCCCTCACCAGCCAGGCCGCCAGCAGCAGCTCCGCCACCACCTGCAACAGCGGAATATACGCAACAGTATCCCGCCCTCAGCCAGCCAGGCCCGCCAGCAGCAGCTCCGCCACCACCTGCAACAGCGGAATATACGCAACAGTACCCCGCCTCAGCCAGCCAGGCCCGCCAGCAGCAGCTCCGCCACCACCTGCAACAGCGGAATATACGCAACAGTACCCCGCCCTCAGCCAGCCAGGCCCGCCAGCAGCAGCTCCGCCACCACCTGCAACAGCGGAATATACGCAACAGTACCCCGCCCTCACCCAGCCAGGCCCGCCAGCAGCAGCTCCGCCACCACCTGCAACAGCGGAATATACGCAACAGTACCCCGCCCTCACCCAGCCAGGCCCGCCAGCAGAAGCTCCGCCACCACCTGCAACAGCGGAATATACGCAACAGTACCCGCCCTCAGCCAGCCAGGCCCGCAGCAGCAGCTCCGCCACCACCTGCACAGCGGAATATACGCAACAGTACCCCTCTCAGCCAGCCAGGCCCGCCAGCAGCAGCTCCGCCACCACCTGCAACAGTGAAATATACACAACAGTACCCCGCCTCACCCAGCCAGGCCCGCCAGCAGCAGCACCGCCACCACCTGCAACAGCGGAATATACGCAACAGTACCCCGCCCTCAGCCAGCCAGGCCCGCCAGCAGCAGCTCCGCCACCACCTGCAACAGCGGAATATACGCAACAGTACCCCGCCCTCAGCCAGCCAGGCCCGCCAGCAGCAGTCCGCCACCACCTGCAACAGCGGAATATACGCAACAGTACCCCGCCCTCACCCAGCCAGGCCCGCAGCAGCAGCTCCGCCACCACTGCAACAGCGGAATATACGCAACAGTACCCCGCCCTCAGCCAGCCAGGCCCGCCAGCAGCAGCTCCGCCACCACCTGCAACAGCGGAATATACGCAACAGTACCCGCCCTCAGCCAGCCAGGCCCCAGCAGCAGCTCCGCCACCACCTGCAACAGCGGAATATACGCAACAGTACCCCGCCCTCACCCAGCCAGGCCCGCCAGCAGCAGCTCCGCCACCACCTGCAACAGCGAAATATACACAACAGTACCCCGCCCTCAGCCAGCCAGGCCCGCCAGCAGCAGCTCCGCCACCACCTGCAACAGCGGAATATACGCAACAGTACCCACGCCCTCACCCAGCCAGGCCCGCCAGCAGAAGCTCCGCCACCACCTGCAACAGCGGAATATACGCAACAGTACCCCGCCCTCAGCCAGCCAGGCCCGCCAGCAGCAGCTCCGCCACCACCTGCAACAGCGGAATATACGCAACAGTACCCGCGCCTCAGACAGCCAGGCCCGCAGCAGCTCCGCCACCACCTGCAACAGTGAAATATACACAACAGTACCCCGCCTCACCCAGCCAGGCCCGCCAGCAGCAGCACCGCCACCACCTGCAACAGCGGAATATACGCAACAGTACCCCGCCCTCAGCCAGCCAGGCCCGCCAGCAGCAGCTCCGCCACCACCTGCAACAGCGGAATATACGCAACAGTACCCCGCCCTCAGCCAGCCAGGCCCGCCAGCAGCAGCTCCGCCACCACCTGCAACAGCGGAATATACGCAACAGTACCCCGCCCTCACCCAGCCAGGCCCGCCAGCAGCAGCTCCGCCACCACCTGCAACAGCGGAATATACGCAACAGTACCCCGCCCTCAGCCAGCCAGGCCCGCCAGCAGCAGCTCCGCCACCACCTGCAACAGCGGAATATACGCAACAGTACCCCGCCCTCACCCAGCCAGGCCCGCCAGCAGCAGCTCCGCCACCACCTGCAACAGCGGAATATACGCAACAGTACCCCGCCCTCAGCCAGCCAGGCCCGCCAGCAGCAGCTCCGCCACCACCTGCAACAGCGGAATATACGCAACAGTACCCCGCCCTCAGCCAGCCAGGCCCGCCAGCAGCAGCTCCGCCACCACCTGCAACAGCGGAATATACGCAACAGTACCCCGCCCTCACCAGCCAGGCCCGCCAGCAGCAGCTCCGCCCCACCTGCAACAGCGAATATACAACAGTACCCCGCCCTCAGCCAGCCAGGCCCGCCAGCAGCAGCTCCGCCACCACCTGCAACAGCGGAATATACGCAACAGTACCCCGCCTCACCAGCCAGGCCCGCCAGCAGAAGCTCCGCCACCACCTGCAACAGCGGAATATACGCAACAGTACCCCGCCTCAGCCAGCCAGGCCCGCCAGCAGCAGCTCCGCCACCACCTGCAACAGCGGAATATACGCAACAGTACCCCGCCTCAGCCAGCCAGGCCCGCCAGCAGCTCCGCCACCACCTGCAACAGCGGAATATACGCAACAGTACCCCGCCCTCACCCAGCCAGGCCCGCCAGCAGCAGCTCCGCCACCACCTGCAACAGCGGAATATACGCAACAGTACCCCGCCCTCACCCAGCCAGGCCCGCCAGCAGCAGCTCCGCCACCACCTGCAACAGCGGAATATACGCAACAGTACCCCGCCCTCAGCCAGCCAGGCCCGCCAGCAGCAGCTCCGCCACCACCTGCAACAGCGGAATATACGCAACAGTACCCGCCCTCACCAGCCAGGCCCGCCAGCAGCAGCTCCGCCACCACCTGCAACAGCGAAATATACAACAGTACCCGCCCCAGCCAGCCAGGCCCGCCAGCAGAAGCTCCGCCACCACCTGCAACAGCGGAATATACGCAACAGTACCCGCCCGCCACCCAGCCAGGCCCGCCAGCAGAAGCTCCGCCACCACCTGCAACAGCGGAATATACGCAACAGTACCCCGCCCTCAGCCAGCCAGGCCCGCCAGCAGCAGCTCCGCCACCACCTGCAACAGCGGAATATACGCAACAGTACCCCGCCCTCAGCCAGCCAGGCCCGCCAGCAGCAGCTCCGCCACCACCTGCAACAGCGAAATATACACAACAGTACCCCGCCCTCAGCCAGCCAGGCCCGCCAGCAGCAGCCCGCCACCACCTGCAACAGCGGAATATACGCAACAGTACCCCGCCCTCAGCCAGCCAGGCCCGCCAGCAGCAGCTCCGCCACCACCTGCAACAGCGGAATATACGCAACAGTACCCCGCCCTCAGCCAGCCAGGCCCGCCAGCAGCAGCTCCGCCACCACCTGCAACAGCGGAATATACGCATCAGTACCCCGCCCTCAGCCAGCCAGGCCCGCCAGCAGCAGCTCCGCCACCACCTGCAACAGCGGAATATACGCAACAGTACCCCGCCCTCAGCCAGCCAGGCCCGCCAGCAGCAGCTCCGCCTGCGCCCGCAACAGCTGACCGCCACACACGCAGCGCCCCGCCCCCCCCTGCCCACTGCGACGGCCACAGTGCCAGCCCCGGCGACGCCAGCGCCGCGCCAGCGGGGGCCCCGCAACATCGCCGCAGACGAGCTATTCGCGCGTCTGCACTGAGCAGCAACACCCCAGCCGACCGCAACCGAGTGTGAGCGCCTGAAACGGCGGATAGAGCCCTCGAACAGACCGTCAACACAATGAGCACAAAGCTCGACAGTGTCCTGGCGTTTCTTCAGCTTTATGTGAGCGGGGTAGAGGCACACAACAATGGCTAATCCCGGTAGGGCAGCACCACTCACTATCATACACGTTAATATTCGGACGGTTCGTGATAAGGCGCGCAGAGCTAGAAAAATTAGCAGCTGATGAAGCATAATATGTCTCAACGAAACTCGGCTAACACCGGACCGAAGATTCTCCGCCGCCGGCTACACCGTGATTCGGCGAGACGGTCCCCGCGGGGTGGGGGATTAGCAATCCCACCTCCCCGCCGCTGCAGTGACCGACCCGGCGTTCGACCGGCATCAGGTCGCTGCAGTCCAGTTGCAGGTCGGCCGCCGGCGCGTCACAATATGCAGCCTCTACGCCCCTCCCTCCTCCCCCCTCCCCGATGAGCTGATCAAGCACATCGACTCCACTTACGACTCGCCGATAATCCTTGCAGACCTCAATGCGCATAACCTCGCCCTCGGGGACCGCTACACAACTGTTCGAGGCAGACAACTCGCTGCCACGCTCACAGCGACGAAGCTCTGCAACGTGCCCGTGCAGGGGTTCACGCGCAGGGGCGGTGCAGGCGACGAACCCCGACAAAATCCTCACCACCAGAGTTCTAGCGCGGTGCGCACTGCAGTGTGCAGCCGGCCCCGATATCGGGTCGGACCACCTGCCCGTCATCACTCGCTGGGCGTTGTCGCCGGCCGTTGCGGCTGTGGCGGCGCGCCCGCGAGTCCACAAGTGGTCAGCGACCGACTGGGAGCTGTACCAGCAAACCATTATAAACGAGCTTCCAGAGCTGAATGCGCTCCCGCTTGTTACGGCCGCCGATATTGACGTGTATAGTGATGTGCTGGAAAGCGCAATCCACGCGGCGATCGACGCGGCGGTGCCGCAAACGCCGCTGCCCAGGCGCGGCCCGGACCCGCTACCGCCGGACATTGTTGCGGACATACAACGCAAGCGCGCAGCGCACCGGACCTGGGCGCGAACCCACAACCCAGCAGACAGGAATATATACAATCAGTTAGCACGTCAAGTCAAACAGAAGATTCAGCAACACCGGTGACCGGAAGTGGACTGACTACTGCAACCGACTCGACCAACAGCGCCAGGGCGACCCCAAGCAGTTTTGGAGAGCCGTGGCCAGGCTGACCGGCAAAACCTCCCACTCCTCCTATCCGCTCATCGACAACGATACAATCGTGTCGGACCCTGCCGCCAAGTGCGAGCTGTTTCGACAGCACCTGGCAGCCACCGGAATCACCCTCTTTTGACAACAACTTTAAGCTACAAACTGAAAATATGCTCCTGTATAACTATCACCTCACCCACCCACTCCCAGTTACAATCCCAACCGATAATAGTAATCCTCTAACCGCCGATATATCCACCTCAGGAAATTTCCCGCTTCATAGTAAACAATTAAAAAATACCGCTCCAGGGCCCAACAATATTCCAAACTTCGCCCTAAAACACGTACCACCAGCATACCACAACCATCTAGCCCGCCTTTTCAACGCCAGCTACAGTCTGGGCTATCTTCCCAGATCCTGGAAGCTGGCGCATGTTCTGCTCTTCCCCAAGCCAGGGAAACAGCAAGGAAACCCCGACAACTACCGGCCGATCAGCCTGACCTCGTGCTTCTCCAAACTGATGGAGAGAATCATAGTCAGCCGCCTGCATCCGTACCTCAACGCGCACGGTTGTTACCACCAGAGCAAGCTGGCTTCCGCCCAGGTCACAACATCACCGACCAGATTCTGCGAGTGCTGACAGTCGCACAGACAGCCATGGCCACCAACCGCACCACAGCCGTCGCCTTCATGGACGTCAGGAAGGCTTTTGACACGGTTTGGCTCGAAGGATTGAAACGGAAAATTCGAGCTAGGCCTACCACCCCAAGCCTGCCGATGGCTGAATAATTTCATCACCGACAGAGTGGCGAGAGTGCGCGTCAGTGGAGCACTGTCTGCCATTTATCAGCTGCAAGCAGGGGTGCCGCAGGGGTCGGCGCTCTCTCCGCTGTTATATATCTTCAGTATGTTAGGGATACCCCACGGCCAGCCGCCCCCACCGCCGGACTCGGCCTGTTCGCTGATGACACAGCATACTGGGCGACACACACACGCTATAACCTCGCCATTGCAGCACTGCAAAATTTGATCGCTGAGTTCGAACAGTGGTGCTTTAAATGGCGAATAACACTAAACGCAGACAAACGCAAACTATAGTCTTTAAAAAGCAGCGCCTGCCAGAGTGGAAACTGCGTGAGAATCGTTTGACCGTCTGTGGCAGGCGTGTTGACTTCAAGCGCACAGCCAAATTTCTCGGCATCACACTAGATTGCAAACTTTCATACATAGCCCATTATGACAAAATCATCAATGAAACCAAACGCAGACTAACCACACTGCACCTGCTCCACGGGTTCCGGACAGGTTGCAACCACAAGACCCTCACTCTACTATACAAAACACTAATACGCACATACATAACATATGGCCATCCCCTCCTCCTCCATCCCTCTAAGACGAGACAGAAACAACTGGACAGACTTGAAAGACGTGCAATTCGGACGGCACACCGTGCGACAACGATGCAAATGAACAACGCTGCGACATACCGAGCGGGAGGCTTCGCGCCGCTGTTCGAGCATGGAGAGGAGCTCGGCCGCCAATACATGCTTCGCGCAGTGACGCGACCCGCCGCCCGCTCCCTCCTAGAACAAATCCCCAACATAGAATCCCTCCCCGACCCCTCATCCATCACCCTGTACCGGCTACACCAAACAAAAACATAAACACTAGCGCGGCAACTGGCAGCGGGCGGGCTGAGCGCCCCGCTAGCGGGGTGGGGGTCCGGCCACTGCCAGCACTACGACACACACACCAGCTCACTCGGGCGCCTGCTGCCGGGGCAACGGGTTTCTGCGCGGTGGGCCGACACCTACAGACCGTTCGCTGTTAAGCACCATCCGCACTCCGCGAAAAAAATTACTAGTTCTATTTTTTACTTAAGTGAAACCAGATTGCAGTGTAAAAAACCTGCCCAGCTGACTGCGTGATGAACACACAGTCAGCTTGGTATGCAATAACAAAACAAACCTCGATTAATAGCCGATCAATCACCTGCTTCTTAGGGAATAGACTAAAACAATTGACTAAGAAATAGACAAACCCACGACCGACCAACTAACTAACTAACTGACTAACGACAAGTGACAAGAACCGACTTTACTGAATAGGTGGCAACAATTCCACTTCCTCACTCCTTCACCTCCCGGAAGATGCGCCCGTGCCTGCCGGCGGGATGGGCGGCGTGGTCGGCCTGGCAGCCCTGGGTGCGACACGTGACTGCTCGCACCTGCGCCGAATTTGCTGCGACTGGTCAATACCATCATATAGCGAGTAAATGCACGTACCGAAATATTTAAAATAATAGGGTAGAGGGCGGCAAAAGCTGCCCAAAGTGCCCAGTGACGCCATGGGTTACCCATGGCGCCACGAACGTCAGTTGTTCGTTCGTTCGTTGGGCTGTCTCAGTATCCGACGGTCAGCCGACCTGTGCAGACGTCTCGACACCTGATGAAGTGGACGGAGCTAGTCGTCGAAATTTCATGTTTCAAAACACTATCCGGCGGTAAACCCGTGAAGACTTCGTTTCAAGCATACGCCGGCTAAGTCTCCGTTCTTCTCTTCCTCCTGTTTGTCATTTCTTACATTATTTGTTAGACCCCAGGTAGTTTATCCAATGTTACTAGAATTAATTATTTTTGCTATTTACAGATAAATTCCAGCTTTCAGATTCTATAGATCATTTTGAAACATTTTTTATAACATTTATACATATTTTTGTATATCATGTTTACACATCTTTGCTGTCCACGATAAAAACCACAGCTGCCAAACTAATTATCTCAGAAATTTCAGAATATTTAAGCAAACTCAGAAAGAAACGCTTTAACTGGTTTTAGATAGATAAATAGATAGATAGATATGTTCACTTTGATCACAAGTGAGAATAATCTCGGGGATGTGGAACAGTACATACACTTATTAGTAATATCAATATTACTATATAATTGATAATATTATCATATATTGACAACAAGTTAGTTACAACCCATTAGTATAACCAATATTTCCTGTAATCTACAAATACAATTAATTGATATTTATTATGTGGAACAGTGTATACACTTGCTACCAGCATCTAACAACCAGTTATTTTCTTAGCAACCAGTTACCATGATAAGTTTCACTGTAATTTGCGACTACATATAATATCATGTTAGTTGCTATTCATGTGGAACAGTACACACACCTATTAACAATATCAATTATATTACCAACAACTCATAAGCAGTCAATTACTTAAAAACCTGTTAGTATCATAATTTTTCACAGCAGTTTTTTGAGTGCATGCTATCCCATGTTAGTTACTATATATGAGTGAAATTTTGTAAACAGTGTAATTACTCCATTTGTCAAAAGTTTCAACAGAAAGAAAAATCATATATCATTTTAGTAATTGTGGAAAACTTTGTCACCTTCCCCTTCCATACACCATATATACTATTTTATCAGTCATTCTTAGTTACCAAATTCCAAGAAGAAAATTCTTTCACAGAGTAAAATGGATTCTGAAGCAGAAACTCTTTCAGTTTGGATTTAAAGTAGTTGGGTTTTTGTAGATAACATTTAATTTCTGTTGGGAATACATTGAATAAGGAAGCTCCAGTAAATGTTAACCCTTTCTGTACAATTGACAGTGATTTGTAATCCTTGTGAATATTATATTTATTCCTAGTATTATGGCTATGTATGTCAGCATTAAGATTGAAGTGTTCAGGATTTTCCACTACAAATGATATTACGGAGTATACATACTGTGCTGGCATTGTTAGTACACCCAGGTTTATAAATAGATTTCTGCACGACGTCTGTGGGCTTGCTCCAAAAATAGTTCTTATAGCACGCTTTTGCAATTTAAATACCGTCTGTGCTTGTGACGAGTTTCGCCAGAATGAGATGCCATACGTCAGCAGGGAATGAAAATATGCAAAATATACTAACTTTCTGGTTTCTATATTAGCTATTCTAGATATTACCCTAAGTGAAAATGTTGCAGAATTCAGTTTTTTAAGAAGTTGTTGAATATGCTGTTTCCAGTTCAACTTATTATCTATACATACACCCCGGAATTTTGTGAAATTACTTTCATTGATTGCTTTTCCTTCTGATATCACATTATAGCTGTCCTTTGTTTTATTTTTTGTAACTGTGTCTTTTCTACATTAAGTATTAGTTTGTTGGCATTAAACCACCTGTTAATTTTCTTTATAGCATCATTTGCTGTGTTTTCGAGGTTTTGTGCTGATGGGTCTTTCAACGATATGCTGGTATCATCTGCAAAGAGTACCATGTGTTCATTACCACCTAGTATATGTGGGAGATCATTTATATAGATTAAGAACAGCAGAGGGCCAAGAATTGAGCCCTGAGGCACACCACATTTAATTATACCCCATTCTGAGTTTATAACATTTCCTGTATTAGCATCTTTCAGTGATACACATTGCTTTCTATTTTCCAGGTAAGATTTAAACCAAAGTCCTGGCTTACCACTAACTCCATAGTGGTCTAATTTACCTAGTAGAATCTCATGATCAACACAGTCAAAAGCCTTAGCAAGATCACAGAATATACCTAGGGAATTTAATTTTTTATGCATTGATTCCAGTATGTTGTTTACAAAAACAAAAATTGCTGAATCTGTTGAAACGCCTTGTCTAAAACCAAACTGTACTTTACTGAGTAGGTCATTGTTTTGTAGATGTGAATACACCCTTCTGTACATTGCTTTTTCAAAGATTTTTGAAAATGCTGTTAGAAGTGAACTTGGTTTGTAATTCTCAATCTTTGAGGTATCACTAGTGTTGCAAACTGAAAAAAAAAAAAAAATGTTTTTTTTTCAGATTTGTGAAAAAAATCATGAAAAAAACATAGCACCCTCGTTTTTTTTCTAAATTTGTTTTTTTTTTTCAGAAAACAATATATTTGATAAATTATAGTTTTATTTACGGAACTTACATTTTACATGTGTGTTTTAAACCTTACTAAATCATATAATATCTTACATAATGATTCATAAATTTATCTATATAGGTAACATAATTTTTTATTCATCTTCTATGTCGGTACCACATTCACTAGTATCAGAACTACCAACACTAGTTCGGTTGGAGTTGGAATTTTCTGTTTCTTCTTCTGTCCCCTCTAGATCCATAACTTCAGAAATAGTTACATTTTCTTTTACTGGTTGAATTGCATGCAAAAGCTTTTGAGATTGCAATTTTAAATTGTGAGCAAAGTACACACTGTGAATGAAGACTGCGCCGATAGTTCTGTATTACGGTCTTTTAAGTTTGAATTTAAATCTATTATCATACAAAATAGGAGCTTTATTTGTTTTCAATCGTTGGTTTACGCCAGCGGTTGCAAGGAAATTATTCATAATTACTGACAATGACTCAGTATTATCACTATACGCTGCGAGTTTAACAAGTATACGAATATAAGGAAAGCACAACAAGTAATAAAAAGAGGCAAAAACCATAGTTAAATTTCCTAATTTTTTCAAAAGATTCGTAGGTCTACAGATAAATTTGTAGGGCCTGGCAGCACTAGTTCAAATAGCGAGTATCAATCCAAACAATGGGGAACGGCCGAACGGGGATTCCTTCTCACGCAACCTAGCCTTTTCTGGAAGTCCCCTTTCGTAAAAGAAAACTTCAGTCAATGTTACCAATATTTTTGTATTTTTTTTCCTACTGAACCAGAAAGATATAGTAGATTTAAAAGTAAGATAAGTATTTAGTATAAACTCTGAAACAGTCATATTAAATGATAAATGCCTTAAAAATTTGAAATTTAGTAGTTATGAAAAAAAACGTGTTTTTCCACAGTTTTTTTTCATGTTTTTTTTTCACGTCAGAAAAAAAACTGTTTTTTTTTTTTTTATAAAGCGGTTTGATTATTGACTTCTTGAGTGAGTGAGGGAAGATACCTTCTTCAAAAGAACTATTACAAATATGACTAATAACTCTACTAATGCTGGTGTTACATTGTTTCACTATATGGGTTGAAACCTCATCATAACCAAATGGCTTTTTATTTTTGAGGGATTTAATATTTTTTTCAATTTCATTTTGACTGGTGGGAAATAGAGAAAAAGGTGCTGTTTTTGGTGACAAGGATTTAAGTATTGCTATAGCATACATATTCCCAACATAGTTTCCTTTTATTTTTTCAGCAACTGTTAAGAAGTAGTTATTGAAAGCACTTCCTACATAAGAGGGGTCATTTACAAGTTTATCATTAACGCTTATAGATATAGGTTTATATTCAAGGGATGATACAGTTGTTTCTCTTTTAATAATGTTCCAAACACTTTTTATCTTATTATCTGAACTACTAATCTCATCGTTTATGGCCAAACGTTTAGATTCTTTTATTACTTTGGTTAAAATTCTACACTAAGTTTTGTAATGTTGTCTTTTTCGGAACTTTTTGCGCTGTTGCAGAAAATGAAGTAGGCTTAGCTTGCAAAACCATGTTGCTGTAACCTACAATACCTTTTACACTGAGTCTTACTTGTATTTTTCTTATGACCAACTATTATCTTTATCAAAATCTTCTTCACTTTCTTAATTCGTCAATTAGAAAGACACTTATTTAACCTCATTTCACCTAACTACCTTCATTTTTATTATTATTTCATCAATGTAAGATATTGGGATGCATACAAGCATACTATGCAAACAAACATACAGTCACGACTATCTTTTAGTTCGAATATAGTTTCTGCTACCGTTTCGCCCACTCCAATTTGCAGGCCCGTATATTCTTTTCTGCTATATTATCGCCAATGGTTTCGCCAGCTTCGGAATGTTTTCTCTAAACAAATCCCCTGTTATTCATCCCCTCCAAGTGATTACTTGACACATTATTTCCTATATACGGAGTAACCTCTCCAAATCTTCTATCAGTTACAACATTTGCCTAAATATTTCTAATAATTGACATTTAAAAAGCCCTTGAGAAATCAAAAACAGATGTTTAAAAATTTAATTTTGTAACTTATTGCTTATTTTGTTATTTATAAACAAGTTTATGCTAAACAAAAGTAATCAGCATTTTTATTTCTTCCTCAAGTATAATATTCACTATCATAATCTTGAATTTCCCCCCCCAAAAATAAAAGCAGACCAGCAAACACAAATACTAAATTTTTTCACATTTACCTAAAGGTATCATTTAATAATATTTTTCGATACATTTAACATTTTAGTATCAATTTTTCATTCTTTTTAATAAATTTTCATTTGCATCGGACTAACCTTTTTTTTAAAAAAAAAATAATTAAATGATAATCTGATCCCAGTTTATCCAACCATCAGCTAAAAACATAATTTTCAATTATTAACGTGGTTTTTACACAGTTGCTAGGTACAACTGCTAAATATGGAAAAATTATGTAAAAATATCCTAACAAAAGCATTAAAGCAAATAAAATATGAAATACTATGTTTTGAAATTATAGACAATATACAAAACATTTGTTGCGATTTAATCAGGTTGCAGAGAAATAAGCACTAACATAGGGAATTAATGTACCAGAGATAACTTCTTTTTAAAGTATGATATTTGTAGTACAGTTTAATGAAGTTGATGGTACATTTGTCAAATTCAGTTATTATATTTATCGTGCAACGGATACATTACTGTGTGTGAAAATTTCAACACAAAAAAGGAGACATGTGATTACAATTAAATTTATTCCATACATTTGAGACATAGCAATACACAAATGATTTTAATCGCAGAATTGTTAATGCACTTTGGCTGTGAGAATTTGATATGATGTAAATCCACCACGTGCTGCAATCAGAGCTTCTAGATGACGTGGCACTGAATCAAAGAGAGCCTCGATAAGCTGTTCAGCAACATGGAGGAAGGAAATATATGGAGGAGAAGTGACGTTAAATTGGTGAAGCAGGCTCGCGCATGCGCAGTGGTGGCAGCGGTGATATTGCGCTTCCAAACAATTGCGATATTCCCAATATATCCCGAAAACTAAGCAAGATATCGAAAAATTTTATTCTTTATTTTCGATTTGTCTCGTCGTGTTACATAAGAATCGATCATTAAATTTGACTTTTGCGAAATTTTTCTTCTCCATTTCAACTCAAGACACCTCACTTTTGATACAGTATATCTCTAGAACTAGGTGAGATATCGAACATTTTTATTCTTTATTTTTCATTTGTCTCGTCTTTTTAAATAAGAATCCATCATCAAATTTGACTTTGACCAATTTTTTCTTCTGAATTTCAACCAAAACCATTTCACATTTGGGACAGAATATCTCGAAAACTAAGCAGGATATCAAAAAATTTTATTCTTCATTTTTTATTTTTCATATCGAGTTACATAATAATCCATCACCAGATTGCGGCGTCACCTTTATCCTAGAGTCCCCTTGAGGTTTTTGTACATATTCCCCGTGTCTATATGGAAGCGGCCATGCCCCCTTCACTCCGGCCGTGCCCCCCACTCCTCCTCCGCCCTGCTTCACTTCAATGCGTGGTGAAGGTCTCTTGCGTCGTCTCCATATATTTCCTTCCTCCATGTTCAGCAACACACTGCTAAGTGGTTTGTAGGCGCGTCCGCAAAGCATCCACATCTGTTGCAAGAGGACCAGAACGAATGATAATGACCATATCCCAGACATTTTCTATGGACGACATGTCAGACGAATCTGAAGACTAGGAAAGTAGTGGTATTCGATGTAGCCAGGCATTGTCCTGCTGAAATATGGCAGGTGGTTCTGCCTGTAGGAGTTTGTCACATTACAGAAGGCTTGCCCCCTTCAGTAATTAACTTTTTTAATGATTAAATTTATTCTATGCCAAGTATCGAAAGCTATGTGCATCGGTGACTTGCGAGACTGACTATCGATTAGTAGATCAGAGAGTGTGGAGTTGAGTCTGGTAGAGAACGTCGTGTGGTTGTCATGCCTCTGGGTCTTGTTGTAGCTCGGTGTAAGTCGTAGCCGAAAACAATTAACAAATGATTTGTATTGAAGTGTTTAGACCCCGTGAGTAACTAATTACGGGCTACCGCGTCGGGGAAACGTTTCACTGACAGAAGGAGACTACGAGATTACATGGTGGAGTGTTGGTGAACTGTGTTGGTATGAACAGCTACGTGAAAGTGATTGAATGTATTGCGTTTCACTCTTAAGAACTTGCATCTTCGGATTATATAGTCACTACCAGTAATTTTACTTGTATGTGTTTTAATTACTTTTTTCCATTGTTGGCCGGGTACATTTGTACAGTACAAAACTGTGAATAAATCTTTGGCTTGTGTTCTGCATACACGTGGATTTATTTGAAGAAACCTTTCGCTATATATATATTGATTTGTACCCTAGCCAGCCAATGGTAGAGGCCAAGATTAACTAAAAACGTAGTCTGATCGTCCTTCCATTAGGTGGTCAATACAAACTTTGAAGGGACTACTTCGTGAGTCGGGAAGAACTATTATCAATCACGTACTTTCAATTGTTCTCCGACAAGTTACAATGATTTGTGCTCTTAAACCTTCTTTATGTAGCGGTCATTGCTCGAATTATCCTCAGTATATATGAGGCGAGATCGTATGTTATTGCCAATGGCGCCACAAACCATCGCACTGAATATTTGTCCGCTATGCTCCTCAATAATGTAGTCTGCTCGATTGCGTTCACCATAATAGCGTCGAACTAGTGCACGGCTATCACTGTAGGACGAGTTGAAGCGGGACTATAACACTAAATTTTGCCACTAAGTGCGCCAGTGAAGGCGTTCATGTGTCCATTTAAGTCTGAGGCATTGGTTGTTTCTGGCCAATGGAAGCCGACACAATTGCATGTATGTCTGTGTACCTCCAGACCAGCCCTCAGCAGTCGGCGTCAACCCATCAACGCAGACATTTCCACACCCGTTGCAGTGCTCCAACGTCGAACCAACACTATGGACGAAGCTATTCTTTCGGTTACGGCTAAGTGGTCAAGATGGCAGTTATCGCGGGCTATGGTCACATTGTGTAGTCCAGTACCTGTTATTCGCTGTGTACAACCATCTTCTATCCACTGTTTCCACAAACGCCCACTTTCGCAGCAGCGTGCTCTGTACGAGCCGTATAGTAACGGTACAACACATATGAATCGGCTAAACGCGCGGCAGTAGCCCTGTGGAGTGCGTTGGGAGGGAGGAAGACCCAGAACTGAAAATACAGTTACTGGCAGCCCAGATAATTCATCAACGCATGCTAGGAGTAGCTAAAGAGGATCTCGACAGATTAAATTTCTCATAGTTAATTGGAGAAATGTTTGTAATAAACAGATGGAAACAGAAAGCGTTATTAGCAGTACATGCAGATATTGTAATAGGTACAGAAAGCTTGTTAAATCTGGATGTAAGTTCATTAGAAAGTTTTAATTGCTGCATGAACGTTTGCATTGCCATATAGATGGTGTATTTATAGCTATTAATAAATACCTCTCATATAACGAAATAGTTTGTGATAGACTTCTCTTATCGTCTACCAGATGAAAACGTAGCTATTGCCAAGGCCTTAAGGAATAGTGTAAATAATATAGCTCGTCAATTTTCCGATAATACAATATTACTAGGTTACTTCAGCTTGCCATATATCGACTGGACTAATTACATTCACGTTACTGGTGACAGGGATAAAACAGCTTGTGAAATCATTCTCGACCTGTTCTCAGATCATCATCTTGAGCATCTCGGCACTGAACCAATGCGGTGCCATAAAGGTAACGAAAACATTTTAAAAATTCTCGTAACAAATAGGCCTAAATTATTCGCGGACATTTCTACCAACACTGGAACAGGTAATCACAAAGCAGTAATTTTTACATTAAAATTAATAACTGAGTGCAAAAATAAAAAGGAAGTATCGTTTATAGATCGTAAAGGTTTCAAAGGAATATTTTATAATGTAACTGCGGGATAATTACCTTACCTTCAAATTAGCAAGAGGCACTGTTGAAGAGATGTTGCATCGATTTATACATATAGTCAGGGAAGGTATCGGCATACATATACCGAATTGGACAGTCAAGGTAGGGAATAATCCTTCGCGGTATACTCAAAAAGCAAAAGACGATGCACTCACGATCAAGAAGCACAAAGTACTGTAGTGATTTAGAAAAGTTACATGAGATTAGAGGAAATCATAAAAATGCAATGCGTGAGTCCTTCAATGACTTCCGTTGCAATTCTCTTTTTAAGAGCCTCACAGAAAACCCAAAGAAAATTTGGTCGTATGTAAAACAAGTCAGTTGTAGCGACAACATGCCAGTACTAATACAATACGATCGTGAAGTTGACGACAACCGCGATAAGGCTACCATATTTAAAAAATTAAGTCACTGAAGAAAATATGGTAAACATCCCCAGTTTTTTACCACATCCCGTGGAATTAGAGATGGATTCGGTATGAATAGATAATGTAGGTATTGCAAAGTTATTACAGCTCCTAAAGTGGGAGAAAATGCCGGGTTCCGATGGAATCCCAGTAAGCGCATTTCCGGAGTACGTGGAGGAAATAGAACCATTTTTGTCTGATATATTGTCGCGTTGCAACCGGGGCAGGTGTGAATTCGAAGGTTACTTGTCAATGAACACAGCACTTAAACTGAGAACAGGTTTATTGAGAACTCAAACATACACGCAGCACTGACTGCCTCTTGGGCAGAATGCTCTTCTATTTATACACAGATAGAACGTACTAGAGATTACAAGAGTAGTTAACAAATGAAATGTGTAGAAGTTACAAGTGACCTTAGGAAACATGTAGAATCTTCTGGAAATAATAAACAGAATTAAATAATTTTTGTCAGTGGGCGGGATTGAACCGGCGACCTTCGGTACCGCAATTCGTGACGCTACCCGCTGCGCCATGCTGGCAGACGGTACACTGGCGTTCATGCGGCAATATTCCTTAAGCCTTTAGAAGTGAAAAACGTATCTTTTGACAGAAAATTTTTCCAGTTAACTCCCGCTTCCAAGAAAGGAGAACGCAAGGATCCTAGGAATTAACACATATCTCTTACATCCGTCTGCAGTAGAATTCTGGGGCATGTTATATGATCTAACGTTATGAAGTTTCTAGATGAAACTATTTATTTATACCGAACCAGCAAGATTTCGGAACAGCATATTGTATGAAACACGATTAGCCCTATTTTCGCATGATTTAAAGAAATATGTCAATGCAGGTTTTTCAAATTAATACAATTTTCTCTGACCACACAACCGCCTTTTAGCGAAGATTCAGGCCTACAGTATATCAGATCAGATTTGTGGATGTGTACGAGATTTTAAACTGGTTGGTCGCAGGTATGTAGTTGTTGACGGGGAAACCTCTTCTGATCAAATCGGAAGGGATTAATTGACACGATAGAGAAAGTACAGAGAAGAGCCGCTCGATCCGTGACTGCTTGCTACAGCTCTTATGAGAGCGTCAAAGAATTGACACACAGATTGGGCTTGGATTATATTGCAGACAAACGACGTCGGTTTCGTTTGAATTTACTAGCGAATATTCGAATACCTTCTTTCATTTACAAGTACAAAATAATACTTCATCCACCAACCTATTCAGGTCGCAATGACAGGAGAGATAAGATGAGAGAAATAAGATGCGGTACTGATATTTATATCTATTCTTTCTTTCTTCGTGCTATTCGAAATTGGAATGTAGAGGGTTAATTTTGGTGCAAAATACCCTCTGATGCCAACAGTATTTGTGTATTGCAGAGTATGGCTATAGATGTAGATGTACGACACATGGAGGAAGGAATATATGGAGACGAAATAACGCCAAATCGGTGAAACCTCATAAAAAAACTCTGCTCCTACTGCGCATGCGCCGCCATAGGAACCCCAAAACATTGAGCTGTTTGCACTGTGTATGCTGCTGTGAACATTTCATTTTCTAATATTCTAAAGTTTTCTATAATGTAAAGTTGTGTTGCATATGGTTGCACAAACAGACAAGATAAGAAACAATCTGGAATAACATTTCAGAAGAAAGTCACATTGTAATTATTGTTTTTGAAGTATCTGATAGGTAACTACAACATTAGGACCTATCGCTATAAATTTATTCATTGCTCTCAACAGGATGATATCGTTCTCAAATTTTTGTTGGTGTAGTGTTGACAATTAGCATATGTTACTACTTTATACCTGAAAAGCTAGCCTTATTGTAGACAAGTGCTGAAAGTTTAATTTAAGCGGGTCAACTTTACATCGCGACACAGTGAATATGGTATTCTGCATGCTTTACTCAAGTTTAAGTTTACACTGAAAGTGTACGATGAAATTAATTGTGATATTTTGTGCTGTGCGAACTACTAAAAGTGATGAAATAAACATTGTTTTTCCGAAATGTAGTTTGCGATGCATTTCTTGTGTTTAGATGTGTCTACATAGTTTGATTTTGTAGCGGCAATGTTAATGGAAGTGTGGCGGGTTGAAATGCGGTGTGTACAAGATGAGAACAAACGATTTATTTATTATTAGTTGTTAGCTTCTGATGTATGAATGCACTGATTTTTCTAGCAAAATTATATAGGCCACTTACAGTACAATATCCTCTGAGTAAGCTCAGAAACTATGTTTTTTGAAGAGTTAATTTTTTTTAAAGTTCTAAACATTGACTGACTTATGTTATTTTTAAAATTTCAGATATGATTTGTTTTGGTTTGTAAATATGTCTACAACTATTTTTCTAGATTTTGAAATCTTTCTTATCAATTACTGATTTTTCGATATCTCCCTTAGTTCTCTAGATATGAACTATCAAAAATTAGTTACAGGTGTAGTTCCTTGTGCCTTTGGTGACGTTTTTATTCTGGTCCAGGCCGCGTTTCAACCTAACCACAAGGATCAGTAAAAAATTTAAACACCCAAACTGCAAGTGCAGCAAAATTATCTTTTGGTCCAGTCCGCATCATAACCTAACAAACTCAATTTGGAGACTTTATATCTCGCGAACTAAGCGAGATATCAAAAAAATTATTCTTTATTTTCCATTTTTATTGTCGTGTTACATAAGAATCTATCATAAAATTTGACTTTGGGGACATGTTTCTTCTGAATTTCAACCAGAAACTCCAATCTTTTGAGACAGTATATCTCGAGAACTAAACACGATATCAAAAAATTGTATTCTTCTTTTCTGATGTGTCTCGTCGAGTTACATAATAATCCATCATCAAATTGCGGTACCACAGTTGTATTATGATTTCCTCGAGGTTTTTGTGCATATTACCTGTGTTTCTACGGCCGAGCAATATGGCGGCCTCCCTACCCCACTTCTCTCTACCCGGTTTCACTCCAGTGTGTGGTGAAGGTCCCTTGCTTCGTCTCCTTATATTCCTTCCTCCCTGGTACGACAAACTCATTTCCAATGATTCTGTACATTCGAACTCACTCATATGTAGATATTGCTCCCTTTGACGTCGACGAGGTGTACCAGCCTGCGTATACATTTCCATTTTGTTTGATGACTCTGCACTGACAGAGCGTGGCGTAACATCTGACAAGTCACACAAAAGAAGGCACTGCTGGGCCTACATGCACGTTATCGCTCTGCAATCTCTTATTATAGTTCCATCGTTCTACATATCCTCCTATTTTGGGGTGATTCAGACCATTCCTCCTGGGCACTGCAATTTTCACAAAGAATTGTGTATTATTGAAATGAACAAAATTAAACTTTTATAAATTTTGGAAGTGCAAATATTAATGTAATGATAGATACGAGATTTAAAATTAAAAAAACGAAGAAGAGATTCTCCTCCCCACTGAGGATTTTTTTTCCAATATAACAATAAACCTCGAAACACGTAAGTCCACCTTATCTTCTCAAAATATTTCTCCAGATACTTTCATTGGAAGGATTCAACCAAACTCCTGGTTACAAGTGTCAATCTTTAACAGTGAATAAAAATAAATATAACCTTAATTTTACCCATAAAGAGGCAGAAATTGATAATAAAGTAGTTGGATTGATTTGTAAAATGTATTTTCACACATGATACTTGATGTAAATCCTGTAAATGGATCTGATTATTGTCATTTTGAGCGAAAATCTAACGTAAAATGAATTGTTAATTTCATAATAAAACATTTTTCTTGAATATTATTATGAAGAATAGTAATACAATTTCTATTATTGAACATCAATATAATTTCTGAACGATTTTACACCATTCAGTGTCACCTTTTTATGGTGATATTTAATATTATAAATAGTGAGAAACTGGAAAAAAGTCATATTAGGAATTATATGTCTTAAAAATATCAGGTATGTAGTAAAGAAGTAATTAGGAAAGAAGTTTATTTTTAGTTGAGTTCAAATGCTGGTGATGCTTTATTTTATTGGTTTAAAAAATGCTGAAATGTTCTGCCGCCCACAATGTTTGTGATTTGCAGATATTGGATGTAGATGTAGAAGGAAATTAGATTTCCAATAGTTAAATTCGTACTTATTTACAAACACGAATTAAGAGAAAAATGCATAAAAACCCAGAAATAGTAATTTTATATTTGGTCTTCAAATACAAAAAATTACTGGTCTTGAAGAAGACAGAAATACTGAAATTTATATCACTCATTTCTATAACTCAGCTGAATTTGTTATTCTGTATTTCATATTGGGATAGTTACAAAAACAGCTACATACGATTCATTATTAACTCATAATATTTACTTAAAAACGGATAAAATGAGGTTTTTCCTGAAGGAAATAAACATAAGATTTATTCTAAATGAATCAGAAAGTTGAAAAATTTAATCACTTATAGCTTATTTAAAAAATTATTGTTTCGAAAATGTAAACCAATGTTATAAATTTGATCTTACATAAATAACATACTAAAATGAAATTTTTACTCATGAAGCTAAATAACGCAATTGATTTTATAAAGCTGATGATATTGAAAATAAGGGAAGTTGCAAGAAGATTTGAAGATTTGAATTTTAAATAAAATGTTGTTTTCTGATTTACAATGTACACATTTGGGAATTATGAATGGAACAACAGATCTGAAAAATGGCCGCCACGGCTTCATTGGCTCGCGTCCACTCATCTCGAAAAATTTTCACTAACGGTTTTGTATAAATGTCGCTGTATTTCGTTGGTACATCGTTTGATTTCGGCCTTTTATGGTTGGGTGGTCGTGGGATTCTTTGCGTAAACCCGAAACTTCAGAAAACCCCATAGAAAAAAAAGTCCATAGTTGTTAAATAGCAAGAACGTGGCGGCCAATTGACGTCACATTAACAGGAGATGACACGACCAGAAAAATATTGATGCAAGACCGTTAATGTTGCACGGTCGGTATGGCAAGTGGCAACGTCCTGATGAAACCACAATAAAGTACTTAAAGTTATTTGTGCGCTCTTTATCATATTCTGAGGTTTATTTTATGAATTGCATTCCAGCACCTGTATCTACAAAACGAATGGAGATTGGACACATGTGTATATAAACTTTTTTACTCAATATTGTTCATACTACCACCTCCTCAAATATTTACCAATCCTGAATCATCCTGTCATCTGTTAACAACCTAACTTCTGATTGTAAAACCAACACAAGATCTCACTAGAATAATGAATAGCAGAGTTCCCAATATAACTTACCATCCATTGGTATGCCTGCTTTCACTTCCACCTTTTTTGATACTGCAATTTATTTCCTAGCTCTTTGTTTCCTACACTTTAAGAATTCGTAAACCCATCAAGTCCCTTTTTCAACAAAACCAATGAGTTTTTGATTTATTTACCATCATTTTATGGCTAATTCTTTTAAATTCCTTAGACACATCCCGTGCTACACTATCCATTTCTTGCAATTGAGGAATAATCTCTGTTCAAACTATGTTGCTGATTTGCGAACTACTTTCATTAAAGACGTATCTACCCTATTTGTTTTCCCTGATTTATAAACTGGAACTACTAAGGCACTTTTTCAGTCCCCTGCTATACATCAGGACTTCACACTCAATATAAATATTTCGAGGTATAAAACAATGGTGTATCCTCTTATCATTAATACATCTGCAACATTATTATCCTCAACAGCCCCTTCACACTTCTTTAAACTAACTACTACTCTCATCTTCACGATATATTTCAAATTTAATAGCAGTGGAAAGAGTGATGACAGAAAAAAAAATTCTACTTACACACATAAGTTCTGGTTTTTCTTTTCTCTAACGATCTCATTTAAACTAGTTGTTTAATATCTCTACAATTTTATTTCCTCATTAACTTCTTACAAAACAGCAGTTAAGGATCAGAAATGATCCTCAGTAAAGCACTTTATACAATGTCGTAACGCAACTGCCTAAGCTTTTTACCAACTATCACCAATGATACTAGATTTCTGAATAGATGGGAGCCATCACAGGGCACAGTTCCTGGTATCTATTCGACATGGCAATATTAAACATTTTCAATTGATTTTGCAGACTTCCGACTTCATTGTCGACATTTTCTTGGTTCTCGGGGTGGAGCCGCATCCATTTTTTAAAACCTAACGTTTCAGCCATCATGCTATGGCCATCTTCAGGGGACTGCCATGTCTGCTGTATGAACTAAATCATCTGAGATTCAATTGTCACAGAGTTACGGAGAAGTTCCTACATAGTTGTATCTCCGCCCATTTTAATTTGTTATCCTAGTTGGTATGTCTTCTCTGGATTAGTCTTATCCTGGAGTGTCTACAGTATATTGGAGCTTAAAGCTCGTGTAGAAGTCTATTAGCCCATCTTAGGTTATTGTTGAGATGGACTGTGTTTCCCAAGTTGGCTAAGAGTGGTTTTCCTGCTTCGCTCCATATCTTACAGAATTTTGCATCTAATTTTCTGAACCTGTTCT
The DNA here is from genome assembly GCA_031002005.1 of Vandiemenella viatica. Classification (NCBI taxonomy): domain Eukaryota; kingdom Metazoa; phylum Arthropoda; class Insecta; order Orthoptera; family Morabidae; genus Vandiemenella; species Vandiemenella viatica. Next base: position 387,275,927 of record CM061921.1, read on the forward strand.
TTAAGCGCGGTAGTCAACCGATTTCGTATAATCGTTTAGTTGGAGTTTCCAGCGGCAGTTTGTGAGCATATCTAATGGTTCGATTTTGAATGGTTTGTAGAAGTTTGAGGTGAGAGTCTGCGGCACTTCCCCAGACTACTGCAGCCTGTTCCACCATTGGCCTCATCAGGGCAACATAAAGACGAATCCCAAGATACAGTGGGAGAGATGACAGATTTAGAATGGGGTACAAGACTCTCATTCTGCTCATGGCTTTATTGCGCAGGTTCCGACGTGTGTCTTCCATGTCAGTCTCCTATCCATGGTGTCGCGTAGATACATGGCTGTTGAGGACCACACTATGTTCTCACCAAACAGATTGGATGGTTGGAGATGTGGAACAGGTCTGCTGACCATCACAGCTTGACTCTTTGCGGCGCTGAACGCCATTTGGTCGCCGAGTGTGCTATGTTGTTACTCGCTCGTTGGAGCTTTGTCCTCACGTGCGTGGCATTCATGCTTCTGGTGTCGTCAGCATATTGAGTGGAGTGAACTTGCTCAGTCCTTGGGAGGTCCGAAGTATAGATGTTGTATAGCACACGGACCAAGACTGAACCCTGTGGCACTCCAGCTCTGAGAGTCTTTACGGAGGAAATGGCGTAGTTGAATCGCACGCAAAATATTCGACCGGAGAGATAGCTCTTTAGGAATTTCACGTGAGACATGGTACGAATTGTACCAGCAGCTTTACCACAGACCAGCATGCCGGACCGTGACAAAGGCACGAGACACGTGAAAGAACGCCGCGCCAAATTACTCCCTCCGGTCTATGGTTCCTATAGCGAATTCAATTGGGGGTAGCTGCTGCGGTGTCGATTGATTCAGACTAAATCCAAATTGTTCCTCAGGTAGAGTCTACTCGTTTCCTACTACTGTGCGAAAACTTTTGAGGTAAAGTCGTTCAAAGATCTGAGAGATTGAGGACAGTAGACTGATTGGTCTGTAAGATCTTGGAGACCTTTTTACCTTTGTTTGATTTGGGAACCGATACAATTTGGCGTATTTCCACACTTGTGGAAATTGTCCGCTCTTCAAGATCTCGCTGAAGGCTGTAATAATGTAGGATGCAGCAGCAGGAGGCATCTGTGTCAGTATGGAGCCCCCAATACCATCGTGCCCAGTAGCTTATTTAGGGTTAACGTGTGATAGCGCCGCTAAGACTTCTTCCACAGAAATTTCTTCTATCTGCAGGATATTCAGCTTCGAAGAATCACTGCAGCCAGTCTTCTTAAAAGCTGGTATGATCTACATCTTGGGTATATTCGGTGGGCCGAAAGTTGGCTTCGAAGGCCTTATCTAATCCATTAGCTTTAGCCACTGGCTCGCAGACTCCCATATCTAGGGACAGTAGTGACGTCACGTATGTTCCCACTGCCTGTGGTTCGACTGGGCACGCGTAAGCGTTTTTCTGAACACCACATGACCATATTTGGTCAAGCTGCAGTTCGCTATATGCGTTCATATTATTGGACTTTTTTTTGGTATTCCTTTTTTTTTTAACTGCTTTACGTCTCTCAACAGCGAGGTCTTTAGAGACGGGAAAGGATGGGGGCAAGGAATGGGATGGAATTTGGCTTGCCAGTATTGCATTACTGTTTCCTGGGATGACATTGATGTCAGATTGTGCAAAATAAGAGTGATAGAATTTTTCAGCGGCGGCCAAATTTATTGTCAACGTGTGTACATCCGAGATCTTCCTGGATGCCCTTTTTACCGGACGAATAATTTTTCTTTTTAGAGGATGGCCAATTTATGTCACCAACTGTAGGTAGGACAATAAAATCACTGGCTGGTCAGTCTGTGCGTTCATCTCTTCTGTCGGTTCTGGGACAGGTGATATTTGAGTGTCAAGTGCTGTAATAGACTTGCTGATTATATCTGGGCAGTAACCGTTGGCAAGAAACATCTCCTTTAAAACACATTTTTCAGCAGCTATGCTTGCTTCGTCACTAACTGTGGATGCACGGACAATTAAAGTTTTAATACACTGCATTTTACTGCCAGATGGTGGTGAAAACGAAACTTATGTGGTATAGATAAATGCTGAAAGGAAACAACAGTCGTTGACCTAGCGTCATATTCATTCTCCATTCAAGTCCGCCAAACTTTTTTGAGTGGATGTTACGGTTTTTTGAGAAGCAAAGAGAGTATTGCCGGTGGAATTTATGGAATTGAGAAAGCTACTGAAAAACCTAGAACAAACGTCGCAACATCCTTAGATTCAGTTTTGTTTTGCATGATAATGTTCGTCCTCATAGTGCTTGAAAAACTAAAAGAACTTTAGAATCAATTCAAATGGGATGTTTCTGATCATCCCCCTTACAGTCCAGACTTATCGCCAAATAATTTTCACCTCTTCTCTCACATGAAGTGGCTAGCGTCTCATCACTCAGAACAATAATGATCTTCAAAATGCTGTGAATGTTTGTCTAAATACCCAAATTTTATGAAGAAATTTGTAAATGAGTGAAACGCTATGAAATATGATTAAACTTATATGGTGATTATATAAAAAACTAGTTAAAATCTTTAATTTTAAGATGTATATAACGAAATATTTTTTTTCTATGCAGTTTTTTTTTTTTTTTAATTTATAGCCAAAGGGAAGTTTCTTCCGAACTGCTCTCGTATTTAGATTATGTATGTGGTGACAAGGTGTACCAAAGCAACCAGTGTAAAGTTTACCAAAAAAGGCAAATCCTAAATATAATTTGCAGGGGTCTTACAAGTAGGTAGTAAAAGAAGTCAATCATGATATTTCTAAATGTTGAAGCTTGTGAAGTGAGGCTTAGAAGTTTACAATGCATGTTAAGATAAAATCATTGATCAATACAGCTTCATGACTATTTTTGCTAGTTCTGAAAAAACTTTATAATTGAAATAAATCAGAATTGGCAAATTTCCATACAGAGCTATTTCGTATGTAATAAGTTTGCTAGAGTTTATCTGCCAAAAGTTTTTAATGCAATTTGAAACATGCACAAACAAACAGGTTTTTTAAGTAAGAGTTTAATGTTATACATTTTATAGGGAAGTAATTTTGAATACAGGGCTAGTCAAAATGATTGCAGCGATTTCACGATATTTCTTTTGGCTGTCCTATTATAGGTACGACGATGGGGTTTGCTGTTATAAGACAAGTGTCTCTCCAAGTTTCGATTGCACTAAATGCAAGCTTCTCGCGGTGGCCACTGGAGAGCAAGATGGCTGAAAGTGAGAAAGCGTAAGTTGTTCTCGAATTTCATTTGACTCAGTCTGTGGTAACTGTTCAGTGACACTTTAGAACAAAGTTCGGCAAGGATCCCCACATGCTAACACCATTCGGCGTTGGTATCAACAGTTTAAAGCCACAGGATGCCTTTGTAAAGGTAAAACAAGGGGTCGCCCTACTGTGTCTGAAGAAACCACTGAAACTGTGCGCGCTAGTTAAGTTTGTAGCCCACAGAAGTCTACTCCTCGAGTGAGCAGGGAATTAGATATTCCACAGCAGACCCTTCGAGAATCCTAAGGAAGCGACTGTGTATGAAGCCTTACAGGTTACAGTTGCTACAAGCACTGTCGCACAACGATGGAGTGCGTCATTTTCAATTCTGTGTCCAATGTCTGGAACAAGAAACATTCGCAGAAAAACTTGTGTTTAGTGATGATGCCACTTTTCATGTGAGTGGAAAAGTGAACAGACACAATGTGCGCATTTGGGGGACCGAAAACCTCAATGTTTATGTGCAGTACGTTCGTGACTCTCCCAAAGCGAACGTGTTTTGCGCGATCTCACGAAAGAAATTTTATGTGCATTTTTTCTTTTATGAGGTGACGATTACAGGGAAAATCTATCTGCAAATGTTGCGGAATTGGCTCATGCCACTTCTGGAAGCTGACAGTGAAGATTTCATTTTTGAGCAGGAGGGTGCTTCAACCCATTTTTCTCTAGTTGTCCGTAATTTCCTAAACACCAGGATTCCAAACAGATGGATTGGTTGTGCTGAGGATGCTGATCATCAGCTGATGTCATGGCCTCCTCGTTCTACTGACCTAACCCCCTGCGACTTGTTTGTTTGGGGTTTTGTAACAGTACCAGTTGATCTGCCAGACCTGTGGGTTCGCATCACCAATGCATTTGCTCTCATTAACAGAGACATGCAGATTCGGATATGGGAAGAACTCGATTAAAGATTTGATGTGTGCAGAGTCACTAAAGGTGCACATATTGAGCATCTGTAGACACTAAAAAAAACTTACACAGTTTGTTTATATATCTGTGTAATCTTTTAAGTATATGTCAAATAATAAATGTGTAGTAATTTTCTGAAATCACTGCAATCATTTTGACTAGCCCTGTACATTCAACTCAATGAGAACAACTATAAGGACTATGAATGCTGTGAGGCAAGTATAAAAAAGAAAAACAGTATCAATTGATTATGACAGTAAAAAGAAGGAAAATGTTTTAGGCAATATAAAAACAAAGAATACAAGAGATCAAACAGCAAAACCGAAATGCTGGAAGGCTTGTTTTTTTCCCCTTAATACCTCCTCGACGTAGAGGCCATTAGAGGTAGGATGAGACTGGGGACAAGGAACGGGAAGGAATGCGACCATGGCATTTTAAAGGAAGCATCCCAGCATTTGCCTGGAGTGATTTGGGGAAACCATGGAAACCCCAAATCTGGATGCCCGGACGAGGATTCGAACCGGCGTCCTCCTGAATGCGAGGAGCATTGCTCACCCACCACGCTCGGTGGGAAGGTTCGTAAACCACACCTAGGAAACGGGGGATGGTCTTCAGTGAGGATGATAAAAACAAAGGATAGTGAACAAAAACCAATCATTCACCAAAGATGGACAATGACAAAAGATACTTCTTTCTCGGGTTAAACCTTTATCATGCTTTAAGGGGAACAAGATATACAGCAAGTACGTCAGATGTGCACACACAGTCAAGTTAACCATTGTGAGGCTGATTGGGTGGTGAGGGGAGAATTTAAAGTGAACAAATGATAACTATTATTCAATGTTTATGACAAAGGGATGCCTCGTACACAGGGGTGCGACAGCACCGGGCAGCGTCATATGGGCAGCAATAGATCGCGAGTACGAAAAATGAAAAATATGTTGTTGTAGCTTTAGGGCGCGTCGACATTGGGGTCATTAGCGCCCTAACAATTACCAGCTATTACTGTGGCTCAAGAATTTACTAGATACTGTCTGCATGGTCGACTGTAAACGGGTCGGCCATACAGACAGCAAATAAAATAAATCATAAAATCAGATGTGGCTTTAAAGGGGCCACCGGTACTTTAGACCGTACAACACCTGGATGGCTGTAAAGAGGCCACCCATCCATCTTAAAACTAGGCCGATCTGCCTAAAATCTTAGGTGTTAGACCGGCCAATACACAAAATTTTAAAACACTCGCCACGTTGCTGGTCTCATTGTTTAAAATGAGGGACAGATCGTTGGCCAGACCAACGTCTGCCCTCACGTCTAAAAATAATACACAATCAATTAAAATGTGGCGTACCGTTAGAGGTGCGCCACAGGTATTGCATTCCGGAGGGTCCTCCCGGCGGAGAAGAAAGCTGTGTGTCAGAGGACAGTGCCTTGTAGCGTCCCACTTATTATTATGACCGGTTACTTATGCGTCAGGATGGATAAGTTGTATTGGTCACTGTGGGCGTTAGCCAGGTTACTTACTTGGGGGCGAGTATGCTGCTCCTCCCGTAGGTGGTACTCCAGTCTTGGCTTTATCTAGCTTACTAGTCTATGTACTTGGATCTGAATATCTCTGGCTTGCGTCAATGAAAGAGTCTAAGTTCATACATAGTTTTATTCTTTGCTAGGCGGGCTGTTACAGTTATACCACGGCCACGAGCAGAATTCCAAGCACTTAGTTAATATGAAAGAATGATGGACTTACATTGGTTTCGGCACTGATCGGCTGGCTAGCGGGGCATGGCTGGCCTTCGATCCCCACTCTGTGTTTAGCACAGCATAGTGGCTGCGTAGTTACTCAAACTTGACTTGACCCCGAGCCTCGGTGAGCTCGCGCTTATATCTCAATCAGTTGCGTAGCCTGTCCCCGTTCTAAGGGCAATCAACTGACAGCTAGCGTTTCTCGAACCTTCTTCACGAACCTAGATTCCATAGCTATTGCTCGCCGACCTGGATTTCTTGCTGACGTACCTTGCGACATCCCACGCCAGGCGCTCGCTGCCCACGAGTGTCGTCGCTAGTACATTATCATTATTCATATTTTCTTATTTCCCAAAATACACTGCAATTATTAAAACGACCTGCTACAGCCTCTACCAAATGTCAAGAACAAATCTTTTCCGCGCCGAGGCAAGGTCAGACTTTGGGACTGGATCAAAGTCAACTCTGACCTTGTTGAAGGCTAACTTGGCTGCCCCATCAGCTGCTTCGTTCCCCGATTCCCACATGACAGGGTACCCAGCAGAATACGACCTCCTTTCCGAAAGGTTGGAGGGTGTGCTGTATATCCTGGACAAAACGATCTGCTGGGTAAATATTTCCCATTGGCTGGATGCAGCTGAGGGAATCACAGCATATGATGTACTTTGTGCCACGACTTACTTTCATATGCTGGAGCGACTTTAACAAGGCGTAACACTCTGCAGTGTACACGCTGCAACAGCTATTCAGTTTGTAGTTATAAGTCGCTTGAGGGAACACTACGTAGCAGCCAACTCCGTTAGACCCATCCGTGTATACTGGGGTAAAATCGCGAAACTGACTTAAAACATCGTTAAAAGTTCGGGTAGAAACACTGTCGACGGTACACAGCTTGTTGTACCGCGACAATTCTAACACTGTTCTGGGCCTCTTTAAAAGCCAGGGAGGATATTTACTCCAACCCTGGTGATAAAAAGAGGGCATCTGAAAACCATATTCCTCCAATATAGCCTTTGTACGGTAGCTGAAAGTAGAGATGGGCAAAACAGCTTTTTTCCAGTAATACGTTATTCAGTTATTGCTTCTTTTATCTAACTGCTTTTTTTAACCGTTAGAAATAACGTATAGTTATTTTGTTCTGAAGTAATATCTGTGGTGACGCTACTAAAATCTCTGCTCAGAAACGCTCTTCTCTTGTTGAAAAAAGCCGGAAATGTCAAATAACCGGATGTGACGAATATAGCGGCCCTGACGTCACGAAAAGCCGCTTATTAGCGTTATTTAGCGTTTAACGATACGTCACGAATAGCGGCTTTCAAATAAGCGGCTTCCTAATAAGCGGCTTCCATAGTAACTGTCAGAGACTTTATATACGCCTTCGACTTGTTTTTATGTATTTGTTTAATAAGTCGCAGTGATGCCTTGATAAATTAATATAGAATTTTAACACGACCAGCTTTAGCGGGTTGTGTATAACGTGATTTACGGACGTACGATAAAAAAAAGAAAAAAAAGAAAATGCGAAGTGGGCAGTTTTGATTACGTGTTAATACATTTTTCTGTTTGAAACTAATGAATTTGTAGTATGAGTTTTTATGAATATATGCAACAAATACAGAAGATTAACTTTGCTGAAAGTAAACAATTTTTCAGTCTGGCTATTAATTCGCATTAAGTTTTGTGTGGCTATAGTTATATGTATAGCATACTTTACATATGTTGTAAATGTGTCCCAATAACAGACCAGCTGCAATTTAAATATGTTGTTCAGACGTACATAAAAGTAATTTGAAATGTAAATATGATTTGCTGTTTTAAACTAATTGACTTGTGGAAATACTAGCGCTTTTCGATGGTTTCTCCATCTGTTGGTAGCTATCGCAGTTAATAACGGTTAAAGGTATTAAAAAGCTGTTTACATAGGTGGTGTCCTCTAGTGATCGCTATCGAAGTTAATAACGCCTTCAACTGGCAAAGACGATATAACACATGTACACAGCTGTAACAAAAAGTATAATCAAGTGGTTTTTGATGGAAGGATGGATGCTGTAAACCAGTTTAATGGTCACTAAGTCGTAGAGAGATGATAAATTTTGGACCCTATCGTAAATAACACCTTGAAAGTAGCAGCAGCACACGCCTTCACTGCCTTATTGTAACAGGCAGGGTATGATGGAGGTTTTGCTGGTTGACATTTCCTCCTATATGTGGTAGATGTTGCATGTCTTCTCGTATGGTATGTCTTCATATAGGCGTTTTTTTTATTATTGTTGAAAAATCTTCAGTGGTCGGTTATGTGGTCCAACATCCATCGGATAATTGCCAAGCTCGTTAACCAATGGATTTTTAGATATATAACATTGATTGTAAAACTTTTTCGCAAGCTCGCGGAACCGATCTTTCAACATTGGTAAATTTGCAGCTTCATGCAGGGCAGAGGTAGTATTTAACGTCGTCAGCAGTAGCGACATCTGTTGGGCGCTATCGCAGTTAATAACGGTTAGAGGTTGGAAAAAGCGGTTTACATAGGTGGTGTCCTCTAGTGACCGCTATCGTAGTTAATAACTATTATTTTGCGATGGTAGTGTCATCTAGTGTTATTTATTGCAATTAATAACGGTGAGAGAGGTAATAAGCGGTGACTGATGCACTCGTAGCGAGCGGTTGACGAACAATTACAGCGCTGTCAGAGAGGGAAGTGCTGACCGTTATTTGAATAACTCCAGTTATCGTTTTGGCCGCTACTTTCTAAACGGCGTTTTTAAAATAACGGTTATTTGTAGCCGCTTAGTTATTTGTGACCCATCTCTAGCTGAAAGGTTGATTTGCTCTTTGACGGTTGGTATAAAGTCGTTCAAAGTTAGGATGAATAACTACGTCATACACGGGACTGCCAGGAGTTGCGGAAATATGTATATAGTGTCGCACCATGAGGAGACGCCGGCGTATGGAAAGCAGTGGCTCACCAGACTCAGCACAACTGCTGGGTATCGGACTGGTGCGGTATGCACCTGTGGCGAGAATTCCTCCATGGTGGACACTATCTAATATACGGAGATAACTGTCCCGTGCCGAACCGTAGGCAATGCAACCATACTCCAACCGCGATCGTACAAAGGCTCTATAAAACTGTAGCAGGCAGGAGCGGTCAGCGCCCCACGACCTGCAAATGAAAAATAATTTCTGCAATAACCCAGCTTGCTGTTCACATATTACTATAAAACACTTTTCATCCAGACGAGTTTATAAGCGAAAGAGCATCTTCTTGATGCATAGTTGTATCATCATAGAATTGCGTAACATCGAGTTGCTACTCTAGTTACCCAAATGAAGGAAATCGCAACTCATCCCATAACTAGCACTCTCCGGTACCACGTATTTCCTACCTTTTGGGCTGTAGTCTTCGATTTCATTCGCATGTGGGTGCATGATCATGGGGTGAGATTCAACCTACGTAACTTTTTCTACCATATGAGACCAAAGGCAATTGCAGTAAACATTCGTTTAAAAAAAAAAAAAAAAAAAAGACAATCTGGCATGCAGTACTTAAAAAGAAAACAAAACCAATCCAATGCAAAACTGAGAATCCTTCAAAATTGCTTCCAAGTTTTTTTAGAGTTGAGAAATCATCTGAATCATCGTCACCAGAACTAGTTCAACACGCGATGGAAGAAAACTTATTGAACCCTTTCCTACCGGCTATTGGAAAAAAAGGGAAATTTATAATTTCAATTATATATTTGTATAAAGGTACTTGAAATTAAACACACATATTTTTTCAATTTTTTTTTTTTGAATTCTAAGTGCTAATTACTAAGCCGGTACTTATAGGTACCGTCAGGGACTTTGTGTATCACACGACATACAGAAATAGCAATTGAAATCAATTATGTTCATATTGGTATGAAATGTTTGCCTCATGATATTCAAAAAAAACCAATTCTTTTTGCTCATTCAGACACAAAAGACATTGTAGTACAACATTTGGAATGATGTTTTGACTGTATTTTCTTCATTCTACAGACTTCACATCTTCATCTGACTTTTACAATTTAGGGACAGTGTATACCTCTGTTTCCCAATCTTACATCTCTCATTGTGGAATAGTATGACTTGTATTGTTTGAATGGATGAGGGTTTGGTAAAATATATATAGATGACATTTTTTTCTTACCAATATCCTTCATAGTCATCATACCTTGTGCAAAGGATCTTCTAAAATTTTTTACAGACTTTTTTTTTCAAATATCGGACCATTTATGTTATAGGCATTGAGAAATACTACATCCAGAATTCCCAAAGACAATCTTTACCATGATTTCGGTAATCTTCTGTCAGCATTGCACAAAGTCATCAGCTGATCAGCAGTATCAACCCCACACATGAAGGTATTGTAGTCCTTGACGACTCCTGAGCATGAAATTGTCGACTTCAATCCATCTTTTTCTTTGCATATAACTAGTGGTGTAACAACAGGGTGGTAGGATGGGCAGGACTGGCCAGAGAGGCCCTCTGGTCCAAGATCAACCAGGTCACCAATCCAACCCGAGAGAGGGCCCATCTGTTGAAGTTGAAATTGACCCCAACCAGTGTAGTGGAGTTTCACTGCTGCCATGAAAATTTTATACTAAATGTATGACCTTTTTATCCTTCCATTTCTAGTAGCAAATACCTAGGTTTGTAAATTCATTGTCACAATCTCCTCTTTTTAGTTTTCCATCAGCAGATGGTTAGATTTTTTTTTGTAACAGTTTAACGTCCCTTTTTAACAACGTGGTCTTTAGAGATGGGAAAGGATGGGGGCAAGGAATGGGAAGGAATTTGGCCATGGCCTTTTGAAGGAAGCATCCCGGCATTCACCTGGAGTGATTTGGGGAAACCATGGAAAACCCAAATCTGGATGCCCGGACGGGGATTCGAACCGCCGTCCTCCCGAATGCGAGGCCAGAACGCTATCCGTTACACCACCACGCTCGGTGAGATTGTTAGAAAGTCCCTTGCAGTAGCGTCTGATTCTCCCACAAATAAAAGTTGTTTCAGTTTTTTAATAATGAAACTGATGAAAAATAAGGATAATACTAGATAACATCGCCATTGCTCCATTTTTTTCAGTCAATTCTAAGACCACTCTTTGACCTAATGAGTAATCTGAGAACATTCCAGTCATTTCTTCATTTTTGCCTTCATAAATTATAAACTTCTAAGAGAAGAGCTGATAAATTATAAACTTCTAAGAGAAGAGCTTCAATCAGAGCGTATTTCATAAAAATATCCATTTGAAAATATGTAAAACAATGATAAAACCAGTTGTATACTTGCTAAATCTATTGACCAATAATCTGTATAAAACTACCCACAACTCCCTGACGGTACTTATAAGTCCATGTTGGTTTTTCTAGATTATTTAGTAAAGAAACTAGAAAAACAAATTTTATAGGTAAAAAATATATGGTTAAATGTTCAAACTAAAAAAGTAATAACAGAAATTGACACTTACGAAGTAAATTATCATCTAAAAATTCATTGTAATGTACCACTTGTTACTTTGGTCAGTATGCTGTCAAGCCCCAACTTAGAAAATTAATTTCTCGGCAATTTCACGCAGAATTTAAAAATAAATGTTGTCATTGTCTGACTTAATCATACATCAATTCATCAACAGGATTAACAATGCAGTGGACACTGGTATTGTCGAATTATATGATGGTAAATACAGTGGTACTTATAAGTACCGTCAGGGAGGAAAGGGTTAATAGAAGTTCTTCAGACGAGGCTCATGATGATAAAGAGCAGCATGTACGACAAAATTTAACTATGGCTAGAACGTCGTCTGCAGTTCAAAATATTACAGAATGGAATATAACAAACATACCACCACCGTCTCACCTGTTCAATGTTCAGTTTATGATGATATTTCAAAATGAACTCTGGAGCCAGGGGATTGTGCACAAACTACGTGGCTCGGTCTAGCAGGGAGAGGGGTTGTCTGGAAAGCTACTTTGGGCTACGTGGGGGGAGGAGGGGGGGGGGTTCGAGCCAGGCCATGTAGCTTTTCGTTCATATTATGTGTCATATTTAAAATGAGATGCAGGACACAAAACAGCATGTAAATATTTATTTCTGCCATTTAATTAACCCTGTATGAAATTTACGATAGTCTGACAAGAGAAAACAGTACAAATGTCTTCTGGAGTCAATTGGGAAAAAGGCTATGTGCTACGTGGGGGGGGGGGGGGGGAGGGGAGGTTCACAGGAGGCCAAAATGGAGCTACGTGGTTTATGCACGCTCCCCAGAGATAAAATAATTATTCGAGCAACGGAAAAAAAAAAATCATCGACGTCATTTTTCGAATATGCATTTTTAAAGAATAATGCCAATTGGAGAAACTTATAAAAGAAGATGCCTTGTTTACTTTAAATCTGCAGATAAAGTATATTGTTATTTCTGTTGTTTATTCAACAGAAGGTCTCACTCTTATTTGGGCAAAGGAGGATTTGATGACTGGAGCTACTTATCAGAGTGTCTTAAAAATTCCTTAAATGACTAGCACACCATGCTCAGTTGGATAGAAGCATTGATTTGATTAAATAACTTCAGTATAACAGACATAAATTTATAAATAGAGATTCAAGACGAAAAATCACAATGGGTTGCAATCCTCTAATAATGCATTTGTTTTATATGCAATAATTTCTTGTTCAGAGGGAGCTTTGGATCTGAAACACTAAATACTTCTAATGATGGTAACTTACTGGGTACATTGCAACTGCTAGGAAAATGCACCCTCCGCCACACACTTTTAGTGAATCGCGGAGTAACAATAATAATAATAATAATAAAAATATTTGATGGAGCATCTCCGCTGTATTGCCAGTAAGGAGACTAATGTCTATTATTTTGGAAAACGTATTCAAAATGAAAGAAGTTCGCAATAGAAATTTGACTGTGAAGAAGTCATCCAAATACTTTCCCACAGTGGCAGATCCAGGGTGGGGCTGAAGCCTCTCCCCCCCCCCCCCCACACCTTTTTTTTTAGCTCTACTGATCTTTTAAGGGTGGCATGACTATAAAGCCTACCCTTACCCAACTCAAGGCCCCCCCCCCCCAAACCAAAATCCTGGATCCGCCACTGCTTTCCCATCACACTGAATTGAGATCCTATTGTCAGTATCTTTAACATTGTTTTGTTGACACTAACAAAGACAAAGGCAGAGTGAGTGACTGTTTCGTTGCTTACAAGCGGAAAGTGCTCTTCGGGAGCTGGACTCGCTGGTCTGCATATCGAGGATACTTTGCAAAAGTATGATTTGTATATGAACGATTGTTGAGGCTAAAGATATGACAATGGATCCAGTATTATAGGAAGATACAAAGGTTTCCAAAGCAAAAGTCTCAACCAAAATCTTCGAGCATTTTTATTATATGTAGCCGACATTAAATTTGGTAATAGCAGGTGCCGCCAAAACATCAGTTAAATCGATTTATTTGTCCAGATTTCTTTCAAAAATGTATAATTTGTTCTATTCCCTCAATCAACAAAGTGATGGGAAGTGATATCCAAGCACTTAAAAGGACTATTGCCAAAAAAATGTGAAACTTGTTTTGAGAATTGAGTTTCTTGCCTCGGTGCAGTTCGTTATCACTACTGTTCAGTTCGCGACGCCCTTCTGGAAACGAATTATTGGGTTGCAGCAACAGTGGCCTTGTCCCTGAATCAGATCGTGTAGCAATTGAGTTCATAATGGAGACTTGGTATAATTCATTGTTTGAAATTAACATTCTAAGCAAGGCTATGCAGGTTGAAAATGGATTTATGAAACACTTCACAATTGCTGGAAAACGGCTCGGAATTTGAGAAAGAATTCGAATTTTGCCAACCACACCGGAAACTGTCACTAAAGAAGAAAAATAAATTAGAACTTATCAAAACTTATTTACGGTAAACGCACGCAGATTCTAGATAGGCTGTCAGATCTTGCAATTTTATCTATAGAAAATAATATTGTCCAAGGATAAATAAAAGTGAGGAAGATGGCAATCTAGATATTTAGTTATGATTTTGTTTCCTCATTAGTTTTTAAAAGAAATTATTAAAAACTATGAGAATTTGATGGATACGTGATGTGAGCTTTTCAAACATATAGTCTTCATTTTTACAGTTGCTGTTTCTCATTCATACTGCTGCTAAGTTTTATATATACTAGTGATCGACCAGGAGTCGAAATCTGACCATAATTCATTAAGTTATTCAGTTTCTTTCATGAAAGAGTAATAATCATAATTTGAAATTGTTCTATTGCGTTTGCTGCGAGAATAGATATACTGTATATATTGATATTGTTGGCTGTGAGCATGTGCCAATAGATCATTAGCTTGTGTTGTTTGCCTTAATTCCCAGCAATACCTATAAAATTAAAATGTAGATTCCAAGTGTGACTGTATCCAAAATTTTAGCTTCTGAACTAACCATAGCAAATGATGAAATATATTTACGACTGTTTCAAAATAATTTTTGACTTTCCATTTACCGATGGTTCATTTGAATTTAGTCGCATAATATTATGATTTAAAATATTCATTTTCACTTAAGGCTGGTAAAACTGCTTTAGCTTTATGACAACATGAAGCAAATGCAGTCCTTTCACCTGAAGTGACTTCTGATTCGCAATGTTTTGCAATGTAAATTCGAAACTATAAACATTTTTTAGAATGACATTTAGTGCACATTTAAATGTATCCATCAAAATAACATCATCATTTTGTGTGTTCCCTATTTAAATTTTGGTTTATCATCATTTTGAATTTCACACAAATAGGTATTCCTTCTTTTCTCTCTCTTTGTCTCTCTCTCCGACCTGTCAATGTTCTATATCGAGGCAAATATCTGAATTGGGGGGGGGGGGGGAGGAAAATCCGTAATGAAATTACTAAAGTTAAAAAATCAAAAGATCCTTAACCAAAGTTTAACCTTTTAAATAATAAAAAGACCATATAGTATCTGGCAGAATCGCTACATTCCTTTTCCAAATGTTCCTTTCATAACTTCATAGTTTAATTTCTACTTTATGTGACTCTTGTTTTACCAAAGACCACAGAGTATCTAATGCTGGGAATACACGTCACGTAGTTGGCTCAGATTGTCACTGACCTCCTACCTTCATCTTTGGTAAGTGATGGGTCTACTCACCCTATGCTTCCTTATTTTCAGCTTATTCTTTAACCCTTTCGTGGGCACATTTTTCTGAGCTTATTAGAGGTAACAGTTGGGGTTCAATCACTTGCTATGTAACACCTATTACATACCACGCAAAAACCAAAAAAAATTTAGGCACTGGTTTTTTTGAAATTTTGGAAAAATTTTTCTTTCAAAAATTTACACTGGAAAACAATATTAAAAAATGTATATTATTGGTAGATGTACCTTTATTCACAAAATATTAACAAAAGTTACACTACTGAGTGTTATGGAACAGTATGAAACTTGGATCAACACACAAAGCGACATTGCAATTTGAGCACATTATTCTTGTTCTTCTTTCTTCTTTTCTTTTACTGCATAAAAGGCAACGCCTATACTTCAAAGTTTTCTTTGGAAGATGTTCACCCACATTTGACAGTCTGACTTCATTAGGAACACTAATACTGTGTGTGTTTTTTTAAAACGAATACAGGTGGACGCCCACGTCGTTTCCTTGATGAGAATCCTGACAGTAATTGTCTTGCTAACTGCAGAAATACAAAAATAACCACGAAGTAACACCAAAACGACTTTTTCCTGACACGAAACTGAGCCCAAAAAACAAATAATGCACCGTCAATTGTTGTCAGTGTGACTGCTGGCAGCAGCGGGAATTTTCGCGTGTTTCTCATACTAATATACAGATGGCTGCACCAGCTAGATGTGGGAATGTTGAGTCTCTTGGCCCCTGGAAGACTTTAAAGTATGTGGGAAGCTATCTTCCCACCGCCCATGAAAGGGTTAAACTACTTTATCATTGACCCAGAGTTTTATAGCTGGAGCTTTTAGTTAACACTGAATTTAAAACACTATGGAATATAAATTGCTGAACACTGGAATAAGGTAATTTTAAATCCATGGTGGGAAAAATACTAGGAGTGTAGAATACCTAAAAACAAACATATTTAGCCAAATACTTCTAATTCACATCAGTGTTAACCAGTTAGTTTGCTGCAAATGTATTCATTCGCAATAGGAATTCAATTGAAATGGAACATTCAGTGGAACATGCCTTTCAATAATAAAACAATCTTGATATTGCAGTGCTAGCAGTGCAAGTGTTCAACTGTTTTATGGTCTGGCTGCTTGCAGAACATTATTATTGTATGCCAATTTACAGAAGATAAAGCGCAAAGCAAATATAACATTATAAATCAAATGACAAGGAAGAGGGATTCGAGCCCTCCTCTGGCAGCCAGTCCAACTTAGTGCAGGGTAATCACATCTCCAGGTAGAATTAAGTTCGTATGGTCCATTACAATGTGATCAATGGTCTGAATATTTGCACTGCCACAGCGCATCTTCACGGAACCCCCATTTCTGTGCTGTTGCATTGTACATTCCACATTGTGTAAAACCTGTTAAGCTGGGACTAAAGTCACTTAAGCTGATCAAACCATGAGAGGCAAGCTTTATGTTCTTTTAAATCACTCAATTCTGTGGGTTGCTGGCCTCCCACTCATTTCTCTAATCACTGAAAGGTCAGCTTGGCTGCTTCTACATAGGTGTATCATCAGGCAGGTCTTAAAAATTACTCCACTCTCAAAGCAGCACAGATAGTGGAATTTCACAATACAACAGTTGAATAGCTCTTCTATTACAGTTGGCAGTCTTAAACACATGATGCTCATTTACCTTATCTGCATTAGTTATACTACATTTTAAATCCATGTTAGGAATGACTGTCACAAGCAAACCACATTATTTCCCACCACTCTGCACCCTCTATCTCATTAACACTGCTGTTGTGTTGCCAATATATATATATATATATATATACCGTCACCTCTAGAGGTTTTGTCTCATAAATTTAAAATCAACCTGAATAACGTAGGCTTAGATCTCTAAACCGTTATTATAAATATTTTTTGGCCCCAATAATGCTACTCTTTCCGCTTTTAGTAATTAAAGAAAGTCCAGACACAAAAGGCTGATAATACAAAACTAATTCTGCAGTCAGAAAGGACTTTTTCTTTAACTTTCACCCTTTCTGAGTAATTGTCACTTCTGATAAATGTGTATTTACTCTATTACCCTCTTGCCTGAAGGCTCTATAGGAATTGAAGAAAGAATTACTACAGATAGTGTCATTACTTTGGCACCAAAACAGTAACAAAATTCTTTCTCTGAGGTCTAAACAAGAAAACCATATAGAGCATTAACAAAAACAAGCAAGTCTATATTTCAGGTGACAGCATCTCATAGGCACATACATATTTTCAATAAATAGAAACTAAAAGTTAAAACAATATATTCATCTTAGGAAATAAATTATTGTGATAAGCTGTTAACCACTTTACACTGTATTAAGGACAATACTATTTATACAAATTTGCAACATTTTGTTGTACTCTTTGATTTACTTCTTAAAATCCTAATAAAGTGGTATACATACTATAACAGAATCAAAACCTCATTATGTTAAATGTATTCACAAAAACCTTCTGCTATGGCACATGAGAGTATCTTTCTCTACTTAGAACATAATTAAGCTAACGAGCATCCTTCCTAAGCAACTGATGTCACTGTTTTTTTTTTTTTTTTTACAATTTATAACGCAACTGTTATTAAGTAATGTTCAAGTTCATTCATACAACAAAGTAATATTATAGCTAACTGATATGCACATATTCCAAACTGAATTTTCTCCTTTTTAAAAAAAAAATAAAAAGGAAAGAGGCATACAGCCATATAGTTATGGCCAAGCATTTTGATTGTATTAATCAGTGTATGAAGTATTTCTGTAAATGCTAAATATAAATAACAGAATATTTAGCTACGGTCTGTCATTCTGATTGCATTAATCGGTGTATGAAGAATTTTTGTATATGACACATGTACACAACAGCAAGAACACTGTAAGACAAACACAACACTTAATTTAAATTATCCTTGACCTTTCCTGGACTCGAAGCAGTGCCCTAGTTACTACATGGTTGAGCTTTAAATTTAATTCATTTAACTGCGATCTGGCAGCATTTTCCCTTTCTTGTACTCACCTACTTATGCCCTCTATGAATTTTATTTTTAAATTCTTTCAGTGTTTTCAGTAAATTATTCATCACTTCCCTTGGCAACTTACTCTAATCCTAGACTTCCATACCCACAAAAGAAAATTTTGGCCTGAAATCAAGTGCCAGTTTGTGGTTGTGGTCACAGTCATCTTATCTCTTCCGTGCACTGCTCTTAATTCTTCCACCAATATCTTCACAATTCAATAAAATGTTTTAGTTGGCACGTTGTTTAGATTGTATCACGGAATAACAAAGTTCATAACATTCTTTACTCTTTCAGTGTTACCTCCCTTGATGTTTAGAAAACATTTCATCAAGGTATTTCAACATAGCCATAAAAAGTGAATAAATTTGAAAACACCTGGTTCAAATAAAATGGAAATGTATCTCAAATTAACATTTTACACAGTATACACTGTGGCAAGTCAAATATTTGCACTTTCTCAAAACCATGCTTCACACACTATTAGTTCACTTGGCTTGGAACTTCTTCACAGCATTGCCCTGGAACATAAAAGATTGAAGGATTTTGAATAATTATCTGTAAAGATTGGGTACTTGGCATTAAAAAGAAGACTTTGATAGAGTAAGTTATAAGGAAAAAAAAAATTCA